>OX359272.1:7785000-8385000 GCA_947179155.2 Hedera helix | reverse complement strand
AACCGATTTTGCATGTATATCGAATCGGACGGTTATGTACAAATAATAACCCGTCCGGTATCAATTCGATATACCGGTACAACCGGTTCGGTACCGGTCCTGAATTTTGATGGCCTGGTATATCCCGAACCGTACCGATTATACCAGTTATCTTATATTTTTTTAAAATTATTATTATTATTATTATTATTATTATTAAATAATTATTAATAATAATTTTCGGTAAATAACCGGTACCGAATCGATAAACTGGTTCGGTATACCGGTTCAACTAGTACTGGTATCGATACCGAACTTTGAATAAATTTGGTACTGATTCAGTTCGGTTCGGTCCGTTTTTTACAGAACGAACACCTCTACTTGAGATGACATTATTCAAAAAATGTAATTTTTTTACCTCATAGAGCAACCTGGGGAAGGGGATATATCTCTTGATTATAGCCTGTAAATAAGCTTATAAACGAGTTTATAAACAAGCTTGTTCCATGTCTTCGCGAACTCTGTTTATGAAATTAAAAATAAATTAACTGCAATAAATTTTAGTGGTTGTACTAATCATGTCATAAAAATTAAACCCGACTAATATCTATAGAAAAAGAAAGTGAGTCAAGAAAATTAAAGAAAAATAAAGAGAATTGATATTTTTATTAAAAAAATTGATATTTTTGCAATGCCTAACTCATATAAATAGTAAATAGGGTTCACCTCTATTTGAGATAGACCTTACAGAAATATCAATTTCTCTTATAGAAATATTAATTCTAAAAAATAAAAAGAAACTTTTAATTACATATATTGAGAATGAATCAGAATTTCATCTAATAATTATTAAAAGCTAAATATAATTTCATTTGTCCCAATATAAGCTTTTATTATGGTACATGTTAATGTGAGTAATAGACAGGATTTAATATGATCAATGTCTATTTTAGATTTTAATTTGTACAAGTGGGTTATTGTTTACATAGCTCGCATACTATGTTATGATGCATCTTTGACAATGTATCACTATATATAATTATTATGTTTTAGTTACATAGAAAAGTATTGGCACAAAAAAAATATGCACACATATGATACAGGAAGAATTAGAGAAAGCGAGAAATAAAAAGTATAAAACTTGGAAAGAGTCATTTTGATTTTTTTTCCTTTTTGAAGCAATTTAATATATTTTTATTATAATTTATGGATATTATTCCCTCCAAGATCATTATTGATTTACAAAAAAAAAAAGTAAAATAATTTTTTTTGAAACGTTTTTAAATTCAAAATTATATAAATTGATTTGACTTTTGTCAATCATTAAAAATATTATAAGCTATTTAAAAATTAGTACTCCCACCATTCCAAATATAAGATCATTATTAGTGTAGATTCATTTTATTTTAATCAACTTGAAATCTATAAATATTCTTGTGTTATGTATGAGTTTAGAAAAATCATAAATAAATAAAAAACTTAACTTTTAAATAAACATTGCCACTTTGCCATTATAATAAATTTTCTTGTGTTTGTATGTAAAGGGTAAGGACTACAAAATATTTACGAAGTTTTTATCTTTTTAGTTCAAGTTTATTCATTTTTAGACACAAAAAATGACAAAAAAAAGTGGTCAAGTCTTCTATTTTTTTTTATTTTTTTTTCTCTTAAAAAACTCAAAAATAAGAGAAATGAATATAAAATTAATATTTTTATTCTTCTTTTTTTTTGTTCGTTTCAAAATTTAAAACCATAGTGTTATACTGTTATGGACAAAGTAATTTTATATCATTTTCAGTACAAACCTCCACTTTTAAAAATGAATTATGGAATGAAAAGAGTATATTGTATTTTAATTTTATCTCCTTTGCTCTAATGTTTAGTTAATTAATAATTTTTTAATAAAAATATTGTAAAAAATAATTTTGCTTACACCGAAGTCGAATATCCTAGATTCGTTGCTGGCTAATTGACATAATACTCTAAAAGTTGTCATTAAAATTTTACTATCATACTGTTACTACTTAATAATAATTTAATAGTTGTTTTTTTAAGTAAATATAAAATAAAATAACATCAAGCCTTAATATCAACGCATTTAAGAAATAAGATTCTTTCCACGGTTATAAAAGAGAGGGAAAAAATAAACGTTATTTTGGGGTTAATTTATCAAATTAAGAAAGAGTCCACAGGCGGGATTAAACTTGAATTGCAATTTGGAGTAATGGTTGTTGCATTATGATGCATCTTTGACAATGTATCACTATATATAATTATTATGTTCTAGTTACATAGAAAAGTATTGACACAAACATAATATGCACACATATGATACATGAAGAATTAGAGAAAGGGAGAAATAAAAAGTCTAGAACTAGGAAAGAGTCATCTTGATTTTTTTTCCTTTTTGAAGAAATTTAATATATTTTAATTTTAATTACATTATAATTTAGGGATATTATTCTCTCTAAGATCATTATTGATTTACAAAAAAAAAATTAAAAATATTTTGAAACATTTTTAAATTCAAAATTATATAAATTGATTTGACTTTGTCAATCATTAAAAATATTTAAAAATTAGTACTCCCACCATTCCAAATATAAGTTCATTATTAGTGTAGATCCATTTAATTTTAATCAACTTAAAATATTTTTAAATTCAAAATTGGTATCAATTCATTTAATTTTAATTAGTATATTGATGAGCAATATAATATTATATAAAAAAAATGCTACTAACTATACTAATTGTTTCATAGTTTTTATAACTCTTTTCAAATTTGAGTTTGAAAAAGTTTTATGTTAACTTTTAAAAGTCAATATATAATGATCTTATAAATTTAAATGAAAAAAATACTAATTATTAAATTTATTGTAAATGAATCGGATGTGTCATTTTAAATTTGAAAAGAACTCTAATTAATTTTTTTATAAGTCAATAAAAATAAACGAGTATCAACTATCTAACATGAGTTATATTGATAGCCTCTTCGTGGGATCGTGAAGGAGTCACAATAGATCTTTTCTTAGATTTCTTAGAAGGATTTAGAAAACCAAAATCCAAAAATATTTAATTAACTATTCAAGCTTAAATCAGTCGAGTCTATAATACACCACAAAGGAGTCGATCTTTTCGAGCCTTACAAGAACCTTAAAAGATCCGCTACTCATGAATCAAACACGAGTATTTTTTAGATCATTCAAACAAACATAATTGTTGTAAAGTTGTTTAAAAAGAGTCGCTTTTGTATAAAAAGACGGTTTTCTTGTTGTTTATATTGATATAAAATGACATAATACTCTAAAAGTTGTCATTAAAATTTTACTATCATGCTATTACTATTTAATAATAATTTACTAATTTTTTTTAAAAGTATATATAAAATAAAATAGCATCCTTAATATCAACGCATTTAAGAAATAAGATTCTTTCCACCAAACCGAGGGAGTCATTCAGTACATATATATAATGGTTGCGAAGAAGGATTCTACGGTTATAAAAGAGTGGGAAACAATAAACATTCTTTTGGGGTTAATTTATCAAATTAAGAAAGAGTCCACAGGCGGGATTAAACTTTAATTGTAATTTGGAGTTTGGTTGTTGCATCGTCTCCGCTCGGTAGCAGGTCTTCCCATCTCAATGCAAATTTCAGTATTATTTTATAAGACAGCAGGCTCCATAATTATATGTGCGTATGAGTGTGCGCAGGTATCAACCCAAAGCTCGCGTACGTGGTCAAGTTCATTCGGCTGCTAAAATCTTACCTTGTATATATAATGTATTAAGCAACATGTAACCAGTCTCAAGCAATCTCGAACAGGTAATGGCCTTTTACCAAGTTATAGATTTGACTTCCCCCAATTTAAATGCAAATTTCAGTATTATTTTATTAGACAGTAGGCTACTAAGTTATAGATTTGACTTTTCCCAATTTCCATGCCCATTTCAGTATTATTTTATTAGACAGCAGGCTCTATAAATACGAGGTATAATATAATCCTCTTCCAAATCATATCCCAAGCCAAAGTTAATTAATGGTAATCAATAAGAATGAAGAGTGCAACTTCTTTTTCCCAGCTTTCTTTCCTTTTTCTTCTTCTCTTGTCAACGTTTACATGGGCAGCAGCTTCAGCTACTAATTCTCACAAAAAATTTCTTAAATGCCTCACTCGTTACTCTCACAACTCTTCAATTACAAAAGTTAATTACACCTCAAAAAACTCCTCCTACACTGAAAAATTGCAGTTTTCCATAAACAATCTGCGGTTTCACCGATTAGATTCCACGGATCAATGTTAGCTCCCCAAGTGTTGAGCCTCTAGAGGTGATCCACCAAGAGATCTATGAATTAAAGAAGTGGATCTTGGTTTCTCCAAACCATGGGTGGCGAGCCCTAATTCTCTCTCTCTCTCTCTCTCTAACTCTTAGATCTAGATATTTATGGAGTACTCTCTCTAATCTAATGAAAGAGTGTGTAACCTTGATCTATGATAAGACTCCTCTTATTTATAGATCTAGTCAACCCTCCTAAACTATTTAAGATTAGGGTTTTAATTTAATTCCTAATTTAATTAAGAACTAAATTAATTAATTACAATTCCTAAACCATTTAGGAATCTAATTATTTAATAATGAGAGTACTTCTTATTAATTAATTACTAAATCATTTAGTAACTTAATTAATTATTATTATAATTATAATTCCAAAACTATTTAGGAACTTAATTATATATACAATAATACTACTACTTATTAATTAATTACTAAACCATTTAGTAACTTAATTAATTATTATAATTATAATTCCTAAACTATTTAGGAACTTAATTATTTAATAATAATATTACTACTTATTAATTAATTCCTAAACCATTTAGGAACTAAATAATAATACTAGTAATAATAATAATAAGATTCCTCTTATTAATTTATAATTAGTATTTCTAAAATACTAAATTATAAATATTAAGCTATTTAATTTATTCTATCACCATAGTATAAATTAAATATACTTAATTTATTATTACAATTATGCCATCCACTTCTAAAATAAATATTACTCTTTTGTGGTGTGACCCTTTAGGTTCTCCATATTAAACCGGTTGTATAATAAATAAATTAGAACAATTCTAATTCATTTATTACGAATTAACTCTTTAATTCAGAATAAATAATTATTCCACAATAAGGGTTAGCCCCCTTAGCGATTAGTCGACTTTCCAGATAATATAGATTTCAACATTTAATCGTAAAAGAACCTTTCAGCAAATAGTTACCGTACAATTCAATCATTCTACCATACAATGTCCCAATTAAATATAAGACACGAAATTTCTGTCAAGTCTTATTTATTTGATTATATGCATTTCAATTCACAAATACACAACTCTAGTTAATGTAAATTAGAAACTCCTTTCTAATTCCATCCAACCCTGGCCAGAGATTTCTGAGTTGTCACTTATTGAATCGCATAGGACATTCTCTCCCTTTACTGGAAGTGGTAGATCCTTTGTTGATCATTCATCTATCTCCATGTGTACCTTATTATACCCAATCACATCCTTTGATATACCAATAGGTCTTAAGGAATATGTCAAAGTATAACTTAGTACACACAAGATACTAAGATGATCTCAAGTCTAAGGATCACTTGTACGACTATCACATAAGGAACTCCTATTGACAGACGAGTAAAACTCCATTAGGTGTTCCTTGAGCGAGTCACGTTCAGTGAACTTATTCTCTAATAAGCACCTACATACTTACTTTAGTGTCTCTACACAAATGATTATGAGATCAATCATCCTCTTCATAAGAGCAAGCATAGTATGTACCAATCTATCCGGATCTACTAATCCACTTTTTAGTGATCCAACGATTAGGAACAATTTTAGTTTTTGAGCTATCTTGAATTTAGATCTCATTAGCATGATCCTCATCATGGTTCTAAAAGCATTGCTCGAAAACTATGGGTTTATCCATTTGATTAATTCAAGTAATTAATCATGAATAAAGAAATGTCTTGATACTTTTATTAATAAATGAACAAGATTACAAAGTATATGCTTATCACATCAAATGTGATTGGCTTGAGGGCATACTACTTTCAATCTCCCACTTGCACTAAAGCCAATCGCCCTTTGGTATCCCTATACCATTCTTCTCTAAGTGGCGTACAAATTGCTTAGTAAATGCTTTAGTTAATGGATCTGTAATGTTGTTCTAAGAGTCTACCATCTTTATGGTGTCGTTTCCTTTTCAATGATTCATCTAATCATATAAAAGTGACGCAACACATGTTTGGATTTCAGATGAGACCTAGGTTCCTTGGCGAATTAAACTCCTTTAATGTTAGGAACCATTATAAGTTCTGTAATGAACTTGTTTAACCAAACAATCACCTTTGCAGCTTCACTTATAGTTATTTACTATGTCTTTGTCACTAAATCAGCAACTATTTGCTGTTTGGAACTTTTCCAACTCATTGCAGCACCGTTCACAGTAATCATATTACCTTGAACGGATATGTTGTTATCTTGGTTAGTCTGAACAAACTTGAGTTTGTTAAACCCTCTAGTTTTATATCAGACCCATCATTAGAAACTCTTTTCTAATATTCTTCTCCAAAATTGAACTGATATCTGCTTATTATACATAAGCAATATCAAGTCTAGTACATTTCAACGAATCAATGTACGTCCCTTGGGTTAAGCCGAGCATCCTTTATGATCTATCTCTATAGACCTTTATCCTAAATAGAATGTTAGGACGCTTCTCCCAAGTCCTTAATGGAGAAGTTTTAGACAACCACATCTTTACTGATTGTAGCATCGGTATGTCATTCCTTATCGATATTATATCAACATATAATACTAGAAATGTCACAGTGCTCCCACTAACCTTTGTACACACTTGGTTCATCCTCGTCTTTGATAAAATCAAACTCTTTTGATTGTCTCATCAAAACGGATGTTCCATCTTCGAGAAATTTGCTTCAATCCATAATTGGATCGTAGTAGCTTTCATACTTGATTTATTCCATCTCTATGGAGATAAATCCTTTTGTATAGTAAGCTGCAACTGCAAGTAAAATCCGAATGGATATATGCATTTTCACTAGTGAAAAATTTCATATAGTCAACTCATTGACCTTGGTCGAAATATTTTTACCACTAGTCAGGTCTTATAGGTCTCTACCTAGCCATCTGCTTTAGTCTTTCTCCAAAGACCCATTTCGAATTTTATGGTCATCAGCCATTTCTCTTGAGTATCTAATACTCATACCTCATCGTATATATCTGGATCATCATCCACTATGATGCGTACCTTATCATCATCATCTATGATGAATCCATACCATTCAGGTATCTTCGGTACTAAACAAGATTTACGACTTGGTTGTGGTACAATAGGTTTATCTACTTGTACAGATTCCTTCACTTGATCTGTAGTGTTTTATGGTTCTTGAACTTCTTCAAGATCTATTTTACTCCCATTAACCCTTTAAGGAAAAACTTCTTTTTCTTATAAGGCAGCGTGTTTCAACAAACACCTTTTAGTGAGTCGGATTATAGAAGTGATACCCTAAGCTTTCTTTAGGATATCCCACAAGTTTACACTTATCAGATCTTGTCCCTAGCTTATCTTTGTCAAACCTTTTGACATAAGCTCAACAATTCAAATCTTAACATGCTTAAGACTTGGTTTCCTCCCTATCCATGACTCATATGAAGTCTTAGGGACGGAATTTGAAGGTATCTTATTTAGTAGATATGCGATCGTTTCTAGAGTATAACCCTAGAAGGATACTGGAATATCAGTAATACTCATTATGGATCATCACCATGTCCATTGTGAGAATACCATTTCGCTTGAGATGATCTAGAAACTTACTGCTTTAAGTATTCCCTTCTCGATCTAATCGAAGAACTTTAATACTTTTGACATTTAGTTTCTATACTTCACTTTTGAATTCTTTGAACGTTTCAAACGATTTGGATTTGTATTTCATTAAATACATATATCAAAATCTAGAATCATCAGTGAAAGTAATGAATGAATACCCTCCTCTTACATTTGTTGTCATAGGTCCCACACACCACTGTGTGTACCATCTCTAACAACTCCGTAACTCGCTCTCCATGTCCACTAAATAGAGATTTAGTCATATTTTCAGGATACAAGATTCACAAATTGTATTTGATTCATAATCAAAAAACTTTAAAAGCTTATCTTTATACAACTTGTTTAGTATTGTTTCATTAACGTGACCGAGTTAACAGCATTGCATGAAGGTATGATTCATATCATCTTTTTGATTTTAGTTTGTTCAATTTGAAATAATTTTCATGTAAGTCAAGTATACAAAATCCATTAAGTAATCAACCAGTTCTAAATAAAACATTATCATTATAAATAGAACAACGATTGTTCATTATTATAATGTCAAAAACCCTTCCTTGTCATCACATGGAACTGAAACAATGTTTCTAAGAATTGGAATATAGTAACAACTTACTAACTTAATAGGTTTGCCCGTAGGCAGTGCTAAACTATAAGTTTTCATGGCTAATGCAGCAACCTTTACTTCATTCCCCAACACATGATTACTTATCATTTATTTAACTTTCTACTTCTGCTTAGTCTCTGCAACGACTTGCATATGTGAGACCACAATTCGGTATCTAATACCTAAGTAGAACTTGACTTATAGAAAGTTCTATTTCATTATGAACAAATCTATATCTGTAGTTGAAGCTTCACTAAACTTCTTCTACTTAACTACTACAACTCTCTTGTAGTTGTTCTTCCAGTGTCCCAGCTTATCGCAATGAAAGCAAACTTCTTTACCCTCGGGATCACTTTTATTTTATGTCCTTTGTTTAACCTTTCTTTTGCCTTCTACTCTTTCTGACTCCTCAGAAATACTTTTGGCCATCTTCTTCCGCTTAGAAGATTCATCTACGAGTAAGACTTGGTTTTACTAGGAAGAAAAGTGACTCTCAATAGTCTTCAACATATTTAAGCAAATCAGTTAAACTGACTTCTAGCTTATTAATGTTTGAAGTTCACAACATATTGTGAATTAGAGTCTGTGAGTGACTACAAGATCGAATCTTGACTCAACTCTCCATCTTTGACAAAACCTGTTTGTCCTAATTGATCAATCAAATTGATCATCTTTAGGACATACGTCTTTTACTGTAGTGCCATTGATTATTATAGATCGGAAGAGCTCCTTAGATATCTTATATCTAGTTGACCTACTTTGCTCACCATACAACTATTGAATGTGCTGCAATATAGTAGGTGCATCTATTTTCTCGTGTTGACGCTGTAACTCGATACTTATGGATGTGAGCATGATGCATTGAGCCACATTTGCATCATATTGCCATTTAAAATAGCAATATCTTCCTCAGAGGCTTAGTCTACAACATTTGTAGGAATATGCAAATTAAGGACATTTGCTAGCTTTTCAGCATTGAGAACTATTCTTAAATTTGTTTAATCAATCCGAACAATTCGGTTCGATTAATTGTTAGCATCCAATATGCTATGCAGTGTTAGTAAATTAAACATAGCAATATTCTTTAAGTGAATTAATAACAACATTAACATGCATTCATTTTATTAATTATCAAAATAAATTAGGTCTTTATTTAAAATGGTGTCTCCCACTATTTTCATCAAACTATATTACCCTCCTTATATAGTTCGACAAATCTAGTTAAAGATTTGCTAGTGAGAATAAGGATCCTATTTCAAATGTATATAGTCTTGTGTGATACAACAAACGATATATAAATAAATAGGTAGACAACTATTGTCAATTACATTAACATGTAACTCCTTTTATTTTGCCTCTTAGATTATTATGATCATGTGTGACACATCCAAATCAAAATTATCCAAGTTAAGTCCAACCTAGCATTTTCTTATATTAGAAGAGAAAAAGATCGTCCTTGTGTGACACAACAAAACAGTAATGTTCAATTCTTTTTATAAACATCAAATGTGATAAAACAACATCTCAAAAAATTAATATAAGCCTTGTGTGACACAACAAACTTATAATGATTATTTGATACTCTATCGTTTTACCATTCTAGAAGGCGACGTTCGATATTTTTAATAAATATCTTTGAATGTTATAACTTAATATTATGAGTGGTAGAATAAATAAATTAGAACAATTCTAATTTTATTTAATTGAATTAAACTCCTTTAATTCATGAATTAAACATTTTAATTCATTTTATAAATAATATTTATTCTACATCATGAGGGGTTTATTAAAATTAATTGTCTTATCTTGTTTAGCGCACATGCACATATATATATAAAATACGCGTCATATTAATTAATCATGCGAAGCATGTTTGATAATATATAATATATATAAATAAGCATGCACATATAGAATACTATATTATACTTGGATTGATTATGGACTTTTATTCTAGTTTGGTTTATTCGAGCCACCAAATAAACCAATTGGTCAAACCTAGGGTACAAGAATAAATTAAATTAAATGTAACTATTACATTTAAATTCGGGCTCCATTACAAACGGGTCTTCATGCGCTCCTTGCTTCTTTGCTCAAATTCTTCAAAATAATTCTAACTAATCCTATTACAAATTATTTACAATAAATAGAAACCTTGATCAACAGTCAAGGGGAAGTACATAGGAGGGAGATAGAATTATACATAAGAAAAATTAGAAAGACGAGGTATGCAGACCCCATTTATTAAAACCCATTCATTCATGCATTTAATTTAAAATTAAATCCAATCATATTGGTCAATAGTCCATAATCAATCCCATTTATTATCATATATATCAACATATATATTAATAAATAATATTCATCTCATGAATTAAATAAATCATTCCATATATGTATTGGTATCATTTAATGGGCAATTTAAAGTTGCATGAAATCTAATTTCATATTTAAAATAAACCTTTTATTTTAATTATAAAATCATGTAAAAATAAACTATTTATTTTTATTATATTTTTTGTAATTTTTGAATTTTTTAAAATTACCCAAAACCTTTTATTTTTTTAATTTCAAAAATCTGCTCAAAATATACAAAAACAATTAAAATCCGGAAGTTGCAAAAAATTACGGAAATTGCCACCGCGCGTGGAAGCCCCGCGCATTGCGCGCAACACATACTGTTGCGCCAAGCGCGCACTTGTGCGCCCGAAGCCATGTCGCGCCATGCGTGCGCCAGCGCCCAGTCCGCGCCTTGCGCGCTCATCGCCTGGTCCGCGCCATGCACGCTAGTAGTTTCCGCGCGACTGTAGCAGTTCAGAATTTTTTTAAAAAAAAAACTTTTTTTTTTCTTTTCAAAGCACGATTTTTGCAATTGATTTTAAAAAAAAAAAAACATGATTCTATTCAACAAATTATGCCCAATAAATTGTTCTAAACACATACCCATACATATATGAAATTAAAACAATTAATAATTTGCATAAGTTTGGCTCTTGATGCCACTGTTGGTTTGCAAAAATATGGCATACATATAATCAAATTATATAAGCGCAATGGAAGCAATAAAAATCAGAATTTAAAATTTTTGTACAAACCAATAACCCGGATCTTTTTTATGCGACTATTATTAATTGAGGAAGGATAAAAGAATTTATACCTTTGTAGAACCAAGCTTCCACGGGTACAAGTTCATCTCCCTTTGATCCATCACGTTCTTCTTCAAATTCACCGATTAGATTCCACGGATCAATGTTAGCTCCCCAAGTGTTGAGCCTCTAGAGGTGATCCACCAAGAGATCTATGAATTAAAGAAGTGGATCTTGGTTTCTCCAAACCATGGGTGGCTAGCCCTAATTCTCTCTCTCTCTCTCTCTCTAACTCTTAGATCTAGATATTTATGGAGTACTCTCTCTAATCTAATGAAAGAGTGTGTAACCTTGATCTATGATAAGACTCCTCTTATTTATAGATCTAGTCAACCCTCCTAAACTATTTAAGATTAGGGTTTTAATTTAATTTCTAATTTAATTAAGAACTAAATTAATTAATTACAATTCCTAAACCATTTAGGAATCTAATTATTTAATAATGAGAGTACTTCTTATTAATTAATTACTAAATCATTTAGTAACTTAATTAATTATTATTATAATTATAATTCCAAAACTATTTAGGAACTTAATTATATATACAATAATACTACTACTTATTAATTAATTACTAAACCATTTAGTAACTTAATTAATTATTATAATTATAATTCCTAAACTATTTAGGAACTTAATTATTTAATAATAATATTACTACTTATTAATTAATTCCTAAACCATTTAGGAACTAAATAATAATACTAGTAATAATAATAATAAGATTCCTCTTATTAATTTATAATTAGTATTTCTAAAATACTAAATTATAAATATTAAGCTATTTAATTTATTCTATCACCATAGTATAAATTAAATATACTTAATTTATTATTACAATTTTGCCACCCACTTCTAAAATAAATATTACTCTTTTGCGGTGTGACCCTTTAGGTTCTCCATATTAAACCGGTTGTATAATAAATAAATTAGAACAATTCTAATTCATTTATTACGAATTAACTCTTTAATTCAGAATAAATAATTATTCCACAATAAGGGTAAGCCCCCTTAGCGATTAGTCGACTTTCCAGATAATATAGATTTCAACATTTAATCGTAAAAGAACCTTTCAGCAAATAGTTACCGTACAATTCAATCCTTCTACCATACAATGTCCCAATCAAATATAAGACACGGAATTTCTGTCAAGTCTTATTTATTTGATTATATGCATTTCAATTCACAAATACACAACTCTAGTTAATGTAAATTAGAAACTCCTTTCTAATTTCATCCAACCCTGGCCAGGGATTTCTGAGTTGTCACTTATTGAATCGCATAGGACATTCTCTCCATTTACTGGAAGTGGTAGATCCTTTGTTGATCATTCATCTATCTCCATGTGTACCTTATTATACCCAATCACATCCTTTGATATACCAATAGGTCTTAAGGAATATGTCAAAGTATAACTTAGTACACACAAGATACTAAGATGATCTCAAGTCTAAAGATCACTTGTACGACTATCACATAAGGAACTCCTATTGACAGACGAGTAAAACTCCATTAGGTGTTCCTTGAGCGAGTCACGTTCAGTGAACTTATTCTCTAATAAGCACCTACATACTTGCTTTAGTGTCTCTACACAAATGATTATGAGATCAATCATCCTCTTCATAAGAGCAAGCATAGTATGTACCAATCTATCCGGATCTACTAATCCCCTTTTTAGTGATCCAACGATTAGGAACAATTTTAGTTTTTGAGCTATCTTGAATTTAGATCTCTTTAGCATGATCCTCATCATGGTTCTAAAAGCATTGCTCGAAAACTATGGTTTTATCCATTTGATTAATTCAAGTAATTAATCATGAATAAAAAAATGTCTTGATACTTTTATTAATAAATGAACAAGATTACAAAGTATATGCTTATCACATCAAATGTGATTGGCTTGAGGGCATACTACTTTCAAATGTAACATATGTAACTCCCAAATAGGTTTAAGAGCAATATAACTCCCATGCATGTAACTCATGAAACCCTCAAGAGCTTCAATGGAGAGGTTATGATCACATGTTCATTGTATCTAGACAATGAACAATGTGGTTTATACCCATCGGGTCATCCGCTACATGGGCGCTCCGATTTGGGTCCATAACCCAACATCTCCCACTCGCCCATGGCGAGGACGACGTTGTTATCATATAAGCCAATAAAGTCCAAACGTGTAAGTTGAAAATTTGTTTAGCCACCGAATCGTGCGACCGCTAAGTTTACTTGCAATGCGGGAGCTCTAAAACAAACCCGTTAGGGCCAAAATAGAGACATCAACCCTTTTAAGAAAATATGCAATGTGGGAGCCGTCATGCTAAACTGGTTAAGGTTTACATTAAGGCTACAACCTCTCAAACTTAGAGTACCCCAGATTAACTTTAATTTTCACCTTGTTAAGTATCTCTGATCCCTCAAAGAACCGTACTTAACCCCTTTAGGCCTTTTATGTTTTGCATCTCACTTATTACTATATCGTTTCCAAAAACGTTATAGTTGTCGACAATAAGTGTAGAGCAAGGTGAAATTAAGTTATCTTCCATTTGCCCTAATATTACTCAAATATGAATCAACTGCTTTCCCAGAATCACCCCATATAGTCTCATAGTCCAGACTTTAGGAAATGAAACCAAAGTAGCAACATTAATTCATCTTTTTATAACATAGTCAAAGATCACAAAGAGTACTTAATAAAAGGATCAAGGAATGCCTTATCCTTTATAAAAAAAAAACACACAGTGAGAAAATAGGGATCATTTTTCTCACCTCCTTTATTTTGTAGCTAAAACACATGTTATATTCTCACAACCTACTAATTAAATAGTCTTGTTGTGTTAACTCAAGTCTAGTCACTCCCTGAGTGTTTAACTTAAAACCTTCAAATTGCTCGCTTTTTGAAGCGCCAATTTTAAAATTTTACGTTCGCTTAACATGTCACGGTAGACAATCTCACAACTGTGAGTTTATGTCATACAGTCATACAGTGCGGATCTTAGTTCAGTCACTCCTCGAGTGCCTAACTCGAATTCTTGAATTGCTCGCTTTTTTAAGCGCCAACTCTGATATTGCGCATCCGGTTAATTACTAGGTTAATATGTGTGACGCCCCCAAATTCGGGTTCCAAATACCCGGATCCGGTCATCACGATCATATACAAACATTCACCTCTAAACAACATACAATAACTAAATGCGGAATAATAAATATATGTTGTTCATTCAAAAGGTGTTACTAGTCCTAAGATACGATAACCTTACACAAAAGTACACAAATACCCTTAATAAAGTACTTAGGGTATATATTACATAACTATTAATTTAATTAACTACAAGGTTGCATCTCGAAGTCTATCACTTCATCTTTCCTTTATCCTTGTTCTTTCCCGAAGTCTCGGGTTGCACTGCAATAACGTTTCATGATATAGCAAGAGTGAGCAACTAGTTTACTCAACAAGTTTAAATAACAGCAAGAAACAATATATCATGAATGAAAGGGAATAGCTTGGTAGAGCTAAATTATACGATATTTTTATTCCCTAATACTTAGTTTTTATATTTATTGCGTGCTTAAATATTTAATTATTTAGCTTATTTTGGTTTTAATAGGTTTTATTTATAGGATTTTAGTTAATTTATGTTAATTTAGGTAATTTTATAGTATTTTTATATTTTTTTTTATTTAGGAATTTTTATTTATTCTTAGTGTTTTAGGTGTTTTATTAATCATTATGCATTTTTATTATTTTTAGTATTTTTATATTATTTTTATAGTTGATTTTGTAGGAAAAATAAGCTTTTGGGGCATTTTTGTAAATTCTGCAAACTCTAATGGCATTTTGGTAATTAAACCGCACAGTGGAAGAATCGTAAATAAGTCATCCGGATTTTCGCGCAATGCGCGCGTGTAATAAGTCTGGCGAGCGGATGAAACGACGTCGTTTCAGACATTAGTTAAAAGCAGACGCGCAATGCGCGCGGAGACCCCGAACAGTGCCACGAAAAGGAACAGAACGATGTCGTTTTTAGAGATGGTGCGCGCAATGCGCGGGCTGGCGAATGGTCACTGTAGCGAGCGCCTTGTTTGGTTGCGCGGAAATTGGCCCAAAACGGAATTATTCGCGAATTTTGCTACTTTTTGATTCCAAATTGGATTTTAATTCCAACTAGGGTTAGAATAATAATTATTTTTCTTTTTCTTTTATTTTTATTTGTATTTTAAGTCCTATTAGGGTTTGGAAAGTGTAATTCCAACTAGGTTTAGGAGGATTTTAGAGCCTATAAATAGAGGGCTTGAGACACATTATAAAACACAACTTTTCTTAGAATAAAAATTCTCTCTTTTATTATTTAATATTCTCTACAATTATGAGTAGCTAAATTCTTTTTCTTGGTTTAAGTGATTGAAGCCATCAAGATTTATACACTGTGAGATCTAATTTATTTTAATTGTTCAATTTATATTTTGATTATTGAATATTCTTCTATGCTTAATTTTATGATTGATTTGTTTAATTGCTAGGAGTACTACTAGTCTATTATTCATATTAATCTACTGCTATTTTTGAAGCAACTAAGTTTAATAATTATTTTGCAGATCAAAAGATTATTTTATCTTAGGAAGAATATTCATCTAAATTAAATGCAAACAAGTGGTTTGTATTGTTTAGTTCAACGATCTCTCTAATTCTTTATGCTGCTATTAAATTAAATCTTTAGCAAGTGCCGGAGGTTATTTACTAGTAAGGGTATTTAGACCAAGTGGCTCTACTTATCTAAAACTAAGGAGAGAGGAGAAAAATTATTCCACCTACGAGTAGTTCTTTCTACGGTGAATCTTCAAAATATTAATTGATTTATTTTTGCATCAGTGATCAGTTGTAAATTCTTAATGGTGGATTCTAACTTAAATCAAGGCTTTTTATTTTTACTAATTTCTTTCATATTTATTTTAGTTAATTTTAGTTAAATTATTTATTTAATTAAAAACCCCCCGATTTTTATTTATAAAAACATAAAATTAAATAATCATTCTCTGTGGGATCGACTCTTGCTTACACTACTACATTAATATTTTTTTAAAAGTAAGATTTTATTTTTGGGTGCTTGCGACATCACACCAAAGCGCCGTTGCCGGGGAGTTGATTTATTTATTTTTGTGTTTTATTTATTTATTTTATTTTAGCCCTTTTTCGTAGTTTTTTATTTTCTTTATTTCCTTGCTTGTTTATGACCATAACTCGTTCTACTAATCAAAGTGATTTAAGGTTTGACCCAGAAATCGAAAGAACCTTGCGCAGATTAAGGAAAGAAGGACAAACAAATCTTGAAGCCACAAACATCATGGCTGGAAATCGAACCTTGAAGGAACTTGCGACCCCAGATTTGAATCAACAACCTTTATGCATCAATTTTCCCAATTTAGATGTTAACACTTCTGTTGAGTTAAAGTCTGGTCTAATACATATTTTGCCCACTTTTCATGGACTTGCAGGTGAAGACCCGCATAAACACTTAAAAGAATTTCATGTGGTATGCACGAGCATGAAACCACCCGGAGTGACTGAAGAGCAGATCAAATTACGAGCTTTTCCATTCTCTTTGAAAGATTTGGCTAAAGATTGGCTCTACTATCTACCATCCAGAAGTATAACCACACGGGAAGAGGTGAAGAGATTATTCTTGGAGAAATATTTCCCAGCTTCAAGGGCGGCCAACATACGAAAAAAAATTTGCAGTGTAAGGCAGAACCATGGAGAATCCATGTACGAGTATTGGGAACGTTTCAAGAAATTATGTGCAAGCTGCCCCCACCATCAAATCAGCGAACAACTCTTAATCCAATACTTCTATGAGGGACTCATGTCTACTGATAGAAGCATGATTGATGCTGTTAGTGGAGGCGCTTTGGTGGACAAAACGCCCGAAGCTGCAAGGAATTTGATCGCAAACATGGCTGCTAACTCCCAACAATTTGGCACTAGGCTTGATTTTTCATCCAAAAATGTCAATGAGGTAAATATTTCTTCCCTTGAGCAACGAATTGATAGCCTAACCTCCGTTGTTCGTCAAATGGCTATAGGTAATACACAACAAGTAAAGGCTTGTGGGATTTGTGCGGTAGTAGGACATCCAACAGATATGTGCCCCACTCTTCAAGAGGAGTCCTATGAACAAGTAAATGCAGCAGGTGGTTTTCCTAGTCAACCACAAAGGAGATATGATCCATATTCGAACACATACAACTTAGGTTGGAGAGATCATCCTAATTTTAGCTATGGAAATCCACAAGGGAATCCACCCACAAATCCAAACTTTGCAAACTATCAACAATACAAGCAGCCATATCCCAACAAACAACAGGGCCAATCATCTAATTCTAATATGTCTTTAGAGGATTTGGTTAAACAACTTACCACTAACACTTTGTAATTTCAGCAGGACACGAAGGCAAATATGCATAATTTGGAAATACAAATGGGACAAATGGCGACTGCCATCAATCGATTGGAGGCTCAAGGCTCTGGAAGATTACCATCTCAAACGGTGGTGAATCCAAAAGAGAACGCAAGCGCAATCACTTTGAGAAGTGGTAAAGAGCTACAAACTTCGGAAATAACAGAGTCTGCACCAACAGAGCAAGGAAAAACAAAAGCAGACCACACGGACGAAGGCGACAGTAAAGCGGAGAACAATGTTTTAAGCGACAATGGTAACCCTAAGCATAAATTTCCACCTCTCTCTGATTATAAACCGGTACCCCCTTTTCCTCTAGCTTTAATAGAAAAAAGAAAATATGAGAAAGATTCAGATTTATATAAAACTTTTCATCAATGCGAGGTGAAAATTCCATTATTAGATGCAATTAAACAAGTACCTCGCTTTGCTAGATTTCTAAAAGAATTGTGTACACACAAGAGAAAACAAGCACTCAAAAGGTATGAAAAGGTAAAAGTAGGAAAAAATGTGTCTGCCATGATTCAAAGAAAACTTCCTACAAAGTGCCAAGATCCAGGAATGTTTACTATCCCTTGTAAGATAGGTGACACTAGATTTGAACAAGCCATGTTAGACTTAGGAGCATCTATTAATGTTATGCCATATTTTATATATGCTTCTTTGAAACTTGAACTGTTGAATAAAACTGGTACGGTGATTCAGTTGGCTGATAGATCTAATGCCTATCCTAAAGGTATAATAGAAGATGTCCTTGTGCAGGTAAATAATTTGATTTTTCCTACTGATTTTTATGTGCTTGATATGGAGAATGGTGATCACAATGCTCCTATTTTGTTAGGGAGACCCTTCTTAAAGACATCCAAAACCAAGATAGATGTTCATAGTGGTACACTTACAATGGAATTTGATGGCGATGTTTTGCAGTTTAATATTTACGATGCCATGAAATATCCTAATGATGATAATCCTGTTTATTCTATTGATGTGATTGACTCATTAGCACAGGAAATTTTTGAACTAGATGGAAAGGATGCAGTAGAAACAACAATCAGTCAGAATCTAGAGGAAGAAGAAGAGTTCGCCTTGACCAGTGAATTGAAGTATGTTATTGCAACACTAAATGATTCTCCAAACGCAGGTAACGTTCCTGTTATTGATCTACAAGTGTCTAACGAAAAATCTTTACCATCTGTTTTGCAGTCACATACTCCAGAATTGAAGCCCCTTCCTGATCATCTCAAATATATTTTTCTTGGAGAAGAAAAGACATCTCCAGTGATCATCTCCAATAAACTAAGTACCTCCCAAGAAGAACAACTCGTGCGAGTTCTTAAGAAGCATAAGAAGACCATTGGTTGGACAATTGCTGATATCAAGGGAATAAGTCCGTCAACATGCATGCATCGTATCTTACTTGAAGAAGGAGCGAAACCCACCCGTCAACCGCAAAGAAGATTAAATCCACCCATGATGGATGTTGTGAAAAAAGAGATTCAAAAGCTTCTTGAAGTTGGCATGATTTACCCTATTTCGGATAGCAGTTAGGTTAGCCCAGTTCAAGTAGTTCCTAAAATGACGGGCATAACTGTGGTCAAAAATCATAATGATGAGTTAATTTCCACCCGTATTCAAAATGGGTGGCAGGTTTGTATAGATTATAGAAAATTAATTGTTGTAACCCGAAAAGACCACTTTCCTTTACCTTTTATTGATCAAATGCTTGAACGATTAGCTGGTCATTCTTATTATTGTTTTCTTGATGGTTATTCAGGTTATTTCCAAATTGCAATTGCTCCGGAGGATCAAGAAAAGACGACGTTCACATGCCCATTTGGAACTTTTGCATATCGTCGTATGCCGTTTGGACTTTGCAACGCCCCCGCTACTTTCCAAAGGTGTATGGTTAGTATATTTTCCGATTATATTGAGCATATCATGGAAGTTTTTATGGACGATTTTACACTTCATGAGGACTCTTTTGATAATTGTTTGCACAACCTTACACTTGTTCTTCAAAGATGCATAGACACTAACCTTGTACTAAATTCTGAAAAATGTCATTTCATGGTTGAACAAGGTATAGTTTTGGGTCATGTTGTTTCATCTAAGGGAATTGAAGTAGATAAAGCAAAAATTGATATTATTCAGTCTCTACCTTATTCCACTAGTGTGCGGGAAGTGCGTTCTTTTCTTGGACATGCAGGTTTTTACCAGAGATTCATAAAGGACTTTTTCATGATAGCATCACCCCTATGCAAACTGCTACAAAAGGATGCGGATTTCAATTTCGACAAGGAATGTAAGACAGCGTTTGATAAGTTGAAGGAATTATTAACCTCTACTCCAGTTATTCAACCTCCAAATTGGGCCATACCTTTCGAGATTATGTGCGACGCGAGTGATTATGCAGTATGAGCTGTTTTGGGTCAAGAAGTTGAAAAAGCATCTCATGCAATTTATTATGCTTCGAGGACCTTGAACGATGCCCAGAGAAATTATTCGACCACTGAAAAAGAACTCTTAGCTGTTGTTTTTGCTTTAGAAAAATTTTGATCTTATCTGCTTAGTACTAAAGTTATTGTTTATTCTGATCATGCAGCTCTTCGTTATTTGATGACAAAGAAAGAGGCAAAACTAAGGTTGATACGATGGATACTTCTTCTAAGTGAATTCGATTTGGAGATCAAGGACAAAAAAATGACAGAAAATAGTGTTGCAGATCACTTAAGTAGTTTGACAAATGTGCAAGATGAGCTTCCTCTACAAGAGACGTTTCCTGATAAACAATTGTTCTCTGCATATAAAAAATCACCTTGGTATGCAAATATTGTCAATTATTTGGTTACTAACATTTTGCCTTCTAATTTGTCTAAAGCTCAAAGGGATAAAATCAAAAGTCAAGCAAAGTACTACGTGTGGGATGACCCATACTTATGGAAGCATTGTGCGGACCAAGTAATTAGAAGGTGCGTCCCTGAAACTGAAATTGATCCTATTCTCACTTTTGTCATTCATATGCTTGTGGAGGTCACTTTGGATCTAAGAGGACAACAAAAAAAGTACTTGACTGTGGTTTTTATTGGCCATCTCTATTCCAAGATTCATATTTGTTCTGCAAGTCGTGTTGCAATTGTCAAAAGACAGGTAATATATCCAACGAAATGCAATGTTGCAAACCCCCATACTCTTTTGTGAAATTTTTGACGTTTGGGGCATTGATTTTATGGGACCATTTCCTGTATCTTTTGGTAATGTTTATATTTTACTTGCTGTCGATTATGTTTCGAAATGGGTGGAAGCTAAAGCCACAAGGACTAACGATTCCAAAGTTGTTGCAGATTTTTTCCGTACTAACATATTTTTCAGGTTTGGAATTCCTAGAGCTCTAATAAGTGATAGAGGCACTCATTTTTGCAATCGAACTGTGGAAGCTTTGTTGAAAAAGTATCATGTCACTCATAAAGTGTCGACTGCATATCATCCGCAAACCAATGGACAAGCGGAAGTGTCAAACAGAGAAATTAAGTCCATTCTTGAAAAGACAGTCAATCCGAACAGAAGAGATTGGAGTTTGTGCTTGGATGATGCTTTATGGGCATATAGGACGGCTTATAAAACGCCTATTGGTATGTCACCTTACAGATTAGTATTTGGGAAACCATGTCACTTACCTGTTGAGCTAGAACACAAAACTTATTGGGCTATTAAGAGTTTCAATATGAAGATAAGTGAAAGTGGGGAGCATAGGAAGTTGCAAATACAAGAGTTAGAGGAAATTCGCAATGATGCTTACGAAAGTGCAAGAATTTACAAGGAGAAAACAAAGATTTTTCATGACAAGATGATCTCTAGGAAAGAATTCAAGATTGACGAAAAAGTCATTCTATACCAATCTCAACTTCAGTTGTTTCCAGGTAAGCTACGTTCTCGTTGGATTGGGCCTTTTGTTGTTACTAATGTTTTTCCGCATGGTGCAGTTGAAATTCAAAGTTTAGAAAATGCAAAGATACTCAAAGTGAATGGTGATAGACTCAAGCATTTTCATGAGAATTTTCAAAAAGAAGACGCGACTAATTTGGACCTTGAGGATCCAATGTCTACCACTTGAAAAGGGAAGCATGTTGTCGAGCCAATGACGATAAACAAAGGCGCTGCTTGTGAGGCAACCCAAGAAATCAGATTTGCATTTCTTTTCCCTTTTCTTTTTATATTTATTTTTGCCTTTTTCTTTGCATTTTACTTTACATTTGGGACAATGTAAATTTTAAGTGTGGGGGAAGGGATTTAGGATATTTATTTTATTTTTAGGGAATTTTAAAATTTTGTTTTATTTTTTCATAAAAAAAATAATAATTTTAGGAAATTTTAAAATTTTTGACATTTTGAATTTTGTGGGTAAATTCACTGCAAACCCTCACGAGACAAAACTCGTCCACTTGGGGTAACCTTGGGGTTTAAAGGCTTGTTGCACATGCTAAGTGTAACCGTGTTTCCTACGAAAATTGGGTGTTTTTTTTATTTTATTTTCAGGATGTGTCACTAGAGCAATGAGTTAATTGAATTTTAAATTTTTAGCCAATGATAAAATTTTGGTTTTTATTTAATAACTTTTGGAATAAGGATAACTTTTTGCTTAGTTTGAATTTTGAATTTTTATTGATTATTACTTTGTTTGAGATCTTTTAAATTTTTTTATGCACTTATATCCATTTGTTTGAGCTAGTTTTAATTAAGAGAAAGTTTAAATGGTTAAATGCTTATGGAATATATTTTTGAACTCTATATCTTATTTGATCATTATTTGAAGTGAAATATAAGGCAAAATATAATTTGGAAGAGATGATTTAGGTAATTTTTCTAGGATTATTATTGAAAAGAAAAATCTTGTGGTGGGATGAGATGGAGCGTAAAACGCACTCACTCATAAACACATAGAAAAACGAGATGGAGCGTAAAACGCACTCGCTGGTGAAATGGAGCATAAAATGCACTCACCGTGAAAAAAAATTAAAAAAAATAAAAAATGGGATGGAGCATAAAATACACCCATTAAAAGAAAAAAAAATGAAAAAAATATATGGAAAAAATGCATATTAATCCTAGTGTATATAATTGTTTGAAACATTTTGATCTTCTGAGTTATATTTGTCTATATAAGCAGAGAGTAATGAGAAAAATAGGCATATTGAGTTTTGTTATATGTCTTTTATAAGGTAATTAATGACCAAAACTTATCTGAATTTTAATTAGTTTGATACATTTGGATTCACACACACACAAAAGATCTTGAGTAAAGTAGAATTGATAAATATGTTAAAGTTCTAGATTTTGCATTGTTTTGAAATTTTTTTTGAGTTATCATTTAAAAAATCTTTGAGGCTGGTGTTGAAATTTATATTGATCTGTTGTTCAAGTAAGTTGTTTGGTTATTAATTTTATAGTTTTTATTTTTGTTTTGCCCGAGGACGAGCAAAAAGCTAAGTGTGGGGGTATTTGATAGATCTAAATTATACGATATTTTTATTCCCTAATACTTAGTTTTTATATTTATTGCGTGCTTAAATATTTAATTATTTAGCTTATTTTGGTTTTAATAGGTTTTATAGGATTTTAGTTAATTTATGTAAATTTAGGTAATTTTATAGTATTTTTATATTTTTTTTTATTTAGGAATTTTTTTTATTCTTAGTGTTTTAGGTGTTTTATTAATCATTATGCATTTTTATTATTTTTATATTTGATTTTGTAGGAAAAATAAGCTTTGGGGGCATTTTTGTAAATTCTGCAAACTCTGATGGCATTTTGGTAATTAAACCGCACGGTGGCAGAATCGTAAATAAGTCATCCGGATTTCCGCGCAATGCGCGCGTGTAAGAAGTCTGGCGAGCGGATGAAACGACGCCGTTTCAGACATTAGTTAAAGGCAGACGCGCAATGCGCGCGGAGACCCCGAACAGTGCCACGAAAAGGAACAGAACGACGTTGTTTTTGGAGATGGTGCGCGCAATGCGCGGGCTGGCGAATGGTCATTGTAGCGAGCGCCTCGTTTGGTTGCGCGGAAATTGGCCCAAAACGGAATTATTCGCGAATTTTGCTACTTTTTGATTCCAAATTGGATTTTAATTCCAACTAGGGTTAGAATAATAATTATTTTTCTTTTTCTTTTATTTTTATTTGTATTTTAAGTCCTATTAGGGTTTGGAAAGTGTAATTCCAACTAGGTTTAGGAGGATTTTAGAGCCTATAAATAGAGGACTTGAGACACATTGTAAAACACAACTTTTCTTAGAATAAAAATTCTCTCTTCTATTATTTAGTATTCTCTACAATTATGAGTAGCTAAATTCTTTTTCTTGGTTTAAGTGATTGAAGCCATCAAGATTTATACACTGTGAGATCTAATTTATTTTAATTGTTCAATTTATATTTTGATTATTGAATATTCTTCTATGCTTAATTTTATGATTGATTTGTTTAATTGCTAGGAGTACTACTAGTCTATTATTCATATTAATCTACTGCTATTTTTGAAGCAACTAAGTTTAATAATTGGTTTGCAGATCAAAAGATTATTTTATCTTAGGAAGAATATTCATCTAAATTAAATGCAAACAAGTGGCTTGTATTGTTTAGTTCAACGAACTCTCTAATTCTTTATGCTGCTATTAAATTAAATCTTTAGCAAGTGCCGGAGGTTATTTACTAGTAAGGGTATTTAGACCAAGTGACTCTACTTATCTAAAATTAAGGAGAGAGGAGAAAATTTATTCCACCTGCGAGTAGTTCTTTCTACGGTGAATCTTCAAAATATTAATTGATTTATTTTTGCATCAGTGATCAGTTGTAAATTCTTGATGGTGAATTCTAACTTAAATCAAGGCTTTTTGTTTTTACTAATTTCTTTCATATTTATTTTAGTTAATTTTAGTTAAATTATTTATTTAATTAAAAATCCCCCAATTTTTATTTGCAAAAACATAAAATTAAATAATCATTCTCTGTGGGATCGACTCTTGCTTACACTACTACATTAATATTTTTTTAAAAGTAAGATTTTATTTTTGGGTGCTTGCGACATCACACCATAGCTGAACAATTCAATAATGTGAATAACATAAACATGAATAATAACTTGCTTTTAAAATTAGGATAGTCAAATAGACTATGAACTATAAATATCCACTGGAGTCAATAGCAGGTTGCCCCAATGGTTACTACCAGAAATATGTACCCGAGGGGATCAGCCTCAGCACAATATGTGTATGCATAACATTTAATTTTTGTATTTTTTGTACCTGATATTAGATACAGGGTACTCCCCTATAATAAAGGGGTGTTCATAATAGTCTAAGAATCCGCATCTTCAATGATTTGGATAGCTTTTAAAATCTTTAACATAAATGTCTAGCCGAACAATGGCTTAGACCTACTTTGAACAATTCTTTAAATAATAGAACAATAATTAAGTACAAGTCAATGATTGTACGATATCAAGTGCAATAAGTGCGAATCACAACAATATCGATGTGGAATAATTATAAAGTAATTAAACCACTCAAAGCATGCTTGGAAATAACAGTTCAAGCTTAGATAAATAATTTGCTCAATGAAATAAGTTTAGAGATAAGGAACTTGCCTGTCTGCTCAGCTACAATAAATGTCTAGCTTTAACTAACTGGCTTTGAAAATACCTAACATTAATAAAGTTGGTCTAATAATTAGTACGGCGTATTTGCACAACTATACGCTCACTGAGGTACTTATTTATCATATAAGTACTAACACATAATTTAGATTAGTCGAAATAATATTATTAACCTTATAGACCCTCAATCAAATTAGGTTAATAATTTAATAAGTTAGAAAATATTTTTCTTAAGCGTTGGACACTTATTAAACCCTTAAACAACTTATTACAATTGTTTAATTAAAGAATAATTAAATTTATTTTATTTTATTAATTCAATCTCTATTTAATTACTATTTAATCTTGGTTAAATAGAAATTAATTAATTAACTCTAGTTATTGTAGACACCCAAATTTTGCACTTTTGTACTAACCCTGTCAGGAGGGCAAAATCGTCATTTGACCCGACATGCAAAAAGGAAGGTAGACCCCAACACGAAGCCACCCCAACGATTTACGGTCAGAGCCGCCACAACGGACAACGAGCATCCGGTCACTTGAGGCAAGACAAACAGTTGATCCAGAAAAACTTGAGTTGATCACAAAAGGCGACTAATGGCCACTACGCTTACGATGTTCGGGGGTCTCGCTTACGATGATAATGCGATGACCGTTGGAAAAAGATCTGACGATGACTAAAACAATGTGATGCGATGCGATGTGCGAGGCGATGTGCGATGCGATATGCGATTTGCGGTACATCATATGAGAAGCAGTGCGATATGCGATTTCATATGCGGTGCGATGCAATTTTGAATTAATATGATATGCGATTTGATATTTAACATGCGACTTGATATGCGATATACGATATGCAATAAGCAAGAGAAAAACAGTCTCCTTGATGAATATGCTATACAAGTCCATTTGAGGCAGTAACCGGTAATATTAGTGTTACATCATTAATATGTAAATGTTGCATCAATGATATATATGTTGCATCATTAAATGTGTACTGTCATCATCATGCATTGGGTGCCTACTTCTTTATCATGTTCATTTCACTTACCATTCCATAAACATGATAAAGAGGGGCAGCTGTAGACACCCAAATTTTGCACTTTTGTATTAACCCTGACAGGAGGGCAAAATCGTCATTTGACCCGACATGCAAAAAGGAAGGTGGACCCCAACACGAAGCCACCCCAACGATTTACGGTCAGAGCCGCCACAACGGACAACGAGCATCCGGTCACTTGAGGCAAGACAAACAGTTGATCAAAAAAAACTTGAGTTGATCACAAAAGGCGACTAATGGCCACTACGCTTACGATGTTCGGGGGTCTCACTCCCTGGTGAGCGAGCAGCTGCCCAGTGGAAGGGGGCAGCGCCCCCTGGAAGCCAAGCACAAAGAGCAGTTTATACATCAGGTAGCAGCCTTCCAAAATAACACCGCAAAAATTGGCGAATTAAGACCGCGTGGCAAGGAAATCGAGAAAAGCAAGCCGAACAGCCGCGGATGCACCTGCGGCCACCGACAAACGGGACAGTACGCGGCTCGAGGAGACGGCACACGGCAACCGAGGATTCGGCGCGGGCAGCCACAGCAGGCAGCCGCAGATGCACCTGCGGCTGCCTACTGAACTCTATACAGCGGCCATTTCCACCCGAGAAGAAAAAAAAAGGAAGAAAATGGCGGAAATGTAGAGAGAGAAAGGCGACGGGGATAGGAAAAAAGAGAGAATAAGAGAGAAAAAAAGTGAGATTTCTTCCTCTTTTGTACAATCTTTGTATCCTATGTTGATTTTGAAGTGTTAAAGCGTCTATTGCATCGATTGGAATGTGAAAAATTCGAGTTTCATAGCTTCGTTGTGTTTTATCTAGTAAATCTTTTAGATATAGTTTTATTTCGTTCTTATTGCATTTGTTGGGTGGATCTAGTGTAGATTCGAAAATATTTGGTGCATTGCTATTTAAATAGTTTGATTTTGTGTATTTTGAGTTTAGATCCAATATAGTCAATATATGTTGTAGATCTATGGATTAGGGACGGTTAGGAAGGATTTATTGCGGATGAAATCTCCTCCTAACCTCCCGATGATATCCTTTTAGTTTGTTTTTAACTTTTACGTATGTAGCGATGGCGATGCATTTGTATTGTAAATATGTAATTTTTGGGCCTTAAGGCGATGTCGGATCGAAAATCGGGTTTAAGGCCCCGTGATAGTGAAAATGTGCGATTGTTGGCGTTTGGGGTTATTTGGATGGCTCACATGCCCATGAATAACTCCAACGCCATTTTAATGCTTGGTTTTTTCTTTTGACATGAGAAAATGATTTTGGAATGAAATGATAAAGATTTGCATAAAATAAATCAAAATAGGATATTAGATCATTCATAGGCTAAATATAAAATCGAAAGTGTCGGATGAGCTCTATTCCTATTTGACGAATGGTTTGATAAATATGTTTTACAAAATATCATCGGTTTTATTATCGAAACAAAAACAATAAAAATGAATTCTTCGATTAAATCAAATACTTCGTGCATAGGGTCAACGAGATTTTTGAAGCACTTGCAAAAATAAAACACTCCAACGACATTCATTTAGGCACACACGCACACACACACGCGCACACACACATTTTAGGATTTAAAAGGATAGGAAAACATCAAGATTGCGGTAACCGTGTTTCACGGAAGTCGGGGGGTGCCTAACACCTTCCCCTCGCTTAAGCAAGCCCCCGAACTCTATGAATCTCGGTTTGTGGACCAATTAACTCGGAGTCACATATGAGCCAGCGATTACGAAAACAAAATTCGGATGAGTTGGTACATCCATTTCAAATATACCAACTGGCGGCTCTGGTCAATTGGCTCATAAAGAAATCGATCTTTCAAAACCCGTCGACATTAAGCCGACCCTTTTCAAAATCACATTTAATTCAAAAGGCTAAAATTGGAAAGGGCTTTTAATATTAAAAAACGAAACGACGAAAATCCCGGCGTCGACAGTTATTATTTAAAATAAATAATAACTAATTGTACTTACTAATTATTTAATCATAATTAAATAATAAACAATTATTGATTTAATTTTAACCTTCTTTAATTTAATATTAATCAACTAATAATTAATTAATTAATTAACCTCACTTATTATTTAATTTAAGAAAATTAAATAATAGTTTACTAATTTTAATCCTCTTTAATTATTATTTAATGCCAATTAAATAATAATTAATTATTTAATTATTTATAATTATTATTTAAGGTTAAATAATAATCAATTCATCTTTATTTATTATTTAAATTAAATAATAAATTGTTAATCTAATAACTTAATTTCCATTAATCGTTATTTAATGTTAATTAAATAATAATTGATTACTTAATTATCCTTATTTATTATTTAATAGTATTTAAATAATAAATAATTAATTTATAAATTTTTATCTCTCTTTAATTATTATTTAATAGTAACTAAATAATAATTGTTAATTTATTACCTTTATTTATTAGGAACATTTTAAATAATAAATAACTAATAAATTTATTTAACTTAACCATGATTTAGCTAGCTAGATTAATATTTAAAATATTTAAATATTAAACTTAATGAAAAATATCCTCCCTAATATCATTTTTGTATTATTATTATTTTTGTTATAATTTTAAATTAGTTTTAAATATTTAAATTAATTAAAATTAACCGGAATGGCATTTCTGTAAATAAGTTGAAAACTGATCTTAGGGCAAAATAGTAATTTTGCCGAGAAAAACACGGAGTGGCAGTATCGTAATTTCACGAAAACCTACTTCCTCGCATTTTGCGTGCCTTCAAAAATAATGGCCCAAAACGGTGCCATTTTAAGAAGCCGGTATCCGCTTCCGCGCGTACGCGCGCGGAGTAACCTTTCCGACACCAAACGACGTCGTTTGGCTCCGCTCGTTTCAGCCAATAACCTTGCGCGCATTGCGCGGACTTTTCCTTTTTTTTTTTTTTTCTTAGCAAATTGTGAACAGTGCCCGGCATACACATTTCAAATAAAAATATACCATCAAGTAAGATTTAACTCTTCAATAAAAATCCAAAAAAAATACCAATAACTTAATATCAGTTTATAACATGAAAATTTAATTTTTCATGATTTAATATCATTCTTTTTTTATAAAAAATTTTACATCACATAAACTACCACAAATCATAACTTTTTGTGTATAACTCCATTTTGAGTGATTCAAACTTTAAAATCATAACTTTTCATAATCTCATGATTTGATGTTCTATAATATTAGAATATCAAACCTAAGTTTTATAGAAATATTTTTGGTCATAAATTTCAAGACTTGATATATACACTACTAAACACATATTTTTAACATATAAATGATACCAAAATACAAACCAAGCATATTAAACTCAAGCATGACATAAATATTACCACTACACATTATTAACATATTTATACACACATGTTAGTTTATTTAATTTAAAACAAAAATTAGATTTAGAATACCCATTACCTTGATTTAATGGCTATCTTCTTTTTTCTTCCAAAATAAGTGGTGAAAGAAGATGACATGAACCAAGAACTCATTCTCTTGATAATTTTGCTCTCAAAATATTTTTCTACACTCTCAAATACTCTCTAGCTTGCAAAGTGGAAAAAGAAGAAATGACCAACATAAACTCCTAAATTGTAAGTATACTTACAATTTGGATAGATATAAAATCTATATCTATTAAAATTGCCATAATGAGGGTAGCAAGGATACTTACACAAGCTAGCACAAGGAATGGGCTAAATGACACATTAGGTGAAAAGAGGGATGATCATTGTACTTGAAAAAATAAAACAAGCAATCCATTAAATAAATAAATGAAAAATAAAAATAAAATATCATTTTTCTCTCTCTTCTCCCACATGGTCGACTGATGGCTCTTCTTATTGTCCTAAAATGATAGTCATTTGTTACATTTGAATAATTAATAAGTTATATAAAGTATTTTCCAAGTGGGCCAATTATTGGGCTTTACTTAAAATACCAATTGGGCTACTATTAAATTATTTGGGCTACTAATTTGTCAAATTTTATTATTCTCCACTTGGGCTACTAATTAACCCATGTTGGCCTAATTTAATAATTTTCACATTAATTATTCAATCCATGATTAAATAAATAATTAGATTGAATAAATAATTAAATATTCTAACCCATTAGTATTAAATTATCAAATGGACTAATAAATATTATTATTAATATTTCACCTTATTTACATTAATTAATAATTATATTAATTAATTTATTATATTTAATTAACTCATTATATTCAATTTAATTGAATATTTAATTAATAGGAAACTTATCAATTATTTTGATATTAAAACTTTAGGGTTTGTTCACTAATTTAATAACATATTAATGACCCCCTTCAATTAATTCTAGTAATTAATAACATAATTATTTAACCACGTAATTAATTAATCACATAAAAAGATTTAAATAATCTCGTAAAACTAACTCGTTAGAAATTTAATTAATAATGACGTGGAAATTCTAGGACATTACAATATGGATAGTGGGACTTACCATATTCGGTCAAATATACTTGACCTCATCTTGGTTCTAACCAAGGCGATATATTAACATATCATTTTTCTCACTACTAAGCGTCGATTGACCACAATCCGAAGCGTCAATAGCTCGCTATCCAGAGTGAAAATAAATGAAATATCTCATCTTTGCTCGTTTTTCAGCGCCAACTGATTGTTTACTTTAAACATCAATTGCTCGCTATCTAAAACGCCAAAGGCGATTGCTCGTGTGTGAGAGCCAATCACCCTGTTAGACATATAATTATTAAAATACATATATAATATATAGTTATAGTTAATAACTGTGTGAACTCAATTTATCATATACCAATAAAGACACTGTGGGAAATAGAAAGTCTTTTGCATTAAATGATAAATAACTCCAATATTATATCCAATGATATTAATTTCTAATATAAGCCAAATAATTAGTGATACACTGAAACGACATAAGTACATCAAACTCTACGAAGTCCTAAAGAACGAACATGTCTTTGAAATGTATCTCTAGGAATCGGCTTCGTTAGGGGATCATCAATCATCTGATCGGTAGGTAAGTACTTTAGTACCACTTCATTATTTGCTACGTTCTCTCGAATAAAGCATGTTCTCAAATCAATATGCTTTGTCCTGCCGTGATACTTGGGATCCTTGATAAAATCAAGTGCCGATGTGCTATCATAGAAAACTGTAACAGGATCCGAAGCACGACGTACAAGATTAAGATCTTCAAAGAATCTCTTTAGCCATAAAGATTCTTGGACGGCAGATGTACATGCTACAAACTCTGACTCCATCGTGGATAAAGTCACACAAGTTTGTTTCTTGCTTAGCCAGGTGATGGCACCTCCATTTAGCAAGAATGCATATCCTGAGGTAGATCTTAGGTTCCCACAATCGCCTCCATAACTAGCATCGGAGTATCCAACTAAGTGAAGATCAAGTCCTCTATAGCATAACATGTAATCTAATGTGCCTCTTAAGTATCGCAAGATCCTCTTAATTGTTTTCCAATGTGCACATCCAGGGTTTGACTGGTATCGACCAAGAACATGAACTGCAAATGCAATGTCTGGTCGTGTACACTGAACTGCATACATTAATTTTCCAATAGCTGTAGCGTATGGAACACGGGACATCTTTTCAATTTTCTCGGGAGAGGTAGGACAATGCTCAGGGCCAATAGCATCACCTTTTGCAATAGGAGTGTCTATAGGTTTGCAGTTGTTCATCTGGAATAATTCAAGAACCTTCTTAAGGTAAGTCTCTTGGGACAAACCAAGAAGCTTTCTTGATCGATCTCTAAAGATCTTTACTCCAAGAACATAAGATGCTTCTCCCATGTCCTTCATTTCAAAATTAGAGGACAACCACCTTTTAGTGGCGACAATCATCTCCTTATTATTCCCAGCAAGTAGAATGTCATCAACATACATTGAAAGGATAAGAAACTTTCCATTGGACCTTTTAAGATACACGCAATGGTCATCTTCGATCATCGTAAACCCATCATCAATGACTGCCTGATGAAACCGAAGATACCATTGTCTAGATGCTTGTTTCAAGCCATAAATGGAACGTTTGAGCTTGTAAACTTTGCGCTCAAAACCTTTTTCAATATAACCTTCTGGTTGTTCCATGTATATCTCTTCGGCAAGTTCTCCATTGAGAAACGCCGTCTTTACGTCTATTTGGTATAGTTCTAGATCCAAATGTGCGACAATAGTTAATAAAAGACGGATCGAGGCAAATCTCACAACAGGTGAGAAAGTTTCCTCATAATCAATCCATTTTTGCTGTGTGTAATCCTTAGCTACTAAGCGAGCTTTATGTCTTTCAATGGAACCATCAGCCTTACGTTTAACTTTGAGAACCCATTTGTTCCCAACAACTTTTCGCCCAGTTGGAAGATCAACCAAGTCCCAGACTTGATTAGTCCTCATAGATTCCATTTCTTCATCCATTGCAACTTTCCACTTTTCACTTAATGCAGATGATATAGCTTCTCGATAAGATCGAGGTTCATCATGATCTTGCGTATTAGCCATAAAAGCATTCCCCTCAATCTCAAAATGACGACGTGGAATATTGCCTCTTTGACTTCTTCGCATTTGAAGAACAAGTGACTTTTCATTTGACTAAAGAGTACTTGAAAGTATGTCACTCCCATTATCTATAGGAGCCAAAGGAATAGGTTCCTCAGTCTCAACCATTTGATTAGGTGCGCCATTTTCTTCCTCCATCTCATAAAAGTCTTTATCCTTGCTAACATCACCTCTGCTCGGAAAATTCATTTCTAGAAATTTAGCATCTCGTGATTCAATTTTAGATATAGTCTCATCAGGCTGCTCTCCAATGAACACATAGCCTTTGGAGTGTTCAGAGTACCTTATAAAGATACACTTCTTACCCCTTGGGCCCAACTTCCCATACTTATGAGAAGTGTTGTGAACATAAGCTACCGAACCCCACGGCCGCAAATTGCCTAAATCAGGCTTTCTGCCGGTCCACAATTCATATGGGGTGGACTGTACTGATTTTGAAGGAACTTGGTTAAGTATACGTGTCGCAGTTAACAATGCGTCTCCCCAAAAAGAGATAGGCAAATTAGCTTGCGCCATCATAGACCTTACCATGTCAAGTATTGTTCTATTTCTTCTTTCCGCCACACCATTTTGTTGCGGAGTACCAGGAATTGTCAGTTGCCTGATAATTCCTTTTTCCTTACAAAGTTCTTTAAACTAATCGGATAAATACTCACGGCCTCGGTCAGTTCGGAGTGCTTTAACATTTTTCTCCAACTGATTCTCAACCTCAATCAAATAACGTCTAAAGCAGTCAAGTGCTTCTGACTTATGAGAGATTAAGAACGTGTGCCCGAAGTGTGTGAATTCATCTATCATAGTAAGGAAATAAGAATGACCACGTCTATCCTTCACATTCATTGGACCACATATATCCGAATGAATAAGCTGCAATGGTGTATCTGCCCTTGTGGCTTTACCAAATGGTTTTCTTGTAGACTTACCTGCTAAGTAGTGTTCGCAAATAGGCAAGTTGACCTTAGCGAGTGGGCCTAGAAGACCTTCTCGAGCTAACCTGGTCATCCTGTCTTGTCCAATATGGCCCAATCTAGTATGTCATTTAATTGAACTATTATGTTCACTCTCAACAGAAGTAAGATAAGTATATGAATCATCAATATTAGAACTAGAATTAATGATATCCAAAACCATTAAACCATTATTAATAAAACCAAAACCATAAATATTTGTCCCATGAGAAATAATAACTCGTTCTTTCTCAAAAACCACAGAAAAATCATATTTAAGACTAGCAAGAACAGAAAATAAATTCTGCCGAACATCCGGCGCATAAAGTACATCATGTAGAATTAATGCTGAGCATCCTCGCATTTCTAGTTTGTAAGTGACAATTCCTAGCACGTCCACACTAGAGTCATTCCCCATGTATACTTTTCTGCTAGCTGGAATGTGGCGATACTCTTCAAACCCAACTCGATCTCTGGCTATGTGGTCTGTTGCTCCAGAATCTACAATCCACATATGGAGAGATTGAGCAACAAAAGTACTAGAAGTAACATTACACATAGTTTGATCAAAACTAGGAAGTACCTTCTTCGGCTCAGTGCATTCACGAGCGAAGTGCCCCATCTTGCCACAGTTGTAGCAGGCCATCTTAGCCTTGTCCTTCTTGCCACCTCTTTTTCCTCTTTTTCTCTTGTCACCTGCATTTGCTGCCTTGTTAGGCGCCGGAGCAGGAGTAGCAGCAGCTTTCTTTCCATTATTCTTTCGCTTGGGTTTCCCTTTGCGAGAACTGGACTTAGCAACATATGCCTTGGATGACCTAGCAGCTTCTAAGCGCTCAGCCTCAAGCTCCAAGTGACGCCGAATATCGTCAAAGTTTCTGATATTCGGGTTGTGAGTCATATTAACCCGCATATATTCCCAACTATCTGGGAGTGAGCGAACCACAGCTGATATCTGTTGCTCATCCGACAAGTCATTGCCAGCAGCCTTTAACTCTCGAATCATGTTTGACATTATTCGAAGGTGCTTTTTCATTGAATGATCAGTCTCCTTCTTATAACCATCAAACCTGATAGTTAAGCCGCGCAACCTAGTCAGTGAGGTGCCTCCGAATTTGGTTTTGAGAGCTTCCCACATCTCATAAGCTATTGAGTACTCTTCGTATTCAAACAAGAATTCATTGTTCATACTGCTTAAGAGAGTGATGCGAGCAATTCTATTTTTCTTGTGCCAATTTTCAAAGGCAGCAAGCTTATCAGCATTCTCAGCATCATTGTCAGTGGGTTTCGTTTCTTTAGTTATTAAAGTCTCTTCAACTTCCAACTCCTCAAGAATCATGCGGACCTTACGATGCCAAACATCATAATTATCCCCATCGAATTTGTTACCCTTATTAAGATCGGCAATAATTTATTTTGAAGCCATCTAAATAATCGAGAGAACTTTATTAGAAAACTTTTAAGAGTTCACCACAGTTTTAACTTATCTTTGCTGCATAATATAAACTTCTTAAAATAATCAAAGTATAAACACAAAAAGGAAACTTTGCTAAGCTTGGGAATCACAATTTGTGTGTATATTTAACTATTTTATTATAGTTTATTTAGCGCAAAAATATACATTGAATTTAAGATTTAAACAAAAGTTTTATTTTCTTAAATTTCTCCCACTAAGTTCAAGCATATATATATATATATATATATATATATATATATATATATATATATATATATATATATATATATATATGTTTCTAGCATGTATTTAATCCCTAGTATGCTTTTACAAATTTGAAAAAATATTTAAATATTCCAAATATTTTGTAAGGATTAAATAATTACTCATATTATTCCAAATAATATGTAATATCATGCAAAACACATAATATAGCTACCAAAAAAATTTTAACAGCATAATAACAGTTTATTAACATTTTATAAATTTTCTGAATTTTTCTGAAAAATACACAATTTATACAAATAAATTGTTCATGCATAATTTGACTAGAAAATAAGTTTAGGTCACTTTATCAAAACATTTTTCAACACCCTTGGTGGATAAATGATAAAATAGGTTTCTGATGTTTACAAAAAAATTTTGACAGAAAACCAACTTCCCAATATTTTTTAAACCATTTTTAAAGTAATTTTTAACTATAAAACTAATTTCTGAAAATTCCAAGTATATCAAAAAAATAATTTTTATATACAGAAAACCCAGAAATTAGACATAAAAGTTACTGTAAAAATTTTGTTGACTGGAAAAATCGGGAAGGCGGCGCGTGTATATCACGCGCCACTGCCGCGCGTGGGGATCAGCAGCAAGTCCGTGCAATGCGCGGCTGACTGCCGCCTCGTCGCTGACGTGGCACTCCTGCCACGTGTCACAATCTGATTGGTTCACATGGCAGTCAAACTGGAACCCCTGCTGACGTGTCAATAACGTGGCAGATGACGTGTCCGCCACGTGGCGATGACAGAGCTGCCACGCAGTGCTGGCGTGTCTGACACGTGGCACTGACGTGGCTTCCTCGTCATCGTCTTCAACCTTCAGCTAGGGTTTTCAGATGGTAAATTACAGTTTAGTACCCTTTTTTAAAATGGCCATAACTTTCTCATTTTAAGTCAAAAAAATGCGATCCACATATCCATGGAATCGTATCTAAAAGTTCTACGCAACCATGTTATCTGAATTTTCATACAGTGTCTGTGGAAAAACTATTTTTGAAAAAACAAATGCTTCAAAAACAACTAGGGTTTGATTTTTCTCCCAAAATACAAAGTCATTTTGCACGAAATTTTCGCACGCATCTACTCTGATACCAATGTAATAATATAGAGCATACATGCAGCGGAAATGAATCGAAAAAATAATTGCATCGTTTCGATTACCTTTGAAGCGTATGCCCACAACAACGAACGGCTAGAATCTCGTGCACAACGAACAATATTCTCAGCGATAATTTAGACTACAAACAAGTGCTAAATTATCTTCCACAATTCAAGAAGCTACAAACTTTCAAGCTTCACAAATGACCTACAATGGCTTATATAAAGCTCTCTCTATTTTGCTCTCAAATGGCTTTTGTTGCTTGATTTCTTGGTGTCTACAATGATCAGCATTGCTCTCCTTTTATACTACTCTAAGAAGAGTAGCTCATGTAACTCCCAAAGGAATTAAGAGCAATGTAACCTATGTAACTCCCAAATAGGTTTAAGAGCAATATAACTCCCATGCATGTAACTCATGAAACCCCAAGAGCTTCAATGGAGAGGTTATGATCACATGTTCATTGTATCTAGACAATGAACAATGTGGTTTATACCCATCAGGTCATCTGCTCCATGAGCGCTCCGATTTGGGTCCATAACCCAACAGCTCCAAAAAACATGACATGCAAATTAGAATTCGAAACGGAGGCCATAGTTTCGAGGGTCTTTCGTACGTGTCACATGTCCCATTTGTGTTACTTGATATGGTTAATTTTGGATCCTTTAGTATTAAAACTGAAAGAAAAACCGCCTGGATTGAAAGCGGTGGATTGAAAGCGGTTTAACAATTGGTGAACTTTACTATAGAATTGGCCAGGCAACTAACACGCTTGGATTTCCAGCTAGTCTATGGGCCAACGTTGGTGTTGGAGGATTAATCAATGGAGGAGGTTATGGCATGATGAGACGAAAATATGGTCTTTCTGCAGATCATGTAATTGATGTTCATGGAAGAATTCTCAATAGAAAATCGATGGGTGAAGATCTATTCTGGGCCATTAGAGGAGGCGGTGGTGGTAGCTTTGAAGTTGTTCTTTCCTGGAAAATAAATTTACTTCCTGTTCCAAAAACTGTGATAGTTTTCTCAGTCAACAGAACTTTAGAACAAATTATGACCAACACATTTTATCGGTATCAATCTATTGCTCCTAAGCTTTCGAAAGCGCTAGACATCAGATGTTATGGACAGAGTGTCCTCAGTAATGCTAGCACTCGCGTAGATAACAAAATAATTGTAATGGAATTTTTTTCTTTGTATCTTGGTGGTGCAGATGAGCTACTTTCGGTGATGAAAGAAAGATTCCCGGAGTTAGGTTTGGTTAGAGAAGATTGTTCAGAAGTCAGTTGGCTCCAGGCATGATCTTTTTCTCAAATTTCCCACTTAATGCGCCTCCTGAACTTTTGCTCAATAGAACTATTCTGCCTAGACTTGCTTTCAAAGGAAGATCAGATTTTACTAAAGTACCAATTCCTGTAGAAGGCCTACAAGGTTTATGGGACATGTTGTTCAAACTACCTCCCGAAGTAACAGTCTTACAGTTTACGCCATTCGGCGGAAGGATGGAAGAAATTTCAGAGTCGGCAATTCCATTCCCATATAGAGCTGGAACGTTGTATAAGATGAACATTTATGCACAAACTGACGTAGATGAAAGTTATAGGATTAAATGGGTTAGAAGCTTAGCAAAATATTTGACTCCGTACGTTACCAAGTCCCCAAGAAGTGCATATGTGAATTATGTCGATCTTTGGATGGGAACAAACAATCCTCAAGGTAGCACAAGCAAGTAAATGGGGGGAAAAGGTACTTCAAAAATAATTTTGACAGGTTGATTAAAGTGAAGTCTGTGGTTGATCCTGATAACTTTTTTCAGGTTTGAGCAGAGTATTCCTCCTCTTCCATAATGTTGCTTGATGGTTTTCTTCAATGTGAATAAATTCATTGACGTATGTTATTTTAATTATAAATGCCCACTCAATATATATGTTTTCTCCATTTATGTCATTTCTTGGCTTTGATTCGATATCACTTTTGTGTAAGTTTATTTATCAGTGTATATGAAGTTTTAAATACGCAAGGCTTGTTTCTTCCTTTATCCTAGACTTGATTGATTCCTACTGTCATTTCTCACAGTTGGTGTTAGTTTATCAATATTGCAATTGTGATGGTGCACTTAATTACAAGAATTCATTATACTTGTGTCGCACAGGATTTGTGGTAATTTTTATGTGTATTAGGTGATTTATATTTTTTTTAAGTGATGCTAGTGAAAAAAGGGTTGTTACTACGACAAATTTTGAAATTTTTAATTAATGGGCTAAACTTATAGAGTTGACAGTTGATAGAGTTTTAATTGTATATCTAACATTTTAATTTATAAAGGCCTAATTAATTGTGACTCCATAATTTGGTTTCACAAACTAAGATTCGAGAGTTTTGGGGGCTTTGCTTAAGTGGAGAGAAGTGTTAAGTACCCCCTGACTTCCATAAATCACGGTTATCGCATTGTTTAATTTTTTCCGATTTACTTAAAGAAGTTGCCTTAAAAATAGAGTGTGTCCTTTGTGTCATTCAATAAGGGTGTGTTTTCATGTGTTATTTTTATTAGTACGTACGTACAATCAAATTGTATAAAACAGTAGAAGCATGCAATAAATCGAATTTAAAATTTTCTACAAACCAATTTCAGGATCTTTCTTATGCAATTCTTATTAATTAAGGAATGATAATGGATTATACCTATAGATGAAACAACCCTTGAACCGCTATAAGTTCACCTCCCTCAATCCTTCGCAGTCTCTTTCGATTCCACCGATTAAATGCTAGCTACAAAGTGTATGTAACGCTCTAAAGGTAATCCACCAAGAGATTATGAATAGAAAAAATAGATTTAAGTTCCTCAAGGCCTTGGGTGACAATCCCTAATTCTCTCTTTCTCTCTCTATCTTTAGATATCGAGAATTATGGAGTATTCTCTCTCAATACTTTCAACAACCAATTCTGTAATAAGACTCGACTTATTTATAGAGTTACCCAACTATCCTAAACTCTTTAGGAATAAGGTTTTTGCATCACTCTGAATCTAATTGGGAATTAAACATTTTGATTTATGAAGGCCTAATTAACCGTGACTCCATAATTTGGTTAGCAAACTAAGATTCGAGGGTTTTGGGGGCTTTACTTAAGTGGAGAGAAGTGTTAAGCACCCCCTGACTTCCATGAATCACGATTACCGCATTGTTTAACTTTTCCCGATTTACTTAAAGGTTTTACCTAAAAATAGAGTGTGTGACACCCCCAAATTCAGATACCACTATCTCGAATTTGGTGCTCACGCAATAATATAAACAATTACTGTTAAACAACATTCAATACTAATGCAAAAAATAAATAAACATATGTTGTCTATTACAATGACTTTCTAATCCCAAAGTCTACAACCTTTACCAAAATATACATCACAACCTACAAAAGAATATCAGTGTTTGCATTACAATCTTATAAGTCTGAAACAAATTATAAATAAACTAACAACTATCCAGATAATTAAGATTTCGTTTTTTCTTTGCCTTTGAATTTGGTGCTCACGCAATAATATAAACAATCGCTATTAAACAACATTCAATACTAATGCGAAAAATAAATAAACATATGTTGTCTATTACAATGACTTTCTAATCCCAAAGTCTACAACCTTTACCAAAATATACATCACAACCTACAAAAGAATATCAGTGTTTGCATTACAATCTTATAAGTCTGAAACAAATTATAAATAAACTAACAACTATCCAGATAATTAAGATTTCGTTTTTTCTTTGCCTTTGAATTTGGTGCTCACGCAATGATATAAACAATCGCTATTAAACAACATTCAATACTAATGCGAAAAATAAATAAACATATGTTTTCTATAACAATGGCTTTCCAGTCCCAAAGTCTACAACCTTTACCAAAATATACATCACAACTTACAAAAGAATATCAATGTTTACGTTACAATCTTATAAGTCTTAAACAAAATATAAATAGACTAACAGCTATCCAGATAATTAAGATTTCGCGTTTTCTTTGCCTTTATTTGTAGCTGACCCCTCAAGTTTATCTGCAATAATTTCATGACATAACAAGGGTGAGCAACTAGTTTGCTCAGCAAATTTAAAATGAATACAAAATATTCTATGAATAAGAATAATGACTAAAAGATTCAATAATATGAATTTGATATAATCAAGGCTCAATTTAATGAGTGAAAATTGATTATTTAAATGCTGAGTGGTTAAAAGACCGTGAACGTATGCTTTGAGGAATCAGTCACTTGAATGACCCTCTTAGGTTATATTTTCATAAATGTACTTGAGGGGATCAGCCTTGCGTACCACATGTATATGCATAACATTTATTCTGGGTGTATCGTTTGTCCGATACTTAGGTTCTTCCCCATTATGGGTTGTTCTTCTCAGTCTAAGAATCCGTACCACTGTCGTTTAGATAACTTTTAAAATAAACTTCACATAGGTCTAGCCAAACAAGTGGCTGAGACTTATTCTTTAATCAATTCATAACTCAAGAATGGAATATGAATTCAAATATTATTTGCGATTTGCAATAATATTATTGTGGAATAACTTGCAATATAATATAAGTTCAAGATTTAAGAAGTAGCACAATAATATTGGGTAGGATTAGGAGACTTGCTCAATATAAATTTAAGTAAGGTTAAAGAACTTGTTTTTCTGTCAATTTACGGCTAATTTGCTTAACTTAAACTTCTCTTGGAGACCTAACATTGATAACATTGACCTATCAATTAGTACAACATATAATAGTTCACTTAACATTTAAGTTTATTATTTACATAGCATTAAATCGCCTATGACTATCACATAGCACTCTGTGAAGAATTTTCATATCATTACCCTAGGTAATATCATTAAATGTATTTAGGTAAATGATTTAACCATCACATATTACTTCTTTTTAAGTAATATTAATTTAATAAACTTACAACATTACTTATAAAATTATTTAAATTCTTAAACAATTTATTATAATTATTTCATTACCTTATTTATTATTAATTAGTATAAATGATAACTATCCTTAGTTATTGTTGCATAACTATTTATTCATGTACTTATTAATCCTTCTTATTTATCATTAATCATTAATAAAATGATAAATAATTAGTTTATTAATTTTCATCATCTTTAATAAATAATAATTAGTTAGTTAATTATCATTACTTATTATTTAATCTTAATTAAATAATAAATAATTAGTTTGTTGGCTTTAATCATCTTTAATTATTATTTAATGTTAATTAATTAATTAATTATCCTTAATTATTATTTAATCTTAATTAAATAATAAATAATTAGTTTATTAAATTTAATTATCTTTAATTATTATTTAGTGTGAATTAAATAATAGTTAATTAATTAATTATACTTACTTATTATTTAATATTAAATAAATAATAAATAATTAGTTTATTAATTTTAATTATTATTTAATGTTAATTAAATAATAATTAATTAATTAATTATCCTTACTTATTATTTAATCTTAATTAAATAATAAATAAGTAGTTAACAACTTAATTACTCTTTAATTATTATTTAATGTTACTTAAATAATAATTTAATCAATTAATTATCCTTACCTATTATTTAATATTAATTAAATAATAAATAATTAGTTTAATTATTATTTATTAGTAAAATAATAATTAATTATCTACTATTTTTACTCTTTAGTAAGGTATTAATCAATCATTAATTTTAATAAATATCTAATGACATCATAATTATCCAAACTAAGTTTTATAATATTCTTTATTAAATTACAAACATTTTCTCTTTTGAAACCATCACAAGAACCGGCCTAGAAAGACTCGAACCGGACCCCCTAAGGTAAAAAAAAAATCGGACTGGCCAGCTTTGTTTAGAAAATTGGAAGAATATTTTTTAAAATTTTCTGATTTTGCCTCCCTAACTAAAACCTGAATAAAATGAAATCTACAAGTCCGATTGACCTCAAATTGATGTTGTTAGATTTGTATCTTTACGAACTACAAGATTCCATCATCAAAATATAAATTTGGACATGATTTGATTACTGAAAATAACCATGAAGTTGACTGTTTTGCACAACCCTTCAATAGTGAGGTCCTTTGGTTCAAAAATTCATATCTTGCTCATTTTAAATTATTTTCACATGATTCCAAAGAGATTTTATTCTTAACTTACCCATATATTCCCAGAAAATATAAAATCATAAAAATAATTTGTAGATTTCAAAATGTACCATTTATTCGAACTTCATCGATAAAAATATTTTCAAGCATTTTGTTAGATTTTTCTACATATAAACATATCTAGCATGATTCTAAGCACAAAGAACTCAAATATAGCATTTATACCATAAAAATTAAAAGAAAACCAAGATTATGATTTTTAAGGAATTTTTATACATTTTTTGACTTGTGATCTACTTTTCTCTCCTTTCCAAAATAGATGATGGAGTTAGATGACATCCAAGAACAATCCTTGAAGTAATCTAGCTTGACTCGGTAGTGACTCACTAAAAAAACTCATTAACTCATTGCCTTTTTCTTTAACTCACCGAGTTAACTCACTCCAACTCACTAACTCACAATATCAAGGACTCTAGCAATAATTTTGTAAACTGAAACCTAAATGTGCTAGCCTCTATTTATAGAAGTATAAATCTATACATATAACATATATATGTATAGATTGAATTTCAACCTTTTTTCCAAAAATGCTAGCAAATAAATTGAGTGTTCCACACACTAACTCAAGCAAAAAATTGAATAAAAATTTGCAGTCCATAGTACTCCCTCCCCTTAACCGGTCATGCCCCCTTATAATGCCCCCATTTGAGCTTTATTTTTATTGCACAATTTGGTAAATAAAAGTCTTCTAGAAGCTTCGACAATTGGACCAAAAATTGGGCTTGCCATTTAATTTATTTGGGCCATTATACTCTTCGGATCCATCAACATTGGATTACTAAAATAATTCACTAGCTTCTTAATAATTTGGGCTAGTTTAAATAAATATCAACCCATATAGCAATTTCCACAAGTCCCTCACTTAATTAATTGTTTGGGCTTGTTTAAATAATTATAGGAACACTTTAATAATCAAATTTAATTTAATTTATATAATTCAATTAGACTTGCCATATTCAATATTAATTGAATATTTAATTAGGGTTCAATAACATATCAATCCCTTGATATTAAAAATACAACCTTAGGTTAGTCCGATAATTAATAACCCTTCATCGAACTTCCTTTAATTAAATTAATTTAATAGTCAAATATTATCAAATAAAATCAAACCACCTCGTTAGGGTTTAAATTAATTCATACCATAATGTAATTAATTAGAAATTAAATTTCTAATTTCATTTATAATGTAACTCGAAACTCTTGGTCCTTACAGTGTGTCATTTGTGTCATTCAATAAGGGTGTGTTTTCGTGTGTGTTTTGTTAGTACATGCGTGATGGATCACTACCTTTAATTCACCTTTAATTTGTTTTGATAATGACCTAGTTTATATCAGTAAAGATTGTTTTGTACAATCCTTTATAAGAATGATATTTATTGTGAAAGAACTTAGTTAGGGATCTGAAATGTTAGATAAATCTATTTTTGCAATACTGGTCTTAGGGCTAATGTATAGGAGTTAGTATTATTACAATTCAAGATCGTTTAGATGTAACTTAATTGGAATTGCTTAGTTACAAGCTACTCAAGAAAACTCTAAGATCACAAAATATGGATAATCTTATAACTGGAAGGCTAACAAATTAAGTTAATTTAACTAAGACCAAGACTTAGAGTAAGATTACTCTACGAAGACAATCTCTTAGCAAAACCATTAAAAGATTGTAAAGCCCAAGTCGTTTAGTGAAAGACATTATGATATGAAGACTAACACTACAATTATGAGCACAAAGTTCATTTAACTCAAATCATAGAGTCAGAGGGTATGACAGTCAATGGCAGAGGTCACTTGACCTGGAGTCGTAATCTAAACCCTGATCTTATCCGTTGAAGTCAACATATAGAGAGAAAGGGAACAAGACAACCTTTCTAATAGCTAGTTGTTCAGCGCCTAGGACGCGCATCACCGTCTACACCAGCAAGTACATTAATAGACTGTGACGCCCCCAAATCACTATACTTCCTATAGTTGATTTGAAGTTCACTATAAATGTTAAATCATTAAGTTTATAAACGATTCCCTTATTCATAAACCTTATCAAACTGAATTTCATAGTATCAACAATAACATGAACAGTCTATATTATCAATACCCTCATTTAATCCAACAGTTTCATAAACAAAGTCATCATCTTAATTCTCAAAGATCTTTCAACATTTCATATTAAGTCCTTGTAATCGATGTAAGAGACTTAATACTCATTTCCACCATTTTAACCTTAAGATTTAGATATTCTATAACTTTATATATCCAAGATTCACGATATTAATAATAGGATGGTCCTTGGAACAGAAGAACCTTGCGATAAATGTTTACATCTTTATCCGTGGAAAGATTCCTTTTCTTACAGAACGTCTCATATCATTCAATACCCTCACTTTGATATATATCATTATAGAGCTATCTCTTCATATCGATATTCCCTATCTATCTGAAGTTCACAATATTATTAACACACTTGTACTTATAACAAAGGAACCTTGCGATGAATTTAGTTTCTTCATCAATGTTAAATCTCTAGTCTTACAGCACTCACAGTGTTAATCAATATTCTCATTCAGATAAATAGTTCTTATCAATATACTATATTAATGTTTAACAATTCTAAGTCTTATAAAAGTGAAGACATGAATGAAACTTGATATATATATATATATATGGTGAAGGACAAATAATATAAGAAAACATGTAAACTAGTCTAAGCATTTCTTCTTCAAGTCGGAGCTCTCGAGTGTGCCTGCAAATTAGTTTTATTCGCAAGGATAAGTATACAAAAGCTCAACAAATTTAAACATATAACATATAAGTGAACTCACACCGATATGGATTTACAAGGATTCATAGCTCAACAAAAGATATTTACAATTTATTTTAACATAGCAAAACTGAGTGGATATCAATAGATATATATAGGGGATTAACCTAACGACATCCTATGTTATACATAACATACGTTACACTGGACTAATCATGAACAGTGTTTTAAGTTTTGTTCATCATAGTTTACTTCGCATGCAGAGGTCGTACAAAAATAATTTGGTTTAACTAAAAGCTTATAGCAATTCAATACTTTACGAATAAATGTTCATTTCGCAAGTTATGCCAAAAAGAAGTAGCAATAACTTTTATATCAAAATTTTATAACATGTTGTTGCACAAGATGCATAAATCACATAAAAAAAAAAAAGTAAACATAAGTGGATGAGAGAAAACTTGCCTTGAAGCAAAACTAGGCTTTTCCTGTAAAGCAATAAAAGCCTACATAATAGTTTAAGCGTACCTGAATGTTAGTTTATCGAATTTTACTTCTTAATAAGTGTTTTTATAACTTAACTAGACTATTTTCATAGGTGAAATAAATTATACAACTCATATGAAAAAGGCTTATTTTTGGATTTGTAGTAGCTTAGTTTGCTACCAGAGTCAACCGACTTGTAACGGCCATAACTCTTTTGTTTTAAAATATTTTTGAGTCATTCAAAATCTCACGCGTTCATAACTTCAGCCTCTACAAATCATATTTAGACTAAAATACAAAATTCTTGACAGAAATGAACATAATTTAGCAAAAAAGGGACTGCTAAAAACTGTTTTTATATTTCTTTAACCTAATTGATAAAACATAATACCTTAAGCATTAATTTCCTAAGATAACATGTTCTAACAATCAATAACTCTTAATAACATAAAAATAACAAAATCATAAACTTACGTATATAGAGTGTTATAACTTTTGCTTAAAAACACAAAAAGAATACGGAGAATGAAAAATCGTACATAGTAACGACTTGTGTTCTTGAACTTTTGGATTTCATAATTAAAATAATTTGAGCATTATAACGGCTTATAAAAGTATATTTCTACTTTATACTTGAAAAAATTTAAACATTATAACTACTTATATAAATATTTGCTTAAGAACACACAGAGAACGAAAAATCGTACATGGTAACGACTTGTGTTTTTGAGCTTTTCTACAATATTATGAAAGAAAATCAAACATAACAATGACTAAAAATTTTACCACTTAAAGTGCTAGCTTTATACAAAAAGATGCAAAGCTTACACTCTTGAAATTTAATAATAACTCACAATACACTCAAATATATCTATAGCTTTCTTTTCTCTTGAATTTTTCTTTGTAAAATGATGAAAATAATGAATGATGGAGGCTTGTATTTATAGAAGTTTCAAACCTAGGGTAGTTTAGTCATTAAACTATTTTTTAGCTTCTTGAACAAGCCTAACAAAGCTTCCTTTGTACATTTCTTTTGAGCTTACAAAGCAAGCTTGGTTGCTTCTAAAGGGTTCGGGTATTGAGGGGCAAAAAAGGGTTATTTCCACTTTTATTTTAAGGGCATTTTAGTCCTTTCATAGCCTAGTTTGGTTATCAATTTAGTTAGGTTAGTTTGTAACTTAGTTTGATTACACTAACTTAGTTACATCTAACCTAGTTTGATTACAACTAAACATCAATCAACTTAGTTCATTTTCAAGTATTTCGGTTAGTTGACTTTTACTATTCATGGTTGACTTTTACTATTTATACCATATAATTTTCGTATTCTATCCATAAAATTTTTATATTTATATGCATATTTGTGAATAATATATTTCCAAGGTTTAAGGTTTGAACCTTAGGGTTTAGGTTATAATGTTTTTTTCAATTTAGATTTTTACCCTAAAATGACTTCTTGATTTTTAATAAGTGTTAAGGTTAAATACTAGAACCAAAACACAAAATCAAATACATAGAAAAATCATATAACACATTATGAACATCAATCAATCTTTATTTATTTATATAAAGTTGGGTTACAGTATTCTTCAAAGTTCGAAACATTAAATTCACCCCTCCTTAAAAGAATTTCATCCTCGAAATTACAGTACAAAATTAAGAAAATAAATGTGGATAATCTATCTTCATTTTGTCTTCTAACTCTCATGTAGCTTCTTCTATGAACTGATTTCTCCATATTACCTTTACTAAAGGTATTAATTTATTCCTTAATACTTGTTTTTTTCCTTTCAACGATTTGAATAGGAATTTCCTCATAACATAGATCATTCTCGATGTGGATTGGTTCGTAATCAATAACGTGTTTGTAGTCGGGTTTATAGGAATGCAATACTGAAACATGAAATACATTATGTATATGTTCCATTTCTAGAGGCAAGGCTACTTCATAAGCTACCTCACATATTCTTCTTAAAATCTCGAATGGTCCTATAAACCTTGGACTCAATTTTTCTTTCTTCCCAAAACGAATCTTCCATTTTCAGGAAGACACTTTTAGGAAGAAATGACTTCCAAATTCAAAGTCTCGTTGCTGTCTATGTTGGTCCGCATATCTTTTTTGTCGCTCTTAAGCAACTCATAATCTTCCTTGGATAAGTCAAACTACTTCTGCAATTTGTTGAACCAACTCTGGCCCAAGCGTTTGTCATTTTATTTAATCCATGTGTTATAAAGAACCTATATGGTATAATATAGATTATAAATAGAGGCTTGTGATATAAAGGCTCTAAGAAGGAAAGTAATATGTGGAATTAATTTGCGTTAAGATAAATATTTGTATATTATACAAGTATGGAATAAAGTTTGTGTGTTAAAAGCCTAACACATTAAATGGGCTAGAAAAAAATAATGAATGGAATAAATAATTATATAAGTATATACAATTATTTAGTAGCCAAACAGAAAATGAAATAAAAGTTATGTGTTAAGGATGTGGTATAATGAGATAATTATATGCCTAGTTGTAGGTGTATTTTTTATATATATAAAAATAAAAAAGGGACGCCAACCTATATTATTTTAAAGGAGATGTGTATGAGATTTATGTGGTAAAAAAGGAAGTGTAATTAATAAGGTAAATTTAATTACATTGCATATGGAACAATAAGAAAAATCATGTATTGTAATTAATTACATGGACTATGATTTAAGTGATGTTATTTAATTAACTAACTTGAATGTTAGTTTTGATTTAATTAATTAAGTGGTTAATTTAATTAGTATGGTTATGAAATAATATCCGATAATTATTTTAATTATAGACTTGAGTTGTTTAATTAACAGAAAGTTATGCATGATGTGGGTGACAATTTAATTATAACCTAAATGATAGAAATTTTTGGTGGCCAATTTATTAAAATTGTGGAATAGCCAAGGTATTAGCTTATTACAATTTTAGTAACAAGTCCAATGTATAATTATGTTTCTACATAAATTGTAGCAGCCTTGTGATGTAGCATTTTGGAGCATCCAATGCTTGTAATTATAATTGTATTATATGGGCCCATTGTGGTTAATTATGTTCGACCATACTTGACTAAATGCTAGGAGGAACTTAATTTCATGTCATGTGACAATTGAGGCCCAAGAAGTTGTGTTTTGCCAACCAACTCGGCAGCCCATATGATAGTAACATGAATTATTTTAGTCTTATTAGTAGTCCAAATTGGCAACCACGGTGACTCAATTGAGTCATTATATCAAACCCAAATCATTAGCCCAAACTGAGTAAGTCTGTTGTATGAGTTGTCACTTATGACTTTCATTTTGAGACAAGGCTAGCGGGATAGGAAGTATGGAATGGCAGATAGTGAAGTGACCTTGGGGGTTTTGTAGGGGCCAGGGGCCTTTTAGGAGCTAGCAATAGGGGGCAAACTAGGCTGTCAAAGGTCATAGATATATATATACATGCATATATGTATGGTTGACAAATGAATTTCTTACAAATTTATCGTAAACACATGGGTTTTTTTGTGAATGTGTATCATGTATTTAACTATATCTAATATAAATAAATAATAAGATAGTATATTAGATATATTAAACTTAGATAAAAAATAAACATGTACATTAAAAAATATGTAACATTTCTAAATGGAGAAGTATCTAAATGATTTGTTAAAAAAGATTTAGTTTTTTAGTCTATATAATATTTATAGTGTAATTAATACTTTCTTCGTTTCGAATTATAAAATCAATACTGACTTTCTAAAAATTAATTTGAGACATTATCAAATATAAAATTAACATGATTCATTTAAATTTTGAAAATAATAAATCTTATAATTAGTAGTACTTTTTAAATAATTTATAATATTCATAATTGTATTGACTAATTAAACTAAATGAATTTATACTAATTTTGAGTTTATAAATGTCTGAAATTGACTTTTAAAAAATCAATAATAATTTTATAATTTAAAACGAATGGAGTATATGAGATGTCATGTGAAATGTTAGAACTAATCAAAATTAAGAAATATATTTTAATATAACCTATCCTAATCAAACCCCTTTTTGCAATAACTAAATAAAATTATAACTTGAGATATAATTGACATTATATTTAATTTAGTTAATTGTTATTTTAGTAAAATAAATTCCCAGTCTCATCTGACCCTAACCAAACCCCCTATGCACCAAGGACTTAGATCTATGCTTTGTACGATTGTGATCCATCTAGAATCCACCTCCTTCACCCTAAAACTCTACTCCAATGGGTTCAAGATCAACAAGTCGACCTGACCTGATCATGCCCAAGCCTATTAGACTTTATCTGTTGACTAAACTAGACCTTAACTTTTAACCCACCAAGCCAGGCTGGACTTAACTCAAAAAAATATGGCTTGATGCACTATTTGGATAAACTTAGGCCCATCTAAAGTAAAATGGAAACATGGGCTTCACAACTTGGGTTAACTTTAAACAAGCAACCCTCTAGAGTCTACATAGATTTTAAATGTGGCCATTACCTTATTTATAGCCTACAGGTATTTTGAATTCTCCACTGCTTATTAATGTGGGACTAAGGGACTTGTACACTAGCTAGAGATTGTATATTTTGAGTACCTGTCACTAAGTAACATTCTTCTTCTTCGCCAATTTCTTCTTCTTCTTCAGCAACTTCGAGCATTGATTTGAATGTAGAGAGAGAACCCATTTTATCTTTGTCCTCTAAACCCCCATTATTGTTGTTGTTCTGTGAAGCTATTTCTTCATCTTTTCTGCCTTCCATCCAAACCACAGTACTATTAACTCTTGATAACATCTTTTCAATGATTTACTTGCTGTGTTTAATTCCTTGTAAAATAATAAATGAAAGTGTATTTATATAACAAGTATAATGAATGAAAGTCCTAGAAGAATCATTTTAAGAAGGTCTATGAGACTTGAATCAATCTTGTTGGTTGAATTGCGGATCATGGGGCTGAGTTTGTTACTGCAAGGGAGTGGATGAGGATTTACTTTGAGCTTCTTGAGATGCTTAAAGCCCACAAGAATGGCGTTCGTCAGGCAACAGTGAACACTTTCAGGTATATTTCTAAAGCTATTGGACCGCAAAATGTTTCGCCAACTTTGCTGAACAATCTCAAGGTTCAGGAGTGTTAGAATCGTATCTGCACGACAGTGGCTATTGTAATAGTTGCAGAAACTTGTTCTCCTTTTACAGTTTTACCTCCTTTGATGAATGAATATCGTGTGTTGAGCTTAACATGCGGAATGGTGTTATGAAATCATTGTCCTTTCGTTTTTAGTACATTAGTGAAATGGGTAAAGACTTCATAAAAAGCTTTTTGATATCCATACTTTTGTAAATCAGCAGAAAGTAATGAACCAATGTCAGCGATCCAAAATGAAATCCCAAAATTTGATCTTAAATACATGATGCAATTATAAAAAATTGGTTAACCAACATTTACATTTAAATTGCATTAAGATTATACCCTGCATCTACAACATATCACTATCACTTTCGATAACTCCTGATTTAAGAGTTTCTCACCGCACAATCCGCAATGAATGAAAGTCCCACATCACTAGCAATCCTTAACGTAACTACCTTATCATTCTTTTTTCTTAATTTTTGAACATATAATTAACTTGATGATCTTGTGGGGTTAGAAACCATAATAAAATTTGTGCTTTATGGTTTGATGTTGTTTTTATCGAAAATTTCATAGATACTAACAATGTAAGCTGTAATAATTTTTTATATTTAAATTTTAAAATACAAGAAAATCATGTCCATATATATATACATGTTTACAAGCATATGCAAAATTGATAGGACAATTCCTCCTTAGCTTATATTGACTGTGTGCATCTACAAAGGTACAGATTCAAGCCTTATTCAATCAACCACAATGGACTTCAATAAACCACAAAGTTGTTTCTTTATTAGTTTTTTAAAAAAAAATTGTATGTTCTTGTTCTATATGAATTTGATTTAGTTTAAGCTTTATAATTGAAGATAAATGATAGTTATATTGGAATGGAAATGAGTTGTAATTTCAAGAAAGAATGATTCTTGAATTAGGAGGTTATTTTGATATGTCATTTTCATTGCATGGTGAACCAACATGTTTATATAATTACACCAATTTGAAATATTCAATCATATTGACTGAATTTGATGTGATCTAGTAGGAAAATGAGAGTTCTCTTGAAAATTATGTTGAAAAGTCTTTTTCATGAACATTCTTAATCCATTTATACATTAATAATAAAGTTTATGAATCATATAAAGGGTTTTACCATGTATTAGTACTTTTCTTAAATTCTATTCAGCAATCTTTTGAGTATAACACGTGTCACGTGCTTTATTTATTTCTCTTGTGCAGGTTTTAGTAGAACATGTAAAAAGGACAAATGAAACACAGCCCCGTGACAATCATAGAACTTATGTGTCACAACTGTCAAACACTCAACAACTTGACTTGTGAAGTTTGTCATATTAAAGAAATGTTAACATAATTACTGAATATCGTAAACAATCTAACCATCTAAAATAGATATGTATTTATTCCAAATCGAGAAAGTACTGTAAATCCCTAATTCACCCGGATCCTCCATCTAACATTGACTTTAATAATCATAACTAAAACCAAACATTGGAACTCAAATCCATAAATTTAAATTTGAGTAATTAAAATTAAGTACTAGAAGAAAGAATATTATTTTAATTTTAATTTCATAAATTTGAGTAATTAAAATTAAGTACTAGAAGAAAAAATATTAATTTTATGCTGAAAGGCCCATGCCGTCGCCATATCCCTATTTTCTTGTAGTGTGTATAACTATGTTATATGCAAATCTTAATATTACCAAAATAATATATAATAAAGTTGAAGAATTAATAATCTATGTTTAAACTTACAAAAGAGAATTAATTAGTACAAGGTAACCAATTCATTTTGAAGTGAAACAATTGGATTTTTGTATACGTAAACCAATCTCATCATAATGAAATGCATGTTCAATCTTCTTTAATATACTTGTTATTATTCAATAAATAATTGCAGTAGTAGGCTAAACTAATGCAAGCTAAACAAAATCATAAAATAAATCTACTGCATCCAAGTAGTTTGATGGTTCCTTTCTATGTCAAAAAAAAATGAGTTGCTTAAGATCTGTTAATGATTTTGTGTAATCACATCCTTGGGGGTTTTCTTGCTTTTGTCCCCCGTGTCATGAACAATCCTATGAAGTATTTTGGTGTATGCTGGGATTTCCAAATGGATAGGAATGTGAGGAACTTTTTGCAATCTACCGCACATGGGATTTAAGTTTAAGCTTTCTTCCAATGCATGATACCTGCAATCTAACTATGCATCAAAGTTAAATCAAATGATATGTAGATTTCATCAAGTGCCAATTCTATTCCCATTTGTTGCATTAGTGTTAGAATATCAAACGTATGTGCATGCTCTGAGATTTATTTATACTTTCTTTCCATTTGGTTAACACTTCACTGTAATTTCTTATAATCTGATCATAATATAATGCACGTCTTATACAACTTGTGTTTAAGTAAACAATTTCATGTAAAGATTTGATGGGACTTGCCGTTTGATTGGAGCACTATACAATCATTTGGCACAAATGGATATTTAAGGCCATATAAACCATGACATCCAATTTTCTAAATGTCTTGCTTCTAAATGAATTAAAATCACAGTAACCACTAACCACCACACTCTCCAATACCAAGGTTAATGTTAATTTTGAGGAAAAAGTTTTGAGAGTTAGAATCCAACCCAAGGAAAACGAAGTAAATGTTACAAATGAGTGCAAGTGCTAAAGAGATTGGGAGAAGCATGCTATGTTATGGTATGTTGCATAAATCCCACATCGCCTAGACACCTACCAAGTTTAAGCAGTCTCATCTATAAATAAAAGAATCTAACCCTATATACCAATTGAAGACATTAATTTCCACTAATTTATTTTATGGGTCGGTTAATGTCAAACCTTTGGTTAGGCTGTGTTGGTAAGAAAAAATTATTGCTTGCTCCTGGAGCATGGGAACAGTATGTTTTTTTTCTCACAAGTATGTGGGTCTCTTGTGAATCCCTCCATAGAGGGTTGTCTCTTGTGGATCTCACTACAGAGGGCGTCACATGCATGTGAGAGGGGAAGCAAACTATTTCCCATGTTTCAGGAGCAAGGAATAGTTTCTCGTTGGTAAGTGGGACAATGGCAGGTTAGGCCTCAGGCCAGGTCGGTCTTGTTGATAGGTTAGTCTAAGCCTAATTTGTCTAAAAAAATGGGGACTGTTTGTGGTTTAGTATGTCAGACCAAGCCTGGGCTAGGCCATTTTTTCTCAAGTTGGACCTAGGTCGGACTGCAGACCATTTGTTCACCTCTAGTTCAAGTTGTAAAAAAATTATAGCTAAATCGTTGCCAAATTAATGTTAAAAAAAATTTAAATTTTTATTACAAGTCGTATGTCAAATAATATAGAGTATACTAGTTTATGTGGCATAAAAATTATAAATATTTGAAAATATGAATGAGAAAATATAGGAGATAAAAGTGGAAGAAAGAAAAAACAATAGGTGATAAGTTGGGCAGAGTGAGATTGTTATGAGTTTTCCTTTGTGAATAGATAATTTAGCTAAAATATAACTATTTTTAAACTTTATCATAAAACAGATCAATATAAGGTGAGAAATCAAGTCCTCCGCCTCCTTTATATATATAGATAGATATATGTAGACACCTAAATTCATCCAAAGACACACCCAAGTGTTTAATGATAACAGGGGTGAGATACCAAGTCCCCCGTCCTGCTTTATATATAGATATATAGATCTGAATAAGTATAAACACACAACAACCAAACACTATATCAAACATTACATTCATCTATACTATTAAAAGTGGGATATGACATTGGAATCTATGTCATACCCTACTTTTTAATAGTATAGATGACTGTAATATTTGGTTGTTGTGTGTGTAGACTTGTCCTATAGATTTATGTACACATCTAAATTCATCAAAAGACACATACCTAAGTGTTAAATGACACTCCCTACATCCCTTTTTAAATGTCGTTTTAGAAAAGTGATTTTGTTTTTTAATATTTGTCGTTTGAGAATTTCAAGAAAACATTAATTGTTTAGTTTTCAATATTATCTCAAGTATTAAATATACTTTGGTTCTCTCACTATTTTCTATTCAATAAGTAATACTCTCTTATTCTAATGCAATGACAATATTGACATTTAAAGTTATTTTTAACTAAAAAGTGCAGTATTAATTATTTTTCTTAATATGTGTGTCCTCTTCTAAAAAGACAAATAATAATAGACGAATGGAGTAATAAAATATTTATCTCTTCTTTTCCTACAACACTTTCTTTTTCCTCATTTATTATTATTTTACACTTAAGTGTGTATTTGAATGTGCACATGATTAAACGTGTACATAGATATATTCAAAAAATAAAATATTTTGACATTGAATTCGAATTAATTGTCCTAAAAATTGTCTCAACTTTTACACTAAAAAAGAGATTATAACATTTCTTTGAGTCAAATTTAAAAATAAAAATTTATATGCCTTAGAGTTAGCTATGGATTGACTGGCATTGAGAAAAAATAAATTGTACTCCTCTTATCCTCGAAATGATGATTTAAGTAATAAAATATTTTATTCTCAAAAGTATATCACTACAAGAAAATGGTCTATCAGCGACCGCTTATTAGCGACCGAATTCGGTCACTAATGGACATCAGCAACCGAATTTGGTCGCTGATATCCGTTGCCTATAGTTTGGTCGCTAACATTCATATCAGCGACGGACAATAACGACCGAACTTTCAGCGACCGACAATGGCGACCGACACGGTCTCTAAGCTGAGTCATCACACCTGACAACATTCGCCACGTGTAGCGACCACTAACAGCGACCGAAGAAACAACGACCAATATCAGCGACCGCTATTAGCGACCGAATAAATGATTATCAGCGAACGGATTTTGAGACGAACAACGACCGAATTAGCGACCGGTAGTAGCGACAGGTTTTATAGCGACCGATATCGGTCGCTGATTATTCTTTTCAGAAAAAAAGATTTTTTTTTTATTCCCAAAAATTTCTTTACCTGTCAAACACATCCCAACACAGCACAACATATATATAAACGATCTAATTGAAATCTCCAACCAAATATCAAATTTTAAACAAATGAAATAACATACATTTCAAATAAATATAAAACCATCATCTAATCAAATCTTAGTACATAAATATATACAATACGATAAATATCTAACCGTTCATGTGTAACACAATAGAATGAATACAAGAAAAAAGTTAAGAACGATATGTAGCTCGCCAAACTTTATCGATCTAGCTAGCTGCCACGTTCCTGTAACAAGAAAAGAAACACGTTTAAGATAGTATTATTGAATGATTAATTTTGGTGCATTAAGTAATAATATTACCTCGTCTTGCTCATTCTCCTCCTCCTGGTCCGGCTGACTTGCTACTGTCGCCACCGCATTTGCTAATGAAACAGGGCTCAACGCTTTCAAATGATCTTGCAGCTGACGCAGAAGTGCAGGATCTCTGCATATGGCTCTAACACAGTCTGCAGCGTTATGTGGCGTCGTATTGTATGATGCTTGGGTTGACTGGCTACCCGAGCTGCAAGAGGCAGTAATACTCGTTCGTCTTCGCTGCCCTTGGCCCTTAACAAAATTTTTCTTGACAACCGACGCCCGTTCCCACAACTCTTGATCAATCGGCGGGCGACCACTACCAGGGGGATACCGCTCATCCATTAGTTACTTGTAAGTGTCTTGTAATTAAGTAATACATTGAATAGTTAAATGTAACGTCAAAATTAATGTATAAACATGTAACATTAAAAAAAGCTTAATTACCCGTATTTGTATAGCATCAGGCAGACCATCACGGGTGGCCACGTACACATCCAACCAATTGATAGTCTGACCTCTGGACCTACTAGATGACTACAAATATGACAAGTGTATAAATATATTAGTCATGCAAATAAATACTAAATAAATTATCGTAAATATGAAGAAATTAAATTTGACAAACTCTGTACCTCCCTATCCATGAAATGTTACGCCTGTGATATACTACCGCCTTTGTATATACCCTTTGTCTTTTCCCCTTCAGCTACACCGGCGGATCTGTTTCCGGCGGCAATCCTCCCTTTCTTCGCCCATTCATCACTCTACCACTGCTGGCACATCTCAACCCATATATCGCGCGAGCACCACCACGGGTTGTACTCATGCGTATACTCCGCAGCCTGGCCAGGATGGTCTATGCCGGCATTATACAGTGCCTTTTCCCGCTCCTTCTTTATGTTGTCTTTGGTACGGACAACACACTTTTGCCAGAATAGTGTTTGTATAACCCCGATCTATGAATCTTCCCACTTGTATCTTTTCTGAAATAAAAATACAATAATAACATTAAAATAAACATTAGAATATTTCAATAGAATAATTATAAATTACGAAAAAACAAATACCTGGAACTCCTGCCAACAGGCCTCCTTATGGGCTAGCGGTGTTCTGGCCCACGTAATAGATGGGGTAGACCAGTTCTGTAGGCATAGCTGTGAAATACATTTCACAACCCTAACATCTGCAAAATCTCTGAAATATAGAATTAAATAACATTAGTATATACAATAATATTATTGTTGAGTTTAATATTACTATACGGTTAATAACTTACGTGTTGGTAGGCGACTATATCTCTGTCCGCATAATTGACAGTCTTACACTTCAAACAAGGACATCTTATCTTGTTCTGAGCGTTGACACATTCTTTCTAGCTATATGCGTAATCTAAAAACACTTGACAACCAGTTCTAAATTCAGCTGTAGCACCTATCTGCCCGCGTGACTTTCGTCGGCTCATCCAACTACGGTCTGAATATAAATCCATAATAGTATGGTACCTATTTTGACAAGATTTTTTGTATTCATTAAATCTATTTGTTAAAAATGTATAGGTATAATGCATGTTTCCGACCTAAATACGTCTCCACCCTTATTACACCGGTCAGGCTTCTATCCCATTCTTGTATGTGAGTCCCACTAATGTCAACGACTTAAAAAAATGCATATGTTTGTTCTAAAGAAATTTCGGCAGCATCTACCATCGGTCTCCAAGTACACGAAATAGACTATGATTTAGACAGTCTAAGTATGCACCTGGAGAACAATAAAAAATAAACAAACCAAAATTTCTTTAGAACAAACAGATAAATTCGCTTAACTCATTGACACCGGCCTAAGTGGGAACGGAACATACAAGAACAGTCCCAAAACGGGGACTATTCAAGATTCACTCCTAATGAGTGAATCTTGAACGGGTTTCTAAGCTGTGAATATTTTTTTAATATTATTTTTATATATATTATATTATATTATTTTTATTTATTTTATAATATTATTTTGAATAATATTATATTATATTATATTATATTATATTATATTATATTATATTATATTAATCTGAATGACATTATATTATATTATATTATATTTATTATATTATTTTGAATTATTTTGGAAATGATAATATTATTTTGTATTTATTTCATAATATTATTTTGTATTTATTTCATAATAATATTTTTTATTATATTATTTTGTATTATTTTTCTTTATTATATTATATTATATTTATTTATTTCATAATATTATTTTGTATTATTTTGGAAATGATTATATTATTTTGTATTTATTTCATAATATTATTTTGTATTTATTTCATAATATTATTTTGTATTATATTATTTTGTATTATTTTTCTTTATTATATTATATTATAATTATTTATTTCATAATATTATTTTGTATTATTTTGGAAATGATAATATTATTTTGTATTTATTTCATAATTATTTTGTATTTATTTCATAATATTATTTTGTATTATTTTTATTTATTATATTATATTATATTTATTTATTTCATTATATTATTATATTATATTTATGTATTTCATAATATTATTTTCTTTATTATATTATATATATTTATTTCATAATGTTTATCAGTTCAATATTTGGAAATGATATTATTACTAAATAATAATATATGTAAAATGATTTGTAAAGCAATCCATACAATAATTTTCTGAAGCAATCCATACAATAATTTTCAATTTGATGACAGTAACTTACCTTAACCGATAGGGGTGGCGTCCGGCAGAGGCTGGATTTGGTAGGGGCGGCGGCAGGGGCGGTGCGTCCGGCAGCGTCCGGCAGGGGCAGTGCGTCCGGCGGCGTCTGGCAGGGGCGGCGGCGTTCGGCAAGGGCGGTGTGTTCGGTGGGGGGGCTCTTCTCTCTCTTCTCTCTTCTCTCTTCTCTCTTCTCTTTTTTTTCCTGCTATCTTCTTCCTTCTGTTTCCTGTGCGGCGTCTAACATTAGGTCTGAACATAATAGCGACCGCTTTTGGTCGCTGTTATATTTGAAGTACATAAACTATCTATATAAAATTTTACATACAATTTAGCTGTAAGACCCCGACTTTTATGAAATACAATTTAAATTTTTTTTCATATATTTTTTTTCTCTGAAATGATAAATGGTTAAATAAACAAAGGTTAAGTTAAAAGTATTTTGTGCAAATTTTATTTTGTCGGAGAATATTCGTTTTGTCAGGGAATATTCGATTCGTACGACGACACTGAAATAACCAAATATTGGTGGACCCCACAGCGAAATATTGTCAGATACAGAAAACGATAACATTAACCATTTTTAAATAAAAATGGTCAACAATACTATCACTCCTGACTGTTAATATATCCGGTGGTAAAGAAATAATAGAACACGGTAATACACAGTAACATACGGTATTACATAGTAGCATATGGTATTGCACAGTAGCACACGATATTGCAGAATGTTTCATATTATTAAACTGATAAAATAGCTATTGTACAATATTGACTTTATTGAACCAATAATTATCACATGCACAATAATTCATATTATTAAACTAATAATCGTCACAGTAGTATATGCATAGTAATTCACATTACTAAATCAATAATTGTCATTACACAGTAACGTGTTTTTTCGTTTATTTATTTTCAGCATTATTGTTATCATTATTATGATATTGATTTAACTGTTATATTTCATTTTTAGTTGGTATTTCTGCTAGTATTATAAGTCTCTAACTCAAAAAGTCAATTCAACTGCATTTATAACAATTGGTTATAATAATGAATAATTATGAATAATTGGTGAATTATTGTTAAAATAATTCATAAAGTTATTTATTTTATATAGTTTATATAAAGTTAATTGATTTATATATAAAATAAATTATTTTATATATAAAGTTAATTGTTTTATATATAAATTTAATTGATTTATATAAAGTTAATTATTTTATATATAAAGTTATTTGTTTTATATATAAAAGTTAATTGATTTATATAAAGTTAATTGATAAAGTTAATTAATTTATATAAAGTTAATTGATTTATATATAATGTTTGTTGTTTTATATATAAAGTTAATTGATTTATATATAAAGTTATTTATTTTATATATAAAGTTAATTTTATATATAAAGTTAATTGATTTATATATAAAGTTAGTTATTTTATTAAATGAATGGAATAGATTAAAGATAATATAATAATTATAGAATTTGAAATGAACGGTATAAATTAAAGATGATTTTTAAATGAATAGTTTAGATTAAAAAAATCTTAAAAAATAAAATGTTTGGTATAGATTAAACATTATCTTGGAATGAACGGTTTGGATTAAATTAAGAAATCTTAAATTTTGGCTATAAATAGAGGCCTTAACTTAAGAAATTTTTCATAACTTTCTTACATATATTTTCTTCTACTCTCTAAAAAAAAAATTGTGTAAGTTTCTCTCTATGTATGGTAGGCTACCTCATGTATAGATAAATATCAATTAAAGTGCTACATTTATATTCCAAGTCATTCCTAGTTTTGAAATCTTTTGCATTATTCTTTGAATTCTTTAATAGAATTTTTTTATGTACAACAACTCTTTCGAAAAATTATAGTAAATTCATTACTTGTCAGAATTTAATGAATTCAAAGCCTGTCCCTTCAAATTTTCGGCCTCTACAACTTTGAAGAAAGAAGAAAAGTCATCTGAAGTTATTTTCATGTCTTAAAATGCTAAAATCATAACCTATTCTGATTTTCATCATTATTTTCAGTCTTAGTTTTGAAAATTCATAACTCATTAATATTAACTTCAAATTGAGTGATTCTTGAGTCTATGTCGTGTATCTTTTCGATAGTAGCTTATTTTGAAAACATAAAGAGATTTTGAAAACTCTAAAAGACCCAAAAGTCAAATTCTTTACTGCTACATAGCTAAACAATAAAGGATTTGTTCGGCCATAAATTTTGTTTGACAATATCAAGGTAAGATGTATCATTCTTTTCATACTCGTAAAAGGATATTATGTTCGTTCTTACTTATAGGGGATATCATTTTCTTTCATACTCTTAAACTTACTATGGTAAGTACTATTTGGTAAAACTTTCTGAAATGATTATATGTTCCTTAATAGTTTACGCTTCATTTAATATCATTTCAATTGAACCTTTCTATTTTTCTAATCCATTCTATTGAACTTTAACCATTATTTTTGAACTGTGGATCTTGAATATCATTCTTGAATTTGACTCCACATCATGTTGATAATTTGGACATTATTTGAATATGCAAAAAGTAAAATTATAAATTTTCAATATTTATTGTTTATCCTGTTTCTTCTGTTCATCATTTATGTCACTGTTATTTGTATTAATCATCAATAATCAAGTTATTGTGAATATTTTTTTCCTGAGTGCAAAGATAATTGATGAATATTTGTGGCATGGGACACAGATGATTCATGATAGGATAAAAGCGATATAATTGTTGAGTGTCTTTTAGGCCATGTGGTGATTGTTCTCTTTGGCCTAAGGCAAAGAAAAACTATTATTTGGTATGATTATGACCAAATGTTGTAGACTAGACACGTACGATCATGACCATTGGTGTTATATTTGAATATCTTTGACCCGTAGTGCAAAGATGAACTATTGTTTGGTATGATTATGACCAAAGACTGGAGAATGGTATGATTATGACCATTGGTGTTATATTTGAATATATTTGGTCCGTAGTGCAAAGATGAACTGTTGTTTGGTATGATCATGATCAAAGGCTGTAGACTAGCATGATCATAACCATTGGTGTTATATTTGAATATCTTTGGCCCATGTGCAAAGATGAACTGTTGACTTGCATAATTATGATCAGGAATTGTGAATTTGTATGATCATAACCAGTGGCGTATCAAATGATAAAGGTTGATGGTATTTTTTATGAAAAAAGATAAGCTGGTTGACATCATGATCTATATAATTTTCCTAATAGTTGTTGTTCTGTTGCAGCTATTGATCTGAACTTTGTTTACGAACTTAACTACAGTTATTGATTTAAAACTTGTTGTTTATTATATTCAATTAAGAACTCAACTGCTGAAGGTTAATGATAATTTATTCATCATTATCTTAGTCATGATATTTTCTTACTAGGCTATTTGAGCTCACCCTTTCTTTTTGTTCCATTGTTCTTCAGGTAATGAGAGTGTAGCTAGAACTAGCCGAGGTATGAAGTGATGGTCCAAGTCTGTAGATGATAGTCTTCACCATGTTGTATAATAGTGTGAAAATAATAATAAAGACTTAGTTGTGTATTATTGAGTTCTATATTTTTGTGTTTTGTACTATTTTGTATTAGTTGTTGCGTATTTTAACGTCTCAAGTTTGGGCTGTGTGGGCTCGAATTTGAGGGGGTCACATTTGGTACCAGAGCTTAGGGATATGATCTCTGATGGAAATCTAGGGTAAAAGTAGGAGGAAAGAGACGAATAAAATCAGTCACTAATGTGTCCTACCTAAATTTAAATTTGATTGTGGGAACAATAAGTGACGAGTCAGTTTGTTTAACTAACTTTTATTTTGTGATTGCAGTTAGGAATGACATTTGAAAACCAAGAGATGAATTATCTGGCGAAAAATCAGGAGGCTACGAATAATCCTCCTGCAAACTCAGAGTTAAATCATTTGCATAAAGCAAAAATTAATTGTGTTTTATCCAAGAAAGAAGAAGGTGAATGCTCTACTACAGTTCTGTTAGATCTGTTCTTAGAAGCAATTAAAGGATATCATTAACGTGCAAAAATTATTTCCTTCAATTTGCTTTCTAATTAGAAAGATCATATCACCTATTATGCTCGATAACAAATGATCAAAATATATGGACTTTTCATATCAGTCTTTGGGAGTTATGGTGTTCCAGTTATGATTTTCAATAATATTTAAAACTGATGTTCTTATACTTTTGGGCGTTACAATTTAAAAGAATTCAAGTTAAGTTAGCCATCTTTATGGAAATTGTAGTTTATCGGAAATACTATTTTACTAAAAATTATTGGTACGCTACTACTATTAAAGTTGATGAATCCAAATAACAATTTGTTAGAAAACTATTTAGTGGTATTCCCATGGTTGAAATACGTGAAGATCCAGAAAAATATTCAGGACCCGATTTGCTGGTAATAGTTTTAATGATCAAGACAATGCGATAACTGGTAAGCTACGCATAAACTCTTATGATGTCTTAGTATCGTTATCTTTTTGAAATGCTAGGTATGTAAATTTCGGGGACGAAATTTCATAAAGAGGGGAGGTTGTAACACCCCGACTTTTATTAAATACAATTTAAATTTTTCTTCATATATTTTTTTTCTGAAACGGTAAATGGTTAAATAAACAAATGTTCAGTTAAAAATATTTGTGCAAATTTTATTTTGTTGGAGAATATTCGTTTTGTCAAAAAATATTCGTTTTGTCGGATAATATTCCTTTTGTCGGGGAATATTCGATTCGTATGACAGCGCCGAAATAACCAAACATTGGTGAACCCCACAGCAAAATATTATCGAATACAAAAAACGATAACATTAACCTTTTTAATAAAAATGGTCAACTGTACTATCACTCTTAACTGTTAATATACATGGTGGTAAAAGAATAGTAGAACACGGTACTGCGCAATAACATACGGGCACAATAGCATACGGTATTGCACAGTAGCACACTGGTGTGTTGTCGCAGGCACCCAAAAAAAAATCTTACTTTAAAAAAATATTAATGTAGTAGTGCAAGTAAGAGTCGATCCCACAGAGAATGATTAATTTAATTTTATGTTTTTGTAAACCAAAATTGGGGAAGGTTAAATTAAAGAAATAATTTAAATAAAATTAACTAAAATAATTATGCAAATAATTTAATAAAATAAATAAGAAGAAAAAGCATTGGTTTAAGTTAACATTCACCATCAAGAATTTACAACTGATCATTGATGCAATAATAAATCAATTAATATTTTAAATATTCAACGTGGAATAATAACTCTCATTCAAATAATTTTTCTATCTCTCCTTAATTTTAGTTAAGTAAAAATAAGCGATCTAAATAACCCTTACTACTAAATAACCTCAAACAAGTGCTAAAGATTTAACCTAGTAGCAGGTTAAAGAAATAGATAAATCGTTAAACTAAACAACACAAGCCAAACGTTTGCATTTAATTTAGACGAATATTCTTCTTAAGATATAATAATCTTTTGATCTACAAAATAATTATTAAACTTAGTTGTTTTATAAATTAAAGTGACCAAACAATTACGAATTTGATATTTAATTTAGCAGTAGATTAATGCGAATAATAAACTAGTGTGCACCCTAGCAATCAAACTAATCAATCATAAAAATAAACATAGAATAATATCCAATACTCAAAATATAAATTGAACAATTAAAATAAATTAGATCTCACAGTATATAAATCTTGATGGCTTTAATCACTTAAACCAAGAAAAATAATTTAGCCACACATAGCTATAAAAAATACTAAAGAATAAAAGAGAGAATTTTCTAGTAAAAAGTAGTATTCTCAATTGTGTATCAAACCCTCTATTTATAAGCTACATAATCCTCCTAATCGTAATAGGAATTATAATTTCCAAATCCTAATAGGATTTTAAATACAAAATAATAAAATATAAAATTCATATTTTAATTCCTTTTCCAATTTGCAAGTGGAATAAATAAATCCTTCAATTTATTTGACTGATTAAATCCATGAGCATGATGCTACAATCCACGGAAGAAAAGGAGTGAAAAAGTGATATATGGGACCCATGCACTAAAATAAATAAACTAGCCATGCCAAGAATCTGCTAAAGCCTCACGCACTTACTTCTTTTTCTCTGGCAGGTCCCGTGCATGGCACACGTTCTTTATTAACTACAGCCGACCGCGCATTGTGCACAGCCATGCAAAATCCCTTGCTTCTAGAAAACGGCGTCGTCTCCTTTACATGTCAGTTGACCTTCGAGCTCCTTAGCGCACATGGTGCAATCCCTATCTTGGTGATGTATTTACGACAATGCCACCAACCTTATTTTTAATTTTATTTTTCCTATAAAATAAAATTAAAAATAATATAAAATTACTAAAAATAATAAAAATACATGAAATTAAATAAATTTCCTAAAACACTAAAAATACTTAAAAACTCATAAATAATTAAGCATAATAATACTTAATAAATAGACATAAAATCTACTTATCACACACGCTATTGCACAGTGTTCTATTTTATTGAACTGATAAAGTAGCTATTTTAATTTTATTGAACCAATAATGGTCACATGCACAATAATTCATATTATTAAACTTATAATTGTCATAGTAGCATATGCATAGTAATTCGCATTATTGAATTAATAATTGTCATTACACAGTAACGTGCTCTTTCTTTTATTTATTTTATGCGTTATTATTATCATTATTATGATATTGATTTAAGCATTGTATTTCATTATTAGTTGATATTTTTGCTGGTATTATGAGTCTTTAATTCAGAAAGTAAACTATACTGTATTTATAACAATTGGTTATAATAATGAATAATTGTTAAAAGAATTTATAAAGTTATTTATTTTATATACTTTATATAAGGTTAATTGATTTATATATAAAGTTAATTATTTTATATACAAAGTTAATTGATTTATATAAAGTTATTATTTATATATAAAGTCAATTGTTTTATATATAAAGTTAATTGATTTATATAAAGTTAATTGATTTATAGATAAAGTTAGTTAGCTTATATATAAAGTTAATTGATTTCTATATAAAGTTATTTGTTTTATATATAAAGTTAATTGATTTATATATAAAATTAGTTGTTTTATATATAAAGTTACTTGATTTTTATATAAAGTTACTTATTTTATTAAATGAATGGTATAGATTAAAGATAATGTAATAATTATAGAATTTAAAATAAACGGTCTAGATTAAAGATGATAGTTAAATAAATGGTTTAGATTAAATAAATCTTAAAAGATAAAATGTGTGGTATAGATTAAATTATCTTGAAATGAACAGTTTGGATTAAATTAATAAATCTTGGATTTTGGCTATAAATAGAGGTCTTAACTTAAGAATTTTTTCATAACTTTCTTATATATATTTTCTTCCACTCTCTAAAAATATTTTAGTGTAAGTTTCTATTTATGTATGCTAGGCTACCTCATGTATTGGAAAATATTAGTTAGAGTGCTACATTTATATTCCAAGTCATTCCTAGTTTTGAAATCTTTTGCATTCTTCTTTGAATTCCCAAGTAGAATTTTTTTATGTACAACAACTCTTTTGAAAAATCATAGTAAATTCATTATTTATCAAAATTTAATGAATTCAAAGAATGTCCCTTCAGTTTTTCATCCTTTACAACTTTGAAGAGGGGAGAAAAGTCATCTTAAGTCATCTTCATGCCTTAAAATGCTAAAAACCATAACATATTCTGATTTTCATCACTATTTTCAGTCTTAGTTTTGAAAATTCATAACTCATTCATATTAACTCCAAATTGAGTGATTCTTGAGTCTATGCCGTGTATCTTTTCGATAGTAACATTATTTTGAAAACATAAAGAGATTTTAAAAACTCTAGAAGACCCAAAACTCAGATTATTTACTGCTACATAGACAAACAATGAAGAATTTGTTCGACCATAAATTTTGTTTGACAATATCAAGGTAAGGGTATCATTCCTTTCATACTCGTAAAAAAATATTATTTTATTTCTTACTTGTAGTGGATATCATTTTTTTTTCATACTTTTAAACTTACTTTAGTAGGTACTATTTGGAAAAACTTTTTGAAATTATTATATGTTCCTTAATAGTTTGCACTTTATTTAATATCATTTCAATTGAACCTTCTTATTTTTTTGATCATTTCTATTGAACTTTAACCATTATTTTTGAACTACGTATCTTGAATATCATTCTTGAATTTGACTCTAGATTATGTTGGCAATTTGGACATTATTTGAATATGCACAAAGTAAAATTGTAAACTTTCAATATTAATTGTTTATTCTGTTTCTTTTGTTCATCATTTATGTCACTATTATTTGTACTAATCATCAAGAATGAAGTTGTTATGAATATCTTTAGCCTAAGTGCAAAGATAATTGATGAATATTTGTGGCCTAAGGCACAAATGATTCAAGATAGGATAAAGGCGATATAATTTTTGAGTGTCTTTTAAGCCATATGGTGATTGTTCTCTTTAGCCTTGGACAAAGTAGAACTGTTGTTTGGTATGATTATGACCAAATGTTATAGACTGATACGATCATGACCATTGGTATTATATTTGAATATATTTAGCCCGTAGTGAAAAAATGAATTGTTGTTTGGTATGATTATGAGCAAATACTGTAGACTAGTATGATCATGATCATTGGTGTTATATTTGAATATCCTTGCCCCATAGTGCAAAGATAAATTGTTGTTTGATATGATCATGACCAAAGGCTGTAAACTGACATGATCATGACCATTGGTGTTATATTTGAATATATTTGGCCCGTAGTGCAAAGATGAACTGTTAACTTGTATAATTATGATCAGGAACTGTGAATTTGTATGATTATAAACAGTGGTGTTTCAAATGATAAAACTTGATGGTGATTTTTTATGAAAAAGAGAAGCTATTCGACATCATGATGTGCATACTTTTCCTAATGGTTGTTGTTCTGCTGCAGTTTTTGATCTGAACTTTGTTTAAGAACTTAACTACAGTTATTAATAATAAACTTGTTGTTTATTATATTTAATTAAGAACTCAACTGTTGAATGCTAATGATAATTTATCATCATTATCTTAGTCATGATATTTTCTTACTAGGCTATTTGAGCTCACCCTTTCTTTTTGTTCCATTATTCTTCAGGTAATGAGAATGTAGTTGGAACTAATTGGGGTGTGGAGTGATGATCCGAGTCTGTAGATGATAGTCTTCACCATGTTGTATAATAGTATGGAAATAATAGTGAAGACTTAGTTGTGTATTATTGAGTTTTGTATTTTTGTATTTTGTACTGTTTTATATTAGTTGTTGTGTATTTTGACGTCTCAAGTTTAAGCTGTATGAACTTGGATTTGGGGCATCACATTTGGTATCGAAATTGATCTCTGATGGAGATCTGGGGTAGAAGTAAGAGGAAAGAGACGAATAGAAGCAGTCACTAGTGTGTCCTACTTAAATTAAAATTTTATTGTAGGAACAAAAAGTGACAAGTCAGTTTATTTAACTAACTTTTATTTTGTGACCACAGCTAAGAATAACATCTGAAAACCAGGAGATGAATTATTTGGCGAAAAATTAAGAGGCTACGAATAATCCTATTGCAAACTCAATGTTAAATCATTTGTATAAAGCAAAAATTAATTGTGTTTTATCCAAGAAATAAGAAGGTGAATGCTCTACAACAGTTCTGCTAGATTCGTTCTTAGAAGCAATTAAAGGATGTCATGAACTTGCAAAAATTATTGCCTTCAATCTGCTCACTAATTGGAAAGATCATATTACCTGGTTATGCTCGATAACAAAAGATGAAAATATATGGACTTTTCATATCAGTCTTTAGGAGTTATGGTGTTCCAGTTATAATTTTCAAGAATATTTAAAAATGATGTTCTTATACTTTTAGGCGTTATAATTTAAAAGAAATCAAGTTAAGTTAGTCATCATTATGAAAACTGCAGTTTATCAGAAATACTATTTTACTATAAATCATTAGTAAGCTACTATTGATAAAATTGATGAATCTGAAGAACAATTCATTAGAAAACTATTTAGTGGTATTCCCATAGTTGAAATACATGAAGATCTGAAAGAAGTATTCGGGACCCAGTTTGCTGGTAATAGTTTTGATGATCAAGACAAGGTGATAACTGATAAGCTACGCATAAACTCTTATGAAGTCTAAGTATCTTTATTTCTTCAAAATACTAGATACGTAAATTTCGGGGACAAAATTTCATAAATTAGGGAGGTTGTGAGACCTCAACTTTTATGAAATACAATTTTAATTTTTCTTCATATATTTTTTTCTTTCTGAAATGGTAAATGTTTATATAAACAAACGTTAAGTTAAAAATATTTTGTACAAATTTTATTTTATCGAATAATATTCATTTTGTCGGGTAATATTTGTTCTGTCAGAGAATATTTGATTCGTACGACAGTGTTGACCACAGCGAAATATTGAAAGATATAGAAAACGACAACATTAACCTTTTAAAATAAAAATGGTCAACAACACTATCACTCTTAACTGTTAATATACCTAGTGGTAAAGGAATAGTAGAACACGGTATTGCACGGTAACATATGATATTGCACAGTAGCATACGGTATTTCACAGTAGCAAACAGTATTTCACAGTAGCACATGATATTGTACAGTATTTCATATTATTGAACTGATAAAGTAACTATTGTACAATATTGACTTTATTGAACCAATAATTGTCACATGCACAATAATTTATATTATTAAACTGATAATTGTCACAGTAGCAGATTCACAGTAATTGTCATTACACAGTAATGTGCTCTTTCTTTTATTTATTTTCTACATTATTGTTATCATTATTATGATTTTGATTTAACTGTTGTATTTCATTATTTGTTGGTATTTTTGCTGATATTATGAGTATCTAATTCAGAAAGTCAACTACACTGAATTTATAACAATTTGTTATAATAATGAATAATTGTGAATAATTGGTGAATTATTGTTAAAATAATTTATAAAGTTATTTATTTTATATATTTTATATAAAGTTATTTATTTTATATATAAATTTAATTATTTTATATATAACATTAATTATTTTATATATAAAGTTAATTAATTTATATAAAGTTAATTATTTTACATATAAAGTTAATTGTTTTATAAATAAAGTTAATTGATTTATATAAAGTTAATTGATAAAGTTAATTGATTTATATAAAGTTATTTGTTTTATATGTAAAGTTAATTTATTTATATATAAATTTAGTTATTTTATATATAAAGTTAATTGATTTATATATAAAGTTAGTTGTTTTATTAAATGAATGGTATAGATTAAAAATAATGTAATAATTATAGAATTTGAAATGAACGGTATAGATTAAAGATGATCTTTAAATGAATAGTTTAGATTAAAGAAATCTTAAAAGATAAAATATGTGGTATGGATTAAACATTATCTTGAAATGGACTATTTGGATTAAATTAGAAAATCTTGGATTTTATATAGATTAAAGATAATGTAATAATTATAAAATTTGAAATGAACGGTGTAGATTAAAGATGATCTTTAAATAAATTGTTTAGATTAAAAAAAAATCTTAAAATATAAAATATGTGGTATAGATTAAACATTATCTTGAAATGAACGGTTTGGATTAAATTAGAAAATCTTAGATTTTGGCAATAAATAGAGGTCTTAACTTATGAAATTTTTCATAACTTTCTTACACATATTTTCTTCCACTCTCTAAAAAAATTTTTGTGTAAGTTTATATCTATGTATGCTAAGCTACCTCATATATTGGTAACTATCAGTTAGAGTGCTATATTTATATTCTAAGTCATTCCTAGTTTTGAAATCTTTTGCATTCTTCTTTGAAGAAATTTTTTTATGTACAACAACTCTTTCAAAAAATCATAGTAAATTCATTATTTGTCAGAATTTAACGAATTTATAGCATGTCCCTTCAGCTTTTCGTCCTCTACCACTTTGAAGGAGGAAGAAAAGTCATCTAAAGTCATCTTCATGCCTTAAAATGCTAAAAATCATAACTTATTCTGATTTTCGTCACTATTTTTTGTTGTAATTTTGAAAATTCATAACTCATTCATATTAACTCCTAATTGAGTAATTTTTGACTATATGCTGTGTATCTTTTCGAGCATAAATTATTTTGAAAACATAAAGAGATTTTGAAAACTCTAGAAAACCCAAAAGTCAAATTCTTTACTGCTCCATAGACAAACAAAGAAGGATTTGTTCGGCCATAAATTTTGTTTCACAATATCAAGGTAAGGGGTGTCATTCTTTTCATATTCGTAAAAGGGTATCATTTTCTTTCTTACTTGTAAGAGATATTATTTTTTTTCATACTCTTAAACTTACTTTGGTAAGTACTATTTGGTAAAACTTTCTAAAATGATTATATGTTCCTTAATAGTTTGCACTTCATTTAATATCATTTCCATTGAACATTCCTACTTTTTTTTTTTATCCTTTTTATTGAATTTTGACCAATATTTTTGAACTGTGGATCTTGAATATCTTTCTCGAATTTAACTCCACATCATGTTGACAATTTAAAAATTATTTGAATCTACACAAAGTAAAATTGTAAACTTTCAATATTTATTGTTTATCCTGTTTTTCTATTCATCATTTATGTCACTGTTATTTGTACTAATCATCAAGAATCAAGTTGTTGTGAATATCTTTGGTCTGAGTGCAAAAATAATTGATGAATATTTATGGCCTGGGACACAGATGATTCATGATAGGATAAAGGCGATATAATTGTTAATTGTCTTTTAGGGCATGTGATGATTGTTTTCTTTAGCCTAGGGCAAAGAAGAAATGTTATTTGGTATGATTATGACCAAATGATGTAGACTGGTATGATTATGACCATTTGTGATATATTTGAATATCTTTGGCCTGTAGTGCAAAGATGAACAGTTGTTTGGTATGATAATGACCAAATGCTGTAGACTAGTATGATCATGACAATTGGTATTATATTTGAATATCTTTGGGTCATAGTGCAAAGATAAACTGTTGTTTGGTATGATCATGCCCAAAGGTTGTAGACTGACATGATCATGACCATTGGTGTTATATTTGAATATCTTTGGCCTGTAATGCAAAGATGATCTGTTGACTTGCAAGATTATGATCAGGAACTGTGAATTTGTATGATCATGACTAGTGGCGTTTTAAATGATAAAGGTTGATGGTGATTTTTTTATAAAAAAAAGAAGCTAGTCGATATCATGATGTGCATAATTTTCCTAATGATTGTTGTTCTGCTACAGTTGTTGATCTGAATTTTGTTTAAGAACTTAACTGCAATTATTGATTTAAAATTTGTTGTTTATTATATTCAATTAAGAACTCAACTATTGAAGGCTAATGATAATTTATTTGTCATTATCTTAGTTATGATATTTTCTTACTAGGCTATTTGAGCTCACCCTTTATTTTTGTTCCATTATTCTTCAAATAATGAAAGTGTAGCTGGGACTAGCCGGGGTATGGAGTGATGGTTCGAGTCTGTAGATGATAGTCTTCACCATGTTGTATAATAGTGTGAAAATAATAGTGAAGACTTAGTTGTGTATTATTAAGTTTTGTATTTTTTTATTTTGTACCGTTTTGTATTAGTTGTTGTATATTTTGACGTCTCAAGTTTAGGCTGTATGGGCTCGGATTTGGAGGCGTCACATTTGGTATTAAATCTTATGGAAATGATCTCTGATAGAGATCTGGGGTAGAAGTAGGAGAAGAGAGACAAATAGATTCATTCACTAGTATATCCTACTTACATTAAAATTTTGTTGTGGGAACAAAAAGTGACGAAACAGTTTGTTTAGCTAACTTTTATTTTGTGACCGCAGTTAAGAATGACATCTGAAAACCAGAAAATGAATTATGTGGCGAAAAATCATGAGACTACGAATAATCCTCTTACAAACTCAGTATTGAATCATTTGTATAAAGCAAAAAGTCATTGTGTTTTATCCAGGAAAGAAGAAGCTGAATGCACTACTACAGTTCTGCTAGATCCATTCTTAGAAGCAATTAAAGGGTGTAATGAACTTGCAAAAATTATTGCCTTCAATCTGCTCGCTAATTGGAAAGATCATATCACCTGGTTATGCTCGATAACAAAAGATCAAAATATATGAACTTTTCATATCAGTCTTTAGGAGTTATGGTGTTCTAGTTATAATTTTCAAGAATATTTAAAAATGATATTTTTATACTTTTGGGAGTTACAATTTAAAAGAATTCATGTTAAGTTAGTCATCATTATGAAAACGGCAGTTTATCGGAAATACTATTTTACTAGAAATTATTGGTACGCTACTACTGATAAAATTGATGAATCTGAAGAACAGTTCATTAGAAAACTATTTAGTAGTATTCTCATGGTTGAAATACGTGAAGATCCGAAAAAAGTATTTGGGACCCGGTTTGCTGGTAATAGTTTTGATGATCAAGACAATGTGATAACTGGTAAGTTATGCATAAACTCTTATGAAATCTAAATATCCTTATATCTTCGAAATGCTAGGTACGTAAATTTCAGGGACGAAATTTCATAAGGAGTGGAGGTTGTAAGACCTCGACTTTTATGAAATACAATTTAAATTTTCTTTATATATATATTTTTCTCTAAAACGGTAAATGGTTAAATAAACAAAGGTTAAGTTAAAAATATTTTGTGCAAATTTTATTTTATCGGAGAATATTCGTTATGTCGGGTAATATTCGTTCTGTCGGGGAATATTCGATTCGTATGACAACGCCGCCCACAACGAAATATTGTCGGATATAGAAAACGACAACATTAATCTTTTTAAATAAAAATGGTCAACAATACTATCACTCTTAACTGTTAATATACCCAGTGGTAAATGAATAGTAGAACACGGTATTGCACAGTGTTTCATATTATTGAACTGATAAAGTAGCTATTGTACAATATTGACTTTATTGAACCAATAATTGTCACATGCACAATAATTCATATTATTAAACTGATAATTGTCACAGTAGCATATTCACAGTAATTCACATTACTGAATCAATAATTGTCATTACACATTAACGTGCTCTGTGACGACCCTGAATCCGGGTCCCTCGAACCTCAGATTCGGTTCAACACTAGTACTATATTTTCCTTATCATGAATTATAACAATATTATAATTGCTAAATAATCATTTATTTACAATTTTACAACATCTCTTTCTATTCCAGAATCGCAATCTTTATACATTTCTAGTATGTCTCAATATCATATATGATACAACATTCTATTATAATTAATTTGAGTATTTAAAACTCATACTACATACCAACTAATTCTTATACTGCACAATCATTATATCTGTCCAATTCGGACTGATATCTACAATAGTCGGGTTAAACCTACAATGAATGTAATATGCATTCCTGTTTATTGATCTTTATCAAAAACTTCGGATAACTTGCACTTTCTGAAAATGTTGGTTTTAAGCAAGAGTGAGCACGATGGTTCATCAAGTTTAACAGTTACACATAGCACATTACATGCTTCACATATTATACATGCTCTTCATTTTATTCTTACATCATGCATTTCATACTTTTCATTTTATGAATGTTTTATACTTCTCATGCATCACATACATTAAACAACTAGTATCTAGCAATTCATGCTTCATAATGGTACGTATTTCACATGTAACAATATCTCATGTTGTTTACATATCACAAATATCATTAATATATCTTCATGTTAATAATTTAACATCATATTATAGCATAGCAATGCACATAGGAGCAAGTTCTAAAAAACTTGTCTGATTCGCTTCTACCGTTTACGCTTTTTTTACGTCTTTTGTCAACCTACAATTTATATATAAAATCGACATAATCATTAGTTACAATGACTATTAATTAGTCTTAACTTAAGACATTAACTTTAATCTATTAACTTTTAAAATGTTCGATAAACGAACTTTTGACTTCTGGACAAAACCCTAGCCCAAACCTAGCTGGACCTGTTGGGTACACTTAACCAACTTACACATTCTCTACACATTCTTCGTACGACTTACTTTTAATAAGTTGATTAAATTAGTCACAAATGGACTATCTATATTGGTTTAATTCAATTAAACTTTCTTCTTCGCATAACTTAATGATTTGAACATTTAATATATACCAAATACCTTAAAATATTATCTACATTTGATAATATAAAACTACATTCAAATATTATTAACTATTTAATAATATTTTAATTACTTATTAATATTATTAACCATCTAATAATATTTTAATCACTAATTAATATTATTAACTATTTAATAATATTTTAATCACTTATTAATATTATTTTTATTTAATAATATTTTAATCACTTATTAATAGATTATCCATTTAATAATATTTTAATCACTTATTAATATTATTAACCATTTAATAATATTTTAATCTTTTACTAATATTATTAACCATTTAATAATATTTTAATCACTTATTAATATTATTAACCATTTAATAATATTTTAACCGCTTATTAATATTATTAACCATTTAATAATATTTTAATCCCTTATTAATATTATTAATCATTTAATAATATTCTAATCACTTATTATTAATCATTTAATAATATTTTAATCACTTAATAATATTATTAATCATTTAATAATATTTTAATCATTTATTAATATTATTAATTATTTAATAATATTTTAATCATGCATTAATGTCATTAATTATTTAATAACATTTTTATTATATATCAATGTTATTACTCATTAAATAACATTTTAATCTCATACTAATATTATTCATCATTTAATAATATTTTAATATTCTTTAAACAATACCAATAGTTAACTTTTTAATTGTGTTAACTTTAGTCTTTATTTTAAACATTTAGATACCATTAAGTCACTAATAAATTCTACATATATAGGTTTAGTATTCAAATACATTCATTTTACATGTATTTCAACTTAAATTTCACAAAAAACCCAATTCGGATCGACCCCACCCCACCCGGATCGACCCCACCGGGATAAATTTTGCTCTCAGAAATAGCTGGTTCAAGCGCCTAGGCGTTTGGTAGGCGCTCGACCAATTTTCAGAAACCCCTAATTTGGACTGCTCGACCCTCTGACGCTCCGATAACCATAACTTCTTCATTTTAAAATATTTTGGGGTAATTCTTGAGTCCATTCTCATCAAAATTTCCCCCTTTATAATTTCTCTTTACATCACAAATCCAAATTCCAAACAGAACTTGACTAAAAACTGCTCAAAATGACAAAGTAAAAACTAACTTCACAAATCTCTAGTTTTATTGGTTCAAACTTGAATAAAATAACATCTACACATCCATATGACACCAACTCAGTATTGTTATCTTCCTAACTTTTTTGTTTTATAATATTTCATGGTTTGATCACATTTTTGAAAATATTTTGACAAAAATTTAATATCGAACCATCTAGGTTTTTACCGGTAAATCGTTTTATGGATTTTTCTTCCCTTTATTTGCGTAACACACATACCAATATATGTATTAACTATATCAAATCATGAATATACCTATATATCATCGTTTTAGACTTCTAGATCATCAAAATAACTTTAGATCGGTTAAAAATACTTTTTGACCGTTTAAAACATATATAGACTATAAAAATGAACTAAAGAAAGTTTAGAACACTTTTGAACCTCTTATATATAGATGCTCTTCTTCCTCTTGGTATGAACTTAGCTTGTGACTCCTCATTTTCTATCCTCTAGCAATCTCCTTGGTGATTCTCAATCTCACAAAGGTTTGCTTACTTTTTCTCTAGAGTTTCTCTCTTTTCTCTCTTGTTGCTCTAGCAAAATGTCTAACAAACATAACACATAGGTGAAGCACTTTATATATATCACTTCCTTAATCACCATCAACTCTTACTAATCAACTAACATTGGTCAAATTAAGACTAATCTAGGCTTACTATAGCATGGAATGACCACTTGATAGACACTTTGATTGACCATATGAATGACTAGGGTGGTTGGGAAGTTGTTGAAGCATTTTGCACTCAAAATTCATCCGACAAGCAAGCTTTACATCCATATGGGCCCCAAAATTCGGGATTGCTCTATAATTATACCAATTTGGCTTTATTTTTATGTCCTATATATTAATATATACATATTCACTAACATCTATATACACCTATATATATATTGACCAATCTTTGACTTCATTTGGGCTCCACTTTGGACTTAGAAATTAAATATATTGGACTCATTCATTTAATTTGATTGAGCTCAATTTATTTATTACATTGGGCTAACATTAAATACATTATGTTACATTTAATTAAAACAAGTATTGAGCTAGTTTAATTAATTACATGGACTAAGATTTAGTTAATTACATGGATTACTAGGTTAATTTATTGGACCTAGTTTAATACCTCATTTGAACTTATAATATAATCCAATTAGACTTACTTTAAATTATTCTACCACCTTAGGTTACTCAATTAACTCATCTATAGTTAATTCTCATCATCATATTTACTTACCTAGCAATTAACCAATGTTTGGTTAATGCTCTCTCTTGTCTACTAACTAAGGTTATCTAATTAACCCTACATTAGTTAATTCTCTACACTCAACCAAATTTCTCAACACTTTGACCATCAATTGACTTTTTAAATGTTTGGGCTACATAGTTTACCTTACATTGGGCTCTCTTATTTAATTACTTGGGTTACCCAACACAACTTACACATCTTCCATAAATTGGGCTAAGTAATTTATTTAATTGGACTACTACTACCTTATATACAATACTTACTTGTCAACATAATTTAATTGGTTTTATATTAATTACCTCTTGGACTATAACATTTGGGCTTATTATTTAATTACCCACATTCATGTAAGTATTCACATATTGAGCTAACATCTATAATCCTTTTGGGCTAGTCCATTAGTAGTAATTAAATTACTTGAACTTTTCATGAGACTAAATCCTTAAATTTATTTAGACATCTATATAATTACCAACAAGACTTACATTAATTAAAATATTAGGCTTGTTTTAAATTCATTAATGGACTCTATACAATAACTTAATAATTAAGTTAATTACTTAATTAATTACTTCATATTATTGCCATCTTAGTCAATCATCCTAAAATTTTCACAATTTTAACTCATAACTAATATAATTAACCTAATTAATTATATTTCATGACTTTCATTCTTACTTCATATTTAAACTAATTAATTTATTAGTTTAATTGAATATTAACTTACTCATCCTCTTATTTGGCTAGCAAGAACGCTTTAGGTATATATATATATATATATATATATATATATATATATATATATATCCACCTTCACTTCTCAATTGAATATATTTTCTTAATAAATTCTCTACATTCATCATTAAAATATTCCCACATTTAATTTCTAACAAATAAATTATGTTAAAAAAAATGTTTACCCATTTTCTATATATCTCACTTCTACAACTCTAGGTTTTAAATCTTAACCTTTAATTTATTATTTAAAATCTCATCTACAAATCTTGTAAATATTTGGGATATTACATGCTCTTTCTTTTATATATATTTTTCATTATTGTTATCATTATTATGATGTTGATTTAACTGTTGTATTTTATTATTTGTTGGTATTTCTACTGATATTATGAGTATCTAATTCAGAAAGCCAATTACATTGCATTTATAATAATTGGTTATAATAATGAATAATTAGTGAATTATTGTTAAAATAATTTATAAAGTTATTTGTTTTATACACTTTATATAAAGTTAATTGTTTTAAATATAAATTTAATTATTTTATATATAAAGTTAATTATTTTATATATAAAGCTAATTGATTTATATAAAGTAATTATTTTATTTATAAAGTTAATTATTTTATATATAAAGTTAATTAATTTATATAAAGTTAATTATTTTAAATATAAAGTCAATTGATAAAATTAATTGATTTATATAAAGTTAATTGATTTATATATAAAGTTAGTTATTATATATATAAAGTTAATTGATTTATCTATAAAGTTAGTTGTTTTGTGAAATGATTGGTATAGATTAAAGATAATATAATAATTATAGAATTTGAAATGAACGATGTAGATTAAAAATGATTTTTAAATGAATGGTTTAGATTAAAGAAATCTTATAAGATAAAATGTGTGGTATGAATTAAATATTATTTTGAAATGAACGATTTAGATTAAATTAGGAAATCTTGGATTTTGATATAGATTAAAGATAATGTAATGATTATAAATTTTGAAATGAATAATGTAGATTAAAGATAATCTTTAAACGAATGATTTAGATTAAATAAATCTTAAAATAAAAAATATGTGGTATGGATTAAACATTATGTTGAAATGAACAGTTTGGATTAAATTAGAAGATCTTGGATTTTGACAATAAATTGAGGTCTTAACTTAAGAAATTTTTCATAACTTTCTTACATATATTTTCTTCCACTCTCTAATATTTTTTTAGTGTAAGTTTCTCTCTATATATGCTAGGCTACCTCATGTATTAGTTAATATCAGTTAGAGTGTTATATTTATATTCCAAATCATTTTTAGTTTTGAATCTCTTGCATTCTTCTTTGAATTCTCGAGTGGAATTTTCTTATGTACAACAACTCTTTTAAAAAAATCATAGTAAATTTATTATTTGTCAGAATTTAATGAATTCAAAGCCTGTCCCTTCAGCTTTTCGTCCTCTAAAACTTTGAAGGTGGAAGAAAAGTCATCTAAAGTCATCTTCATGCCTTAAAATGCTAAAAATCATAATCTATTCTGATTTTCGTCACTATTTTCGGTCTTAGTTTTGAAAATTTATAACTCATTCATATTAACTCTGAATTGAGTGATTCTTGAATCTATGTTGTGTATCTTTTCGAGCGTAACATTATTTTGAAAACATAAAGAGATTTTGAAAACTCTAAAAGACCCAAAAGTCAGATTCTTTACTTCTACATAGACAAATAACGAAGGATTTGTTCGGCCAAAAATTTTGTTTCACAATATCAAGGTAAGGGGTATCATTCTTTTCATAATCGTAAAATGATATCATTTTCTTTCTTACTTGTAAGAAATATCATTGTCTTTCATACTCTTAAACTTACTTTGGTAATTACTATTTGGTAAATTTTTTTGAAATTATTATATGTTCCTTAATAGTTTGCGTTTCATTTAATATCATTTCAATTGAACGTTCTTATTTTTCTGATCCTTTCTATTGAACTTTAACCATTATTTTTGAACTGTGGATCTTGAATTATTTTCTTGAATTTGACTCTACATCATGTTGACAATTTAGAAATTATTTGAATCTATACAAAGTAAAATTGTAAACTTTCAATATTTATTGTTTATCATGTTTCTTCTATTCATCATTTATGTCACTGTTATTTGTACTAATAATCAAGAATCAAGTTGTTGTGAATATCTTTGGCCTGAGTGCAATGATAATTGATGAATATTTGTGCCAAGTGGCACCGATGATTCATGATAGGATAAATGCAATATAATTGTTGAGTGTCTTTTAGGGCATGTGGTGATTGTTCTATTTGACCTGGGGGCAAAAAAGAAATGTTGTTTGATATGAGTATGACCAAATGATGTAGACTGGTATGATCATGACTATTGGTGTTACGTTTGAATATCTTTGGCCCGTAGTGCAAAGATAAACTGTTGTTTGGTACGATAATGACCAAAAGTTGTAAATTGGTATGATCATGACAATTTGTGTTATATTTGAATATTTTTGGCCCGTAGTGTAAAGATGAATTGTTGTTTGGTATGATTATGAACAAAGGCTGTAGACTAACATGATCATGACCATTAGTGTTATATTTGAATATCTTTGGCTCGTAGTGCAAAGATGGTCTGTTGACTTGCATGATTATGATGAGAAAGTGTGAATTTGCATGATCATGACCAGTAGCGTTTCAAATCATAAAGGTTGATGGTGATTTTTTTATGAAAAAGGGAAGCTAGTCGACATCATGATCTACATAATTTTTTTAATGGTTGTTGTTTTACTGCCGCTGTTGATTTGGACTTTGTTTAAAAACTTAACTGCAGTTATTGATTTTAAACTTGTTATTTATTATATCTAATTAGGAACTCAACTGCTGAAGGCTAATGATAATTTATTCGTCATTATCTTAGTCATGATATTTTTTTATTGGGCTATTTGAGTCCACAATTTCTTTTTGTTCCATTATTATTTATGTAATGAGAGTGTAGCTGGGACTAGCCGGGGTATAGAGTGATGGTCTGGTCTGTAGATGATAGTCTTCATCATGTTGTGTAATAGTGTGAAACTAATAGTGAATATTTTGTTGTGTATTATTGAGTTCTGTATTTTTATATTTTGTACTGTTTTGTATTAGTTGTTGTATATTTTGATTTCTCAAATTTGGGCTATGTGGGCTTGAATTTGGGGGCGTCACATTAGCAAAATACTAAATCAATTATATTACAAATGAATGCTCAAATTAAATCATTCTCTCTCTCCACAAATTCAAGAGCTAATTAAAGCAATTAACACACGTATCAATATAATAACAAAATAAAAAAATATAAATTTATAATCTTTTATCTTATTTAATTAGTGTGTAATTTGTCCTTAAATCATTCTTTTAAAGACACATATCAATACAATATCAAAATTAAAATATAAATTTATAATCTTTAATTTTAATTTAATTATCTTAAATTGTGTGTAATTTGACGGCGGAGTAAATCAAATAGTGCAAGCATAGTAGTGGAATTCGAACCCATAGTCGTGTTATGCACACTGACGTCATCATCAGTTACTCTTCAATATAACATTCGAACCGGACTCTTGGCAAGGTCCCGTTTCCAAGCATCCCCTCAATCCTCAACTGAGCGAAGCTCCATATTCAGCACAAAGTCATGGCGCCAATCAGTTCTAACAGCTATGGGACTGATCAGGTTCAAAACTTTAATTCGAATTTGTACACAGTTATACGATCATAATCTATCAAGTGTTTGTATATTAGTTAATGATGTAGTGTTTATTCCGACGGAAAACCATACATTTGTTAATTGAGCAATTTCAAGCATTTTAGCGCGTAGGTGTGACCTTTTGCCCTATTTAATTGCCAAGAAATGGAAAGAAAAGTATAAATTGTGGATTGATTTTGGGGGTTAAGTTGATCTTGCAAATTTATTTTAATTAACCCTAGTTTTGATGGAAGTATGGTTTGAGTAGTGTTATCGGTGTTTTTTCCCTTGATGATTTAAGAAATTATGGAAATAATTGTACTTTGGCTATATTTGGGCCCTGATGATTTAAGTGCATGTACGGGGAGAAAGATTTAACTGCTATTAAGCTGCTGGGATGGTTTTTGAATTTTCTGGAAAACTTATGAAGTTTGAACTTGATTCAGTAGTTTTCTTTGTAAGCAAATAGACCATTGATGTTATTTTTACTATTTGCTGACTAATTGTTTAGGTTTGCATTTGTGCTCCATTTAGTTGCCAACAAATGGAAAGCTTATGTTTCATACTATTCCGTGATGATTTGGGCCCTGATTCGATAATATATAAAAAGAATAGTAGTTTGGACGATAAATGTTAAAAATCTTTCTATTTGGCCCTGAGGTTCAAGTCATCAAGTGCATATAGAGAAAGCTTTAACTTCTATTAGTCTTTGTTTGGTTGATTTTTTGTGTACTCTAAAAATGTTATGAAAATGAATATGTGATTAAGACTACTCTATATTTTCATTAGTTTTCTTTGTAAGCAAATAGAACCGCTAATATAGGTTTTAGTATTAGCTGAGTAATTGTTTCATTTCCCAAGGATTTAAGAGTGTATAATTGGATATGTTGTCTACTTTGATTTTTGTTATCTTACTTTAAGTTCTTAAGTCTGTTCAGATATACTAATTTTTCTGGGTCTAGCAGGTTTTGGAGGAAATGAGTGGATATGTGAGAACATTTATATTAAACAGGCCTAAGCAACTGAATGCCCTTTCCTTTGAAATGGTATGGTGGCTATTATTGGATGCATTACCTTGTCTTCGAAATTGTATTCCATTTGGGAGTGTTACGTATTAAACTATTTCTCCAACGGATTACGGATTTTGTTTGTTTATATCCATTATTATTTATTTTTATTTCACTTTGTTATAGTTATTAATTTTCCAATATGCTAGCTTTTATTGACTAGTGTCTCACATTTGTGTTATGGACATTCGAACTTTAGGTGGAATGTGGGTTGGCTAGTCACATCCTTATCTTGATTCATTCAATTAATTGTATTTGGAATTAGACAAGTATGCATATCATTTCCGGTAGAACATTCGTGCAATTCTGCTTTGGAAGGACTAGCTCATATTGGTCTTATGTACGTGTGTGATCTTAATAGGCTCACGTCAATATTTTCTCTGTCATACTGTTTCTCTTGCCATAACCTGTTGCTGCCTAGTTTATCAAATAGTCTCCTGTATCCAGAACAAATATAATCTAACATTTAAATATTTTCTTCTCCCTTCTGATGTGACAGTTATATTGGCTCATGCTGATTACCAAGTGATGTATTGGATATTGCTATATGTATTTATATACTTTCATATCTTACAAAGTCTTTGACTTATGTTTTTCAATCCCATCCTTTGTACTAATATTGTTTCAATGATTTGGTTTGATTATATATGAAGTGATTACCTTGATATAGCTGGACATCAGAAAAAAGATTTTAACAGTTCTATTGATCATCATTTCCTTAGATAACTCGGCTTTTGGAACTCTTTCATAACTGTGAGGATGATCGCAGTGTCAAGATGATAATTTTGAAGGTAATTAATATTCGAAACATCTATGCTAATACTCAAACTGCAGAATGTGAAGAAATCAAGTGGTAACATTTTTGTCTATAATACTAGATCTTAAATTTTTTATACACCATAAAACCTAGAAACCACCCAGAAACAGAGAACTCAATGCAACCAACTTCCAAGATTAAGAATTTTAGTTTCTCAACTTGAGCTTCTAGAAATTTCAAGGATGTGCCTTCTGGTTTGTTGATCATCGGTGGACTACAAACCTAGGGGTCACAGCCTCTAGATCCATCTGATTTTGTATGTAAGAATGGTGATTATCAGCCTTTCATTTTTATTACCATAGTTTGTATTGTGTTATCGTTGGGCTTGAGACCATGTACCCACAATCACATAGATGCACATGTTGGCGATACCCTACACTATAGAGAACTCAAAAATGGTACCATGTTTGATTGCTTATATGTTTTTTTTACTGGCGGCACTGTATTCACATATCATGCTTTAATATTCCACTCATGTGCAATCCCTGTCCAAATTATTTTGGCGTAATTGGTAACTCGTTATGAGACCATACAAGTTCATTTATGTATTTGGCTCAGCGACCCAAGTGCTCAGTGCAACTCAATATAAACTTTCCACATGTTTGTATCGAAGTCATGCTACTTGTGCGGGGCGTGTTAAGAATCTAAAGCTCACATAAGACAAGTTAACCCTTTGCATACTGAATATATACCCTGTAGGCTACATCATTGACTCCCAAGTTGAATGCTTCTGCACCACTTTTTTGAATTTTTTGTTAATTCTATTCATATGTTTGTAGGGAAAGGGTAGAGCTTTTTGTGCTGGAGGTGATGTTGCAGCTGTGGTACGTGATATTGGTCAAGGTAGGTGTTTGCATTTTTTCCTCTTGCATCTTCTTAATTCTCTATACTCTAGATTCTTCCCTCTAATATACTGATAGGTATGACCTATTCTGTGAAATTTACTGCAATGTTTGCTCACAATATTCTAATTCTCCTCTGTTGCCTCGTTCAGTTCTCTTTCTCGCCTTTACGGGTTTTAATAAACCTGTCACCTGTCCTTCATCTGTTTCTATGCCATTTAAGATCTGAAACTCATTATAATAGAGTTTCTGATACATTATGTTTTATTATGTGCATCAGGTGATTGGAAATTAGGGGCAGCATTTTTCCGCAAAGAATTCACCTTGAACTACCTGATGGCAACATATAGTAAACCACAGGTGATTTAATCTATTAATAGGTGTATTCCTAAAATTATGTAGTTTGAATGTGCACAAAGGCATCTTTGGTCAAGTTGAATTTTACATTAATTATTTGGAGATGCTCAAATATTAATACTAGGTTCCAAACTTCATTGAAGGTTTCAATTCTTAATGGAATTGTCATGGGAGGAGGAGCAGGTGCTTCAATACATGGTAGATTCCGAGTTGCAACAGAAAATTCGGTATTTATCTCCTTAGTATTTCAGCTTGAAGTATAAACTTGCCTTTTTTTTATTTAATTTTTTTATATGGTTCTTCTTACCCTTAGATTCTTCTTATAAATTCATCATTTCTCTTTGTTATCTGGTTGCCCAATCTTGTAGTTATAAAGTGTATAAGCCATGCTGTCTCATGGTTTTTCATTTATGCTAGCTTATGTTAATCGTTGTCAAAGTTCTTAATGACTCTGAGCATTAGGCGGAATGTAGAATAAATGATCTCACGTTTAGAAAACTTTTGAAAGCGTAAAAAGTAATTGAACTAAAAAAGTGGACTGCAATTGTCGCAAGTTCTGGGATTTTTGCATATGTTATCACATGCCCAATCCTAAGGAAATTACCACTCTGATTCAAGGCTTGTAAGAATAAACAGAAGACAGTAGTACTATTCATAATCCTCTCTTTATTTCTAGGCAGCGGTGACCTGTTTAAAGATCTATTGCAAGAGCCAGTGCTTGTCGAAACTTATGATGATTTTTTCTCCTCTTGATTTTAAGGCAGAAGTCTAACTCATGGACCTCGGAATGATAAATGGTATTGAACTTATAAAGTAAAAAAATATTAATATACAAACATTTGGTAGACATTATATTGGTAGTGCTTTTGGCTTTAAGATTAATATTGCTGGTCTTCCACTTTTTGATTTTAGTCTTTCGTATTCCTTAAAGGTTATAATGGCTAAAACTTTGATTTGATAATTCTTGACAATGGTATTGAAATATGCCATCTCAACAGAGTCCAAGGAGTTAACCAATATTGATGCGGAAAGAAAGAAAAAAATACAAAAATAATGATGCGGAAAGGAAGAAAAAAATACAAAAATTTATTATTAATTTTGCATTGTTATTTAGGAATAAGTATTGGATTAATAGTAGATTATTAATATAATTATTTAGTAAGATATTCTAGGAGAATTTTATTTTAATTAGGAGAATTTTATTATAGTAGTAGATTTTAATTAGGAGATTGTTTCATTTTTAAATTAGGGTTTTTACTTAATTCCCAAGTATTAGGTTTTCTTTTAAGTATTGTAATACCTCATTATTTTTTAGATTATTGAAATATGAATTGATTTGAGATTAAAGTTTTGTGCTTGTATGCGTTCCTTTACCGATTCTCTGCGGGTTAGTTATCTTATTCCTTCTTTCCACCTTGTCCTACATCATAATGGTATCAAAGGCAAAAATTTCTAATATCTTTTGATTTCACCAAATTCCTTCCTATCATATTTTTTTGACCTTCATCAAATTGTCGAAGTTCGCTAGAGAAATGACAATAATTTTTTGAGAAGAAAGTCCAATCTGCAGTAGGAATCGTTGTCGCCGTAGTCTCCATCTATCCCTAAAAAAAAGAAAAAAGTTAATCGTTACTGTTTATCGCTACATTGCGCGAAACTTTTCATCAAAGTTCTGGAGTTTCTTCTGCCAAATTACAGTTTGGTACGGAGTTTTTGAAATTTTCAATTTAGCCCCCTTAAGTTTCTGAAATTTGCAACTCAACCTCTTGAGTTTCTGAAATTTTCAATTCAGCTTCTGAAGTTTCTGAAAAGTTCAAATCAGTTCCTGTTTCCTTATACTTTCTGCACCTAAGCCCCCAGAGCCCAAAAAAGAAAAGTGTTGGTCAGGCAAGAGAAAATAGATATATTATAGCGTTATGGTGACTTATAATTGGAGGGATCGTCTTAGCAGAATTGCAGAATCCATTGCAATACTTACTGCAAATGCGGCAAATGTTCAGACATCTATTGTAGCACTTACAGTAAAAATTGATGTACTCACAGAACGCGTCACAAAAAAATACGGAGTCAGTGAGACTTTTCAAGAACAAGAACCTCGACATATTGCGACTCGTGAGGATCTTAAAGTGGCTGAAGTAGAGGATATTGTATTGATTGAAGATTCAAAGGTGGTTTGCATTAAAGAAAGTGCAATGCAAGCATAGTTATCACGGCGTCGCCTTGGTGTCCTGGTGATGCACAAGATGACACGGCGTATGGAGACTTAAGGTAGAGTTGCTAAGGCGTGCGCCTAGACAGCTCGACGTCTCGCGGTGTCGCCTAGAGTTTGCCTAGGTGCATGCCTTAGCAGTTTTGACCCATCAATTAAACAAATAAAGCAACATAAAAGAAGCCTGAGTACTTGACGAGCACGACACTTCTTCAACCATCGCAGGCGACTCCATCCATCGCAGCTCAAGTGCTCGACCACGACTCCATCAGCCATCGCAAGACATATCACAGGTTTTTGGAGGAGAAGAGGAAAGGTTGGAGAGAAGGCAGAGGAAAAAAAATAAAGAGAGAAAGGGCACCATTTTTTAGAGTGAGAATGAACCAGACTTTGTCAAAAAGCTACTAACTTAATCTGTTAATTGCTTATTATAATTGCTTTGCTAAATTGCTATTTCTCAAAAGCAGTGCAAGTACAGTCTTTAATCTTTATCAATAATTATCATTGATCTTGAGTCACACCATGCATATGACACACAACTATAAACTTTATATATATAATAAATATATATTATATGTATATTTCAGGTTCTTGGATGACGATCTTCTTGTCAATTAATGTCATGTTGCATAGTAACTTTAGTAACTTTCTTGGATGATGATCCTCATATATTTTTTATTTGACTATACTATACAAACAATTAAAATGATGGATAGTTCAGTAGCTTATAGTTATTTGATTGTATAATTTTTTTATATTTGTGCAAGTGCTATTTTTTATTTTGAATAGAATTAGTGATTATTGTAATTTTTTACTATTATTTTCACCTTTGTAAAAGATTAGTGAACAATGTAATTTCTTAAAAAATAGTGTGAGATTTATTGAATGAGATATTTGATATTATTAATTATGAAATTATTTCTATTTGTGTAATCTTTGAAATTGGGGACTTAAAGAAAATGACAATGATCATATGTTAAGTATTGCTAACATAACATTAACATGTTAACTTTATTTATATTAAATATTATTTTACAATTTTTACAATACAAAAAGAAAAGAGCCTCAGAATGTAGTAATATGAGTTGATCCTTTTAATTAAGCAACATATATTAAGTATTAACTAGGCATAAAAAAATAATAAAACTTATAATTTGAATAATTCAATCCAATTTTTTATGTTTATTAGTTCCATCTAATTCTATTTTGATAACAATTCAATTCATTTTTTGTAATATTTAATATTATTACCTTGACACTCTCTTTCTACCGTCATCATAAAAATAGATACACATGTTCAAGTTTGATCCAAATTTACAAAAATAAAAAAATTGTCAAATCACATTACAAAATCAATTATTTTAAATATAAAATAGTAGTGTACCCTTAACAACATTTGCATAACAACAATAGTTATAGAAATAATTATTGAATGAGACATTTGATATTATTAATTATGAAATTATTCTATTTGTGTAATCTTCAAAATTGGGGACTTAAAGAAAATGACAAAGACCATATGCTAAGTATTGCTAACATAGCATTAACATATTAACTTTATTCATAAATAAGGTTGCTATTAAGTATTACTTCAGATTTTCTGCAATGCAAAAGAAAAGAGTCTCAAAATTGTAATATAAGTTTGATCATTTTAATTAATCAACATATATTGAATATGCATAAAAAATAATAAAAATAATAATTTTAATAATCCAACCCAATTTTTGAACTGTATAATAGTACAAAAAATCAATACATCATTGAATTGTTATGTTATAACTTTTACACCACCAAAAAGTCATAGAATCTTCATTTTTTTCATAATAAATTACCTCAAATTACTTATTGTTCATAATAATTTATGACTATTTAATTTACAATAGCATAAAAAGTTTAGTAGTATAGTATAAACCTAGTATCATTAGTATCTCAATTTGACTTTTAAAATTACGAATTTATAAATTTCGTGCCATTACATATTTATTTGAGTATATTATAAGGAAGAAACAAGGAAGAATTAATGATGTATTTTTAATTTTAAATTGTAAAGTGATATAAATTTTTTAATATACAATGTTAGAGATATGTTTGAATTATCTCGTTTGACCGTCCTTTATTCTATTTCCTTTTGTTTTTCTTTAAAAATTGTCATATCATAAATGTTTTTATAATTCCTCCTGATACCATTTTTAAACTTTTCATTAGACCGTAAATTGAAATATATTCTTAAAATTGAATTGTAATTATATATAAGTTATCGATTTTTTTTTACTTTGCTTTAAAATTAAAACTACATTTTGACTTTTTAAAACTATGAAATTAAAAATTCAGTATTATTACAAATTTATTTTGAGTATAGTATAAAGAAGAAATAATTATTTGTAAAATATGAATTACTACATTTGTTACTTTTAAAACTTTAAATAAATTTATAATTTTACAATTATATTTCAAATAGTTAAAGATGTTTCAACAATATTCAAAAAATGGAGTAATTCTTTTACTTGTGAGTTTTTTTTTTTTCAAATATACTGAAGAGAAATAAATTAACAAAAAAGTTGATCACTATTATGTCCAAAATTTCCCTCAAACAATAAAAAGTGTAGACAAACCAACCAAAAAAGAAAAAGAAAAACTAAATAGCATAAACTATATTAGCACAAAAATAGAAGAATATAAACTAATATAAATTACCACCTATTTATAAACATAAAAAATTTATTAGAAGGGCAAAATACACTGAAAAGTAGTGAAAATAAATTCTGAACCCTGCCCCTTCTCTCAGCTCCTTGTTTTTTCATTAATCATGGAAGATGAGAGGAAAATTGAAGAATCTGGTAAGGAGGATAATGGAAGCTCAATCCTGGCAGTAGAGGACCAGGTCTTGCCCCTCAAGCTCTTCGTAAGCGTCCTCTCCAGTTCAAGCAGGCCTACCTTGATGCTCTTCTCTCTGCCAATATGTATGTATACATTCACAATATATGCATATAGTGAACGAGAAACGCTGCTTACTTAAGCAATTTCCAATTTGAATAATCACATAGAAGTCAGAATTAGATAAATATGATTAGTTGATAAATTATGAAGCCGAATATAAAGATATGTATGAATAAATAGAATAACTTACATTCGGTGATAAAAACATACTTTACATAATTGTGTTTTTAATGATATTTCATAGTTATGTTTTTGATTTTAATGTATATGAATTTTTTTTGCCAATATATATGTGAAGTAAATAAATAATATATAAATTGTATACTGTGAATGACTTGTCGTCGTACGGACGCCATGGCGGTCGCCTTGGCGCCGTGATAACTATGAGTGCAAGAGATGAACCATGTTGACTAGGAAGTTAAACACAAAAAGAAAGACACAGTGGCAGTAGAGCACGTTGATATATATATATATATATATATATATATATATATATATATATATATATATATATATATATTTGCCAAATTCTATATTCGAGTCCAAAGGTACATCTAATTTCATGATAATGTCTATGCTATTCTCGAAAATTGTGCTAAAGGAAGTAAGGAACATCGGATGTGCATGTTTTATTGGAATGTATCTCCCGGGCTATGGTTTATTATTCTTCGATATTTCAAAATTCGAGAACGAGTTTTTTTTCAAAGGAGAGGAGAATGATGGGGAAAAGAAGAAGATACAAAAATTTATTATTAATTTTGTATTGTTATTTAAGAATAAATATTGGATTAATAGTGGATTATTAATGTAATTATTTAGTAAGATATTCTATGAGAGTTTTAGTTTAATTACGAGAGTTTTACTATAGTAGTAAATTTTAATTAGGAGATTGTTTACTTTTTAAATTAAGGTTTTTACTTAATTCCCAAGTATTGGATTTTCTATTTAAGCATTGTAATACCTTATTATTTTTCAGATTATTGAAATATGAATTGATTTGAGATTGAAGTTTTGTGCTTGTATATGTTTCTTTGCCGATTCTTTGCGGAGATATGTATTTTATTCCTTCTTTTCACCTTGTCCTACATCAAATATATCTCGTTGATGTTATTTTATTTTGACTTAAGCATTATACAGTGGTTCCTTGTTTGATTTAGATCTTTGGTGATGTTGAAAAATAAATTATAATACAATATCTCCTGCCCTTCTTTCTTTCAAATAACAAATCAAAAGCATGGCTATCAATTATTTTTTCTGGATTATATGCCTCCCATTTTAAAAGATTAATAATGTTTTACTGTAGCCACACTCAGATTTTTTGTCCGCGTGTTCTAATTCATGACATTTTGCAGGTTTTTGCAATGCCAGAAACTGCTTTGGGACTCTTTCCAGATGTAGGTGCCTCTTATTACTTATCAAGACTCCCTGGATTCTTTGGTAATGGCATTAAAACCTTGTCTGCGTATGCTTACAAATTATATTCAAACATAAATGTTTCCAGATTTAGGGTTGAAGTTCGTTTCTTGGTGGCTAATTTGCTGATCAGTTTTAGGTTATGTAGAAATAGCAGACTTCTAGCTCATAGATTTTGAATCTCAATTATGTTTTTCTTAAATTTGAACTTCTCTTGCAGGAGAGTACGTTGGTCTTACAGGTGCAAGGCTAGATGGAGCTGAAATGCTTGCATGTGGCCTCGCAACTCAATTTGTCCCGTCAGAAGTATACTTCTATCTGCCTTTTGCAATATTATAAGTTTTTGTTGTTAATATCAGTAGTAGTATAAGAGTTGCAGCTTCCTGTTATATATCTGCATGGTTTTGATGCAAAAAGAGCTTGAGATATATAATATAGTTCATGAAGCCTCTCGTAAGACTCTTAGCCAGAAATAGGAGGCTGTAAGTGAACTGGTTTGCTTTTGCAATTTGCTTTCTAGCTGAGTACCAAAACTATCTCTAAATAATTTTATATTTTTTCCGGTATCTTACTGTTATATATATATACACACACACACACACACACACACACACACACACACACACACACACACATATTATTTTGTGATCGATAAGTAGTACATACAGAATATCATATTCATTTACAGAAAGAAGTTGGAAAGAGGTTGTTAATAATAGATTTCCTTGAGGCTAGAGAAACTGGTAATAGAAATCTCCATTTAAAATTTGATTGTAGGCCAATTCTCAGCATTGGTACTCCAAAGTAAAATGAATGTCAATTCAGTACTAAAAGTTCAATATTTTGAGTTGATGTTGTTTCATAACTTACATAAAGGCCTTAACGTATCCATACCTTGATATAGGGAAGTTATTCATATTGTTACCCAAAAATATGACTCTGGAACTTCTCAAATCATGCCATTGCTATTATTTCCCAAGATTGAGGGGTTGACAATGCTGCGCAATGTCAGTGATGTTTTATCTTGTATTATTACTCTTTAGAATTTCAGCAAGAAGAAAATCATTAAATAAATCTTTCCTAATAAACTGCCAACATGTCTGTGTTTTCACAATAATATGTATAGCTTTTATCTCAAGAGTACTAATGCAAGTTCAATGCTTTGCTGACGTGTCAAAAAACAGAGACTGCCTTTGTTGGAAGAAGCACTGCACAATGTAGACTCATCTGATCCATCCGTTATATCTTCCATTATAAATGAATTCTCTCAGCTTCCAATTTTGAAAGAGAAGAGTTCATATAACCGGTATATTATTTTTCTCTCTTTTTGATTGGGGATGTCGGGGTTGTGTTTGAATGCTTGGTAACTAAAATTGGCTGAAATAGTTGCTTTAGCTGTGCTATTAAATGCTCTTTTGGGTAGTCAGAAGCTTAGAATAGGAAGAGCACATTTGTGGAACTGATCAGTGATCAGGGATATTCTCCTAATTGAAAAGGGTACAACCAATAATAACTACAATAAGTTTTTCTCTGAAAATGTAGTAGTTTCAACAAATGATCTCATTACATCCTGTTTTCTTAACAAATGCAAAAGGAATATTTCGTAATTCTCTTTATTTAGTACAAGATAATCAGGAATAAGTGGGATGGGTGTGAACACATCATTCATGAATTACGTAGATGTCTAATCAACTCCCATCTCATTTTCTATTAATTTAATGGTTACTTGAATTGAGATATTTATTCCTTGCTCAACAAGTCCTCCAATTTTCTCGTATCTTTAGATTTCATAATTTAGTTTTCTGTATCACCGTCTTCATCAATAAAAACATCAAAGAAGTTAAGGTAGTTGTTGTGGTCTTATTTCAGTTTGATTCATATTGTTCTCCTCCTGTCAAAAGAGCCAACATCTCACTGTTCATACATTCTAGAACTTGTGACATACATCCATTCCATACTAAAGTTTAAATGTGCCATGGTCCTAGTTAGGATATTTTGTTAATTTACATAGGCGGGTTTGGGTTGTGATGGCATAGGTGTTTATGCTTTCCTGTGCATATTGAATAATCCCCCTTTTTGGCTATTGCAATTGAATTCTAATATTTACCTATAACGGAAGAAAAGAGGCTTTTTTGCTGTCAATCTATATTGGATCTAAGCGCCAGCTTGTTAGCATGGTCTTGCATCAAGTGTTAATAATTCTCATTCTCTAACTGCTGCGCACCACAGGTTGGATATCATTGATAGGTGTTTTTCTCGAAGAACAATTGAGGACATAGTATCTGCACTTGTAAGTCAATGATCTAGATCCGTTCCATTGGATGAAATCATCTGATGTCCATTTCCTTTCCAGATGAAATTTCATTCCAACGTTCTGATTTCTTGAACTCTGAACTGTTTCGCTTTCTTATAGTGCTCATGCTTGGCAATGGATGAAACTAATATAATTCGCATGACTAGAATCTTGTTCTCTCGTGTAGGAGAATGAGGCTGCAGAAAGCAAGGATGGTTGGATCTCCTCAACTATTCAATTGTTGAAGAAAGCATCCCCAACTAGTCTTAAAATATCTCTTAGATCGGTATGGGCCCATGATGCACTTTAACAGAAAGTAATAAATTAGTTGAAAGCTTATAATTTACTATAATCACTAGATTTAATGATTGCTGTAAATAGTTTCAGAAGAACTGAAATGTTCTGAATAATCTTGAATTTTGCTTACCAAAGAATTAGAGCTAGTTGCTTAAAAAAAATTATTTGTCAATGTACAATTATGTTGAAAAGATGGCTGCATTACTTGGTCTTCTCTTCCTGAACAATGCCTACATACATCTTCATTGACATTGCATTACCAGTAAACTTTAATTATCTGAAATTTGAGTTCAAGAATGTAAAATTATGCTCGTTATGTGCACTGCCAAATTGACTTTGATGTTATGTTATTCGATTGACGTAGATTCTTTCTAGATTTGATTGTGTAATAACGAAATATAAAGGAATTTAAATTCTTGAATTTAAACAATAGTGGAATTATAGAAAGGGAGGAAAACAATAGCATAGTTAAAAAATGGAAAGACAGATAGTTCTACTGCATCTAGAGAACCATAAGGTCATTTTAAACGTGAGTCAGTTGTTGATAAAACTTTGAAGTTTGTTTGATTTTTCTCAGAACTCTTAAAAGCTCTGCTTGTGCTATCCAGATCAGAGAAGGGAGGCTCCAAGGTGTTGGTCAATGCCTTATCCGTGAATACAGAATGGTTTGCAATGTCATGAAAGGAGAAGTCAGCAAGGATTTCTTTGAGGTGCGCATTTACTCAACTATCATTTATAAGCTGTCCTTTATGGTTATAAGTTTGTAACCCACATTCGAGTGCAGGGTTGCAGGGCTTTACTGTTGGAGAAGGATAAGAACCCAAAGGTGCACAGAAGTTCTGTTTAGTCTTGAATTTAGATTAGATTGTTTCAGATATTGAAATCCCTGACTTTAAATTCTTTTATATTAAAAGTTCACTCATGTTTATTTTTTGGCTTCCTTATTTTACTTCTAGTGGAAACCATCTAAACTCGAGCTCATCAGTGATAATATGGTTGAACGGTATTTCTCCAAGATAGATGATGAAGATTGGGAAGATTTAAAACTCCATGCAAGATCAAATTTGCCTGTACATGCCATTGCCAAGCTCTAGGTATCACTTTTTAAGGTTTTACAAATTCAAAGCATGTTCTTCAAGAATGCTACAAGGGAAATTCTGGGATATTGATCAAATGTTATAAAGACCATTTAGGAAGATTTGGTCTATATTATGCAGATAATCATGTTCTCAATTTTTTGCTGAACAAGTATCAAGGTGAATGACCATTTGTAAAATAAATGCAAAATCGCAAAACAATCTATTATACAGAGGTAATAAAGGTATGCACTGCCTAAAGATAATTAATTCCCCCATTGCGTTTCTGTTTGCTCTAAACTTGCATTTCAGCCTGGCTCATTTTAAATTTTTGGTGAAGTGCAGTTTCATTACATTTCAAGGGTAAATTTTGATGTCTTGAGCAAATTTTGATGCGATGAAAAGATTTGAAGATTGACAGCGTTATCGCATTTTGAGCAATTTCTTAGTTTATTTTTTGTGAAGACACTTCTTTTGTTTTAAAAAGAGATTAAAGCACAGACCCATTTTATTAATTGGTGCTTGGGAAATTGAGTTCGTTTGAAAGCATAGTTGTCTCAATGATATCCAGATTCATAGTTATACTATGTTTCCTGCAACCGATTCTCCTTCAAAAAAACTTGATAAATCCTTTTTGCAGTCTTCACAAAAGTCTTTTTTCGGCCTAAGAACTTTAAGGCGTATGAAATTTTGTATTTTGTATTTAACCAAAGCGATAGAGACTTCATTTAACTTGAGTTAATCTTTGCCCGAGGCAAACTTACGATATCCCCTTTGAAACACTTTTTTAATGTTCTTATTATCTTATACATGAATTTAAATAATAACACAGAGCACACATGTAATCATTTTCTTATTTTTTAAGAAAATATGGTGGACTTTGATGTTTATATCAATTAGTAAAAGAGTCCAATGCACAACAAACGCACGTTGAATTTTTAAAACACTATAAATTATTTTGATAATTATAAATTTGATCTATTTTATCGAAAAGATACCTGGTTTGAGTCCATATAGCTCATGATCCCAAGTAGAAAAACATTTTGTTACACCTAAGAAATTAAAAATATATATATTAAAAAATACCCTTGAAGATGTGAGAGCATTGCGAAGTTGAACTTTAGCTCAAGCGATAATGAGCAATAAGTTACTTTAAAGAATAGGTCAATAGTTACCCACACATACTTTACTACGGCCTTCCGTATGCATGACTTGTGGAATTGAACATTAATTCATCTGTGAAAATGAGTAGTAGATGTAGCTATAGCTAGGTTGCACAAAAAAAAAGAAAAAGGAATATTAAAGAGTAAAAGGCATTTTAGATTGATTAAAAATAAGTAAATCACTTTTAATAAAATATCATTTGATTGTCAACTTAATAATTTAATCATATGAATGTAACGAGCATGCAAAAATATAAAATTATATAAAATTTCATTTGATTTGAAGTATCGAAATATCATTTTTATAATAATGTAAATAATTTGTATATAAATATATATTTCGACAACTTAGATTTTAATAATTTCTATTGTTATACAATTACTGATGCATAAGTTTAAATCAAACGAAATTTTACATAATTTCATATTTTTATACGCTCATTATATTTGAACGGTTAAATTATTAAGTTAACGATTAAATAATATTATTTTAAGATGCCTTTTACTCGATATAAAATGGAATTGGAGATTTAGTCAAAACCACAAGGCACAAGGCAATTGGATCATACTTAAGTTTTATAAGATTAAAAATAAATAAAGTGGGTGAAAATAATGCTAGGGTATCTCTGTAGCATTGACTAAACTCTAAAGAAGTTGGAAAACTGCTATGTCAAATGAATAGGCCAGCCAAACACTCTTAAGGAATAGTAAACAGTACCGTGTTGGTCTGTTTTGGTGGTTAAGCTAAGATTTTGCTAGTCTCCCCCTGGGTATATTAGTTGCCTTCATGTTGCAAACAATTGTTGTTGACTGTTGACCCACTTAACTTTTGAACACTATCACAATCAGCCAACTATTCTGATACCTATGGCATTGGTTGTCTTTCCTTTATTTGTTTTGACTATTTACAAGTACATATTAGCTCTTATAAAGAATATTGGTTGGAAGTAGAAAATAAAGGGAGCTAAGCATCTTTTTGCTAAGAAATATTAAACCCAAATGTCATTTTCCAAAGAGTTTACTTTTGCAAATAATTAAATTTCATTTGGTTCATATTTTTTTTTTTATGCTTGAAGATTACCTCATTAAAACTAATAATCTTTGACACCCAAACATGAATAGTACAAAAATTTACTGTAGGGTTAGCTCAACTAGTAAAGGCCTATAAAAAATTTAACGATTATTAAGATAAATTAAGGAAATTGATATTTTTACAAGTTAATTTGATATCACAAGATCAAATGAGACTCACTTTTAAAAATATTAATTTTCTAAATTAATTGCGAGTTAAAACTGATGAATCCTTTATTAAGACCTACCTTTAACAGAACTTTAGAGCATAAGAATACGATCAAGTGAGAACCAATGGCATGAGAGAGAAGGGAGGGCAATTTCCAGGAATAGGGGCAGTAAAGAGATCCCCTCTTTCAATTTCAATTCAAACTTATCAGCTGGCAACTTCTCTTTTGCCTTCTCTGTTTTCTCATGCATTAATCACAACCCATAACTCACGGTCTACAATTTTGGTGTCAAACAGATGGTGGAAATTAGAGACCATACTTTAACTAAATGAGATTTTTCTTTATTCTTTTATTTTTTATATTCTTATTATATATATATATAGGTCCTTTTTTCTCGCCCCATCACTATATCAACTTCTAAAATTCATCGTGAATCGTTAAAACACGTTCAGCCAATTATTACTTGCCAGTTTTATTTTTATTTAGGCAATAAAATGAGGCTGAAATCCAATTTCTTGATTGATGTATATGTAAAACTCTGACAACAATACTTTATTTTATATATAGAAAAAGCAAACTGCCTAAATTGTATCAAATTTAAGAATGACAAAATGACACGTGCATTATGAAAAAAATTTAACAATAAAAATCATTATTCCTTAGAGAGAAATGCCAAAGTTTTTCCCAAATCACTTCATATATATATTTGTTTCCATGATACAATTAATAGGCTTTTCTCCTATCTTCTATTGGAGTATTGATGGTATAGTGGTTGACTTTAGCACATCAAATCGGTTTGCATCAGATGATCTATCACAAGAAAATGAATGCATCAAATTAAACACACGCAAACACACAGTCACAGAGATTGAGAGAAAGAGAGACTGGTCAATTAATAATCATATAACTACTTACATGATCTCTTACAAAAAGCACACTAAATTGTTTCATATTTAGAAAACCAAACAACAAAAATTTAATCATATTAAGGATGATAAAAGTGAATCAAAAATATCAAACAAAACTATGAACTTGCATGTATACAATTATATCTTACATATTTTTTCTTTTAATATACTCTTGATTACAATAAATAATCACTCACTTAATCCTAAATAATCCTTCCAATCAGTAGGAAAACAAGGGTACCGCCTCCATATATTTCCATGCAACTTGAAAATCTTGACAACCTTATCTTTTGTGGACGATCGTTCATCCTTGTGCAACAAGGCTACAAGCTTCTTCACTGCTCCGAAAAACAACATTTCCTCCAAAACCCTATCTGCCGGATTAATACTACAAATCAACCACAAAATTTTCACTACAATTTTCGTAGCAACATTGGATACATGTAACATTTTTTTCGATATAGCACCGATTCCTACCCCATGCTCGATAAATGCAAGTCTACCATCGGCACATTCACATAATAACTTGATTAATTGCAATATTTTCTCACATTTTGATCTGTTTGAATCGGGAAGAAGCTCAATTAGGGTACAAATTGCGCCAGCCTCGATTGCTTTTAACCTACTTTTCTTCAATGAAGTCAATATCTCTATTAAAACTTTTAAGGCACACGAACTTGCCTTAGGGCACATTTCATCCGATACAAGCTCTAACAAGGCCTTAAACAAATCGACACCTTGATCTTGAATGACAAAGCTCCAATCATAACCAACTTTTGCCAATCTATGAAATATCGATATTGTGTGAAACCTAGACTCAGCACTTCCTCTTTGAAGCATAGTAGTCATGGATTTCATGCATTCGGGCTTTGATAACAATGAGATAGTTATATCATCTTGTTCTGATAATTGGAGTTGATTTAAAACACCTAATGCCTCCTCACAAGCTCTAAAACTCGCGAAATCAGAACTTTCAACTAAAATTTGGACAATTATTTTCACAAGAACTTCATATCCTCCAAATATTTTAAAATCAAGCTTTATCTCATCACTCATTTCTATAATGGACCGGAGTTTTTTCAATGGACTTACCTTGAATGGACTTGAATCAATGGTATTGATTAGCGAAACGAATTCATCGTGCTTGATCGAGGGCGGTGGTGCTGAAGATGATGTAGCTTGGCTTTCTTGCCATACAAGTATGAGCCTTTTGAGGGTGTGATTTGGAGTAATAACAAAATTATCCATATTTTGCATTGTTGCTGGGCAAGTCTTCTTCATATAAGAAAAAAACCATTTTTCGATGCTTTTACGCTCGTATGTAACGCCTGTTGAGATAGTGACAGGGTCTTTCATAAGCTCCATGGATATGGGGCACCTGAAATCTTCAGGAAAATCCATTTTTTGGATCTTGGGAATTAATGAGAGGGGCTAGATAGACAGAATGAAGCTTATGTTTATGTAAAATACCGTATAGATTTTATGTATATATATAGGAGGGATATATGGGTGGAAATCTAAATAAAGAAAAAAAAAATAAGAAAGTCAAAACTGGGGAAGATGCTTTGCAAGCTGTCTACAGTGTAAGAAGCATGGAAGGAAGAAGGAAACAATTAAAAAGGTTTTGATTTGATTTTTTCAAAAAAATTAATATTGAAATATTAATAACAATCATGCTGATCTTATTTGAGGTATTCCTGTAAATTAATCCTTTGACAAATGCCAAACAGAGGGCAACTTAGTAATAATGTGCATAAGCTTACGCATAATTCAAGCATTTAAAAGTGATACAGCTGCAATTTGTCAATTAACGAATACAAGCTGGAGTTTTAAAACAGTTGGTGTTTAATTATTGGATTTTAGAGTCTTGCATATATCAAAACACATTGTTATTGTAGGTATTTGAAACCAATTAATTCCACATATAGAAATTGTACTCCCTCCAACGTCTCTTTTTTTTTTTTTTGACCTTTTTATTTAAAGGATTATATGGACGAAAATAATAGTTAGCTAGACAACAAAGAGAGAAGGAATTTTTATTTGAGCATTATGGAATTTTCCGATAAATACACCATCTGAAAAATAATTTATTGTGACATGAATTAGTCAAAACCTTAATAAAATAAATAAATAAATAAAACAAGAAGAAATGGCAGGTGGAGTATATTTGAACATTTCTTGGGAAATTAAATGCATGAATAAATTTCAGGGGAGTTACTAATTTAGGAGACCGTTCGGGGAGTTGACTCTAAGAGAAGAGTACAGAGTTAGATTAGATCTAAAGCTGTGCAAGACATGCCTAGATATATTAAATTCATGATGCGCGTTCAAACAAAAAAAGTATGAATGTGCGTTCAAAAAAAATAAAATAAATAATATCATGATTCATATAAAATAAAAGACATATTTTTCAACAATTTTCTACCAATATTATTCAAACCTTGTTTATATAACACCGGCGGAAACTGCGAGGTTTAACATGATCACGTTATTATGATCTAATAACTTGTAAGAAGTTGAGCTGCCTCGCTGACTCTCCCTTTCTCTTTGATAAAAATTTGTTAAGAATATAAGTAACTACAATCATGATAGTTTAGGAAAATGTATACTCGATACTTTTATAAAGAGTGATGCTAAAAATCTTATTTATTATCAGAATCTCTTACAGGGAAATGGAAATAGAATTATATATATATATACGGAGTGACAATGAGAGAGAGAGAGAGAGAGAGAGAGGGGGGGGGGGGGGGGTGAGGAAATAACAACACAAGGAATCATATAACTACAGATAGAGAGTATAGAGAAAAGACTAAACTACCCATTCACATTAGTACTGTTGTCATCCCCCTTAAGTTGGAAAGGGTGAAATAGGTTAAACACTCCCAATTTGAAAGCTAATGTAGATAATTGATGCGAGGATTAGGCTTTTGTAAAGATATCAGCTAGTTGCTGATTAGAAGGAAGGTGAGTCGTGGTAATGATGCCTTTGATGAGCTTTTCACTCACAATATGACAGTCTATTTTAATATGCTTTGTTTTTTCATGAAAAACAGGATTTGAAGCAATATGTATGGCTGACTTGTTGTCACAGAACATAGTAACAGGAGTAAGTTGCTGAATACCAAAGTCATGAAGCAATGCAATCAACCAGGTAAGTTCATAGAAACTGTTTGCCATTGATCTATAATCAGCCTCAGCTGAGAATCTAGATACAGTAGGTTACTTCTTACTTCTCTAGGAAATTAGAGAATTTCCCAAGAGAATACAATAACCAGTTAAAGACTGTCTTGAAGCCTTGCAACCTCCCCAATCAGTGTCAGAAAAAGCTATTAAGGGGACTAGATGCTGATAATAAGAGTCCTTGACCAGGAGCATGCTTAAAATACGTATCTTACCAATTTAAGAGCAGCATGCAGATGTACTGATGTAGGAGTAGCTAGGAATTGAGATAACATTTGTACTGAATATAATATATCTGATCTAGTAATTGTAAGATAGATGAGCCTGCCCACCAACCTTTTATATACTCTAATGTCTGCAGAAAATAGCACTTCACCAGCAGCAGCCAGTAAATTATGATATTGTTCCATAGGTACTGTAGATGGTTTTGCCCCAGTAAAACCAGAATCTTTTAGAATGTCCAAAGCGTGTTTCCTTTAATTTAGATAGATACCTTGAGAAGACCTTTGTAATACCCAGTCATTTGTTGGAGTCCCACGCCACTCATTTATTAAAACTTCCTCCATTTCTTTAATTATTTAGATGAACTTACTCCTTCCTATTTTAATACCCAAATATTAAGTATCTTTTATTTGTGTGAGAAATTTTTTGTGTGAGGACCTTTTTAGTAAGGATCTCCTTAATTTAAATTTTTGGTGTCGAAGACGTAGGGGGACTGTGAACATCATAATTTCGGGTATGTCTATTTTTTTTTCTTTGTGTAATTATTTGATTTTTTTTATTAGTTTTAAATTGTGTAGTTTTAATTTTTGTATACTATTTAGTTTATTAGTTGATATATTTTGGTATATCTTTATTAGTAATTAGCATTTTGGATCGAATATTAAATTAGTATTTTTGTAACTTTAAAGTTTTGATAGAAAATAATATTAATAATAATAATAATATAAAATATTTGTTTGTAATAGAATTAAAAATGGAAAGAATATTTTTGTGAATATACTTATATATATTTCGGAAGGAACAAGAATACTATTATTTATTAATATATACGTTACCGTGATTAGAATATTTATGTATCTATAACTTTAAGTAGAATTTTGTTTAAAATGAAAGGATTTCAGATTCGCCTAAGAGAAAGAAAATGTGTAAAACTTAATCAATTGATTAACTATTTATTTATCAATTCCTTTATTTTGTTTAATTAGTTGACAAAGGGAATTTAACGAGTCAGTTTTGTAATATAATTTTGGGTATTACATTACTTATTCCATATACGAATTCTGTACTCCTTCAGCGATATTCCTTTGATTTTAATTTGTTTATTTTGTTCCTCATTAGAATATGGATATTATTTGGATATATTGTTCATAGTCGAATGCATATGATATTTTTGTTTGATTTTAAATACTCGCAACTTAACTTGTACTCTCTACACTTATTAAGCATGTTTAGCATTTATTTTGATTTTGTAGAAACGTACATGCTAGTATATTTGGGAGACTTTGTATCGATTTGTTTTAGTTTAGCATGTGCGTATTTGAACCATTTTGTTAGTATTGTGTCATATGTATTGTGACATGATATTTTTGTTAGAATGTACCGTAGGGTATACCTGAGCTATAACCACAAGTGGGGTACCACAGACATGTCTCTGGGCACTAAGGTATGACACCTTCCGCGGCAGTGTGATCAATCCACGATGTCTCCATTTTGTGTTTTAGTGAGCATTTGGTATTTTGTTATGGGAGGCGTATGAGTCGGCTCTAGCATTCTGTTCTGTTTTGTTCTGCGGTCTGGTGTTGTTTGTAGTGTCGAGCACACCTTTTCGATTTTGTATACATTTGAATCTGCAGTCCGATGTGTGACTTCTGTTTTGTTCTGTTTTATTTTGAGCTCGGTAAATAAACATAACCATTCAATTCAGTCTTTTATGTTGTTCAGTAAATCAGTTTCAGTTCAGTAGATCAGTTCAGTTCAGTAGATTAGTTCAATTCAGTTCAGTAAAATTATGTTATTTAGTTCAGTTGATTTTGTTAATCTCAGTTTGGTTAAGTTGATTTTGTTATTCAATTTCAGTTCTTATTTTTGCACTCTTTATCCGTACTGGACATTTGGCTCATGCTATGTTTTTCTTCCGGTAGGTTTACAAGGGGATTCAAGGGCAAGTATGAAGAGAGTTTCCTTTTTGTTTTGATAATCTGCTTAGAGTTTGTTTGTGCGTAGCCTCCCTTTCCACTAATCAAGAAGGGGGTGTTGCAACCTTGCTACTTCAATTCCCAAAAAGTACCTCAAAGGTCCTAGATCTTTAATTTTAAATTGTGTGCTAAGAAACTCTTTCACCTGTTGAATAAGGTTATTGCTTGTACCAGTCATTAAGATGTTATCAACATAGACTAGAAGTGCTACTAATCCACTAGATGTGAAGTATGTAAACAGATTGTTATCACTGTCTAAATTGTTGTAATGCTGAGGAAAATTTTAAAAACCATTGTCATGGTGCCTATTTTAGGCCATACAAGGGCTTTTTAAGTTTGCATACAAGTTGATAAGTACAATTAGTTGAGGTGTTAAAAGATGAAGTGGGTGGATGAAAATTAGGTGGTAATGCCATGTAGACTTTTTTCGATCCTCAAGATCACCATGTAGGAATGCATTGGTGACATTCATCTGAGTCAACAACCAACCTTTAATAGCTGCATCAACAATTAGATCTCTTAATGTTGTCATTTTTGCTACTGGAGCAAATGTCTCAAAAAAAGTCTAATCTTTCTATTTGAGTAAAACATTTTTCCAGTAATCTAGTTTTGCATCTCTCAACTAAACCATCTGGCTTATATTTAATTTTATATAACCTTTTGCACTCTTTTACCTTCTTAGCAAAGGGAAGAGGTACCACATCTCATGTATGATTTGCCTGTAAAGCTAAAATTTCAATAACTATGGCCTGGCACCAATTATCATCTTTAATAACTTGTAAATATGTAGTAGGTTCAGGAATGATAGCTGCAACTACTAGATATTTGACATATGAGGGAGAAATATATAGTGATAGACAAAGACACTTAAGTGCACGTAGATATTTATTTTCTCAAATAGAAGAATCTAGGAACATTACTTTGAAAAAATCTAGTAGAGAGATCAACCCACATCATCTTTGCAATAGGTAAATACACAATACTATTATAAATATCAGCTAAAATAGAATTCAAAAGCCAAGATATTACCATAACAATACATCGAATCTAGTGCTTGAAATATGGAGAATTAGTAGCTGGTTTTGGAAGACAACCATCAATCATGTCGAGCTTAAATTTTGCTGATAAAGTTATCATCACCTAGTGTTTCTATTGATTGTAATGTTGATCTGTAAGTAACTAAGTAACTAACACCATGCCTGGATGATTAGAAGTTTAAAGATAGTAGGGATGATTATGTTGGGTTTATGGATTCCAAACCCATGAGATTATTCTAAATAAATTAGGAGTTTTTTTTAATTTGATAATTTGATTTTACCTGTGAAGCCTATCTTAACTAATGGAGGAATAATTTCCTAAAGTCGTTTAATAGTAGGGAATCATATAATTCTTCTAAAGCCAATTAGAAATCAGGAGTTTATTGGTTATATATATTCTAGATGTGACGTGATTTGTAGTGACAAGGAATCAAAGTTGGGAGAATTAAAAAAAAAAGGAAGCACGGAGTCCCGAAGAAATTTTGTAATTAGTGAGACAATCTAACTTTGGTTTTCGGCAGAGAAAAAAAACCTAGAACAACATAAGATTTTGTTGCAAAACGAAACAGGAAAAAAATGAGTTTGTGTGAAAGTTTATTCATGGATTTTCCCATCTATTCGGACCAATTAATTACTAAAGGACTTTAATTAATACGAAAGATTTTGTGTGGTGAGGTAATTTGAGTTTTCACTGAAATTAAGATATCTTTGTACTCTATCAATTTTGTAATATTTCAAATTTTTGGTATTAAAATTTGAAAGGACTATATGTATTTAGAGTTGATTATAGCGAAATTTTTGAAGTTCAACCCATGGTTTTTACCTTTTAGTTTTAGAGGATTTTTCACGTAAATTTGGTGTCTTGTATTTGGCTTATTTCTACAATTTTTATTTATTTGGTAGAATTGCATTATTTGTTTGGCATGGTTTTGTTATTTAATTTATCAGAAATGATTCTAGTTAGAGGATTCCCAACAAAGTGGTATAAAGAGCTAGGTTCTTTACACAGTTATTTTTGATAAATTGAATGGAGGAATTAAGTGGTGCCATGATTAAATTGACCTTATATAATTTTTTGATCAGAAAGCCTAGAATGGAAGACATCCTTTACTGTAAGGATTTGTATGAATCATTGGAGCTTTAGAGAATTAAACCATCAGATAAATCTGAGGCTGATTGAAAAAAGATGAACAAGAAGATGATCGATCACATTTGGCAGTGGATCCAACAAAATGTGTTCCACCATGTTTCACAGGAAAAAGATGTCAATACTCTTTAGACTACATTAGAGTCCATCTATGAGAAGAAAAATGCACAAAATAAGACCTTTCTGATTTGAAAGATTGTGAGCCTAAAGTACAAATATGGTAGTAGTGTATCCGATCATATGAGTGAGTTCCAGGGTTTAGTGTACCAGATGTCTACCATGAAGTTGCATCTTGATGACGAGATTCAGGCGTTGTTACTTTTCAGTTCCTTACTTAACAGTTAGGAAATTTTGGTTGTCATTAAGTAATTCAGCTTTAGAAGGAAAAATAACTATGCAGATGATCAAGGACAACATACACAATAAGAAAACAACGCGAAAGGAGTAGGGTATGAATTTTGAGACACGGGCACTTATGGCAGAGAACAGGGGTAGAAGAAATTTTAGGGGATCTCACAAGAAAAATATGAATTGCGGCAAATGCAAAAATTCTAGAAATCATAGGAGCAAGTTAAAGACCAAAGAAGGTGTTACATATAGGTACTTCCATTATAACAAAAAGGGTCCTTACAAAAGAAATTGCAAGATCTAGTTAGAGAAATAGAAAACTGGTGAGCAAGGAAAAGTTGAGGATAAGAATATTACAACTATAGTTGTCGATGATGTTGTACTTATTTTATTTGGGAAAAAAGAATGCTTACATGTAGTTAATCAAAAAATTGATTGGGTTATTGATACTGGTGCTTTGTATCACGCTATGCCCGAGAAGGAATTCTTCATGACGTATAAAGTTTGAGACTTTAGGCATGTGAAAATGGGTAACACTGATCAGTCGAAGATTATTGGAATTGGTGATATCTGCATTCAAATAGATGTAGGTTGCATTATTACTTTGAAGGATGTTAAACATGTTCCAAATATGTGCCTCAATTTGATTTCTGGTATGGCCTTACTAATGGTGCAATGGTGGTTGCAAGAGGTGTTGCTTGTTGTTCATTGTATAATACTCATGTAAAAGTGTGTTCTAATGAGTTGAATGCAGTTGAAGATGAATCTTCATTGAATCTGTGGTATAAAAGGCTCGGGCACATGAGTGAGAAAGGGTTACAGATGTTAGCAAAAAGATCTTTCATTCCTTTTACTAAAGGTACTGTTATACCCTTGTGATTAGTGTTTTTTTTTTTGGTAAGTAAAATAGAGTTTCTTTTAGTAGCTCTACTAAAATAAAATCTAAATTACTTGAGATAGTATATTCTGATGTATGTGGTCCTATAAAAGTTGAGTCCTTAGGTGACAATAGATATTTTATTACTTTTATTGATGATGTTTCATGTAAGATGTGAGTGTATTTGTTCAAAATGAAAGATCGGGTATTCTAGTACTTTTAGAGTTTCCATGTTATGATTGAAAGGGAGGCTAAAAAATATTGAAGTGCATTCGCAGTGACAACGGAGGGGAATATACTTCAAAGGAATTTGCAGCATATTATGATAAACACGGTATTCGACATGAGAAGACAGTTCTTGGCCCCCTACAGCATAATGGCGTGGCTGAGAAAATGAACTACACTATTATTAAGCAAGTCCGATGCATGTTGAGAATGACTAAGCTGCTTAAGTCATTCTAGAGTGAAGTTGTTTGTACTGCTTGTTACCTAATTAATAGATTTCCATCAGCATCATTGAATTTTCAGATTCTTGAGAAAATTTAGAGTGGTATGGATGTGTCATATTCTTACTTGAGGGTATTTGGGTGCAAGACTTTTACACATATCCCAAAGGAACCTGGATCGAAGGTTGATGACAAATATACTCTATAGGTGTTTGTTAGATATGGGGATGTAAAGTTTGGATATAGATTATGGGATCTAGTTCAAAAGAAATTATTCTGAAGCAAAGATATTATCTTTTATTAGCACCAGAATTATGAAGATTTTAATAATGTTACACAGCCCAACAATGATAGTGTTCCAGACCTCAGCAGAGTTCCTTCTCCATTATAAAATGCCATAGTTGGAGAAAGAGTTTAAAATGAAGAAGTAACTAATACAGATCATTTGCATGATGGTGATGGGTCAGATGCAGAAAGTGTTAAGCAGGGGGAGCAACCCCCTCATCTTGATATTGAAGAAGCTCAGCTCAAGAGATCCACAAGAGTATGTGTATCCTCAATCAGATATCCTTCATTTGAATATCTTTTAGTTGCTGAGGAGGGGGAGCCAAAAAAAATTCAAGAAGTCAAGACTCATAAGGAGAAAAACGATTGGCTGAGAGCAATGCAAGATGGGATGGATTTTTTGCACAAGAATCACACTTATGAGTTGACTACACTTCCGAAGGGTAGGAAAACATTAAAGAATAAATGGGTGTTCAAGTTGAAAAAAGGATGGTGAAAAACTAGTGAAGTATAAAGCTCGATTGGTCGTCAAGGGTTTTGCTAAAAAATAAGGTATTAACTTTAATGATATTTTTTCTTTAGTTGTGAAGATGATTTCGATTCGAGTAGTGTTAGGGTTAGTAGCTAGTATGGATTTTGAACTTTAGCAGCTAGATGTAAAGACTGTCTTCCGTTATGGTAATTTGAAGGAGAAAATTTACATGGAACAGTCAAAGGGATTTGTAGTTAAAGGGAAAAAAATACTTAGTTTGCAGCTTGAAGAAAAGTTTGTACGGTCTGAAACAAGCTCCACGGTAGTGGTATAAGAAATTTGATTCATTCACAGTGGAACAAGCTTACAGTATAATAGATGTAGATCATTGTGTGTATGTGAGAAAATTCTCAGATGGCAACTTCATTATTCTATTGCTATATGTAGATGATATGTTGATAGTTGGGTAAGATGCTAACATGATTTGCAGGCTCAAGAGTGAGTTGTTTAAGTCCTTTGATATTAAGGATTTAGGACCGACTAAGCAAATTTGGGCATAAAAATTGTTCATGGTAGAAAATCCATGAGGATATGGTTGTCAAAAAAGAAGTATGTTGAATGGGTGCTTGCAAGATTTAACATGGATAATGCTAAGCCAGTTAGCACACCACTAACCAGTCATTTTAAGTTAACGAAACGTATGTATCCTCTTTCTACTAAGGAAGGGAGAGATGATATGGCAGTAGTTTCTTACTCCTATGTTGTAGAGAGTTTTATGTACGCGATGGTTTGTATGTGACCATATATCGCTCATGTAGTTGATATTATGAACATGTATTTTGTTAAATCCTGGTCAAGAACATTAGGAAGCAGTTAAATGGATTCTCAGATATTTGAAAGCTAATTCCAAATTTTGTTTGGGTTTTGGCGGTTTGAATCTAGTCTTCGAAGGTTTTACAGATGCAGAGATGGCAGGTTCTGAAAAGAAGAAGTTTACTTTGGGGTATTTATTTACTTTTGCAGAGGGAGCAGTGTCATGGCAATCTAAGTTGTAGAAATGTGTTGTTTTTTTTATAACTCAGTCGGAATACATTGTTGCTACGGAGGCAAACAATGAGATGTTATGGTTAAAATAGTTTCTCTAAGAGTTGGGTTTGACACAGGATGAACATGTGCTTTATTGTGATAGTCAGAGTGCAATGGACTTAACAAAGAATGCCACTTATCATAGTCGTACCAAGCACATTCATGTTCATTATCACTGGCTTCAAGAAGTGATGGAAAAGGAATTGATGAAAGTGAAGACAGTTCATACCGATGAAAACTCCTCAGACATGTTGACAAAGGTTTTGACTTGCGATAAACTTGAAATTTGTAAGGAGTTAGTTAGGATGGACTCCAAGTAACAGAGTCTAGGTAAAAGCCCCCTCCCATAAGATTATTCAAATTAAATTAGGAGTTGCTCGGGATGCTCTTCCTTTTTTGAAAGTTTTTCTAGAATCTTTTCACTTTTGCTTTCGTGATATCTTTTTCGTCTGCACTCATTCTTCAAAGCACGCATTTCAATAGATTCAGTGTTTACTTGCCTTTTTTGCTTCTTTCTTTAATTTAAAATTCTCCACAGCTTCTATAGAACTCCTAACATATTAACAATCAATATTAACAACAACAAAAAATTGTAGAATAGATTAAGGTTTTTAAAGGGAACATTTTAGAAACGTTACATGTTTGTTGTTTTTTTTAATTATTATTTTACTAAATTGTTTGTGTATAAATAAAGAAACATAATACGAAGACAAAGGGCATACCTCAGAACAATACAAAAGTAGGATGATCCTAACCAAACAGGAAACCATAAATCAAAGAAAAAGCAAACCCGGCCCAAAAGAGTTCAAACATGCGCATGAAAATGCTCTAAAACAACCTGCCTAATAATCCTGTTGTTTTATTTTTTGATACATCAATTGGCTGTTGTTATTCAATTCAGAATTCTCCACGACTTTTATAAACTCCTTGCATAGTAATCTTATCTTTTTTAAATAAAACTAAAATTCTTAAACATAACTGACTTGATACATAAAAGTCATAAATTAGTGGTATCTGAGTATGCTAGAATTTAGATATGTGCATACTTGTTGATATCAACAGCAGCGGTTCTATTGATAGACAAAATGAAGGAAGGAGCAGATAAAATATTTATGGACTCCTCAACAGTAGCCATAAGCATGGAATTCTTGGTATTCATGAGACTCGTATTGTCTGCCATTATTTCTAGTGATAAACTTTTAAATCAGTCTTATATGTAAAATTTCTTAATATATACACTTGCATTTGTTTCGCACTTCTTTCATGTATGTGACGTGTTTAATTACTCTTTTAATTTGTTCAGTTGTATATTGTATAATTTTTAGATAACACCATTTTGTACCGTATATTATTACAAAATATTATGTATAAACCATAATATTTATATGGCGTGTCACAATCAGTTTAAATTATTAATTCATCATGTTACGAAACTCCAAAGTACATATCTCACAAAGGTAAAACTGTAAATTCCTTAACTTCTTAAAGGATTAAAGTTAATTATTAGACTAACCTCAATTAGAAAAGAAATTAGTGATGCGATTCAACCACATAGGAATAGATCTAGCAACTTTGTCCTAGTGACTCGTGCATTAGTGTCCAAGTTTAGTTTGATTCTTATATATATATATATATATATATATATATATATATATATATATATATATATGAGTGCTTCATGTGTTATTAAAAAAATAAATAAATCAATAGATCAATAAGAAAAATTAATAATGAAAATACAAATTAATTAATAGTATAAAATTATGGTCAAATTTTTTCATATTGAGTTAACGACACCATGAAAAAGTAACCCGAAACCTCCCTTGGTATTACAGAAGAGGTTGATTGAGGGAAATTTGTGATTTAATGTTTGTTTTGATGCAATCGAGCGACACGAAAAACAAATGACACCATATCAGGTTCAAGCATGTTATGCCATATAGAATTATATCTAATTTGTACTAAATAAATAACAAATCTACACATGTATGTTCAGTAGTGATGATCAATGGGCCAACTCGGCCTTGGTCTGGCCCGGGCCTGCCAGACTTTAGCTGTTGACCAGGCCAGGTCAGGCCGGATGAAGTGGACCGTTAGGCTAGACCATGTTTGGCTTGGTTGGTTGTTGTGACACCCCTAAATTTGGGTTCTATAACCTCGAGTTTAGTGCTCACAATCCAATACATATTAACAACAAAAAACAGTCTTCCTTAATCGTAGCGAAATAATACTTCACTGTTCCTTACAAAAAATAAATACAATCCTAAGGTCTTTTAGCCTTAACATAAACAATACATATCTTAAGGGTTCACAAAAGATTTACAACATTTTATTACATATTAAACAAATGAACTATTTAACATGCAAATTCTAAGTTTTGGCTTTTCCCTTGCGCTTATCTTTCTTGGTCTCAGGCTTAGCTGAAAAATGGTTCATGATATAACAAGGGTGAGCAACTAGCTTGGTCAGCAAGTTTAAGAACAATAAATTCCAGATTGATATATCATAATTGAATAATTTTTGAGAATTTAACAATATATGATAATTGTGAAAGAATGAGAATCAAGTTTTAATTTAAATGAATTGAATGAATCTTTACTACTGAGTGGCCACTATAGACCATGACCTAAAACGTAAGGTAAATCAGACATGTATCTGACCCTTTTTTTATTTTAGTATTCAAGGGGATTAACCTCTTATACCCTATATATATGTATAACATTCAAACATCTTGCGCAACGGTCGATTTTCCAAATATAATCTCCTTATTTAGGGTTGTTTGTTCTCAGTTTTACTATAAGAATTTGCATCAATCAATGGTTTGGATAAGCTTTAAAATGTATTCAAGTTAATGAATTTATACATGTACTATCTAGTCGAAACAATTAGCTTAGACATTTTTAAACAGTTCATGAATCAAAAGAACTATAAAGCTTCAAATGCACTAAGTGCGAATATATAAACAATATGGATGTGGATCAATTTTAAATAATTAAACCATTTAAAGCTCATGCAAAATAAATACAAGTTTAGGTATAGAAAACTTGTTTCGATGATTGATTACAGCTAACCAGTATAATTTAATATCATTTGAAAAAACCTATCAATTAATCAAGTTGATCTTTCAATTAGTATCATATCTAAGTTCATATAATAACCTTTGTACATCTTAATTTACTTACACTTAATCACATAAAATATAATTAACGGTATATTAAACACATGGAGATATTATCATTAATTAATAATATTTAAATAAAATAAAACCTATATTAATCATTTAATATAGTTTAGACTTCTATTTAATATTATTGATAAAATAATAATATTTAAGTCTTTTAATAATATCATGAATAATTAAATAATATTTTATTCCCTCTCTAATATTATTAATTATTTAATAATATTTTATTAACTTTATAATATTATTAATTATTTAATAATATTTGATTCAATTCTTAATATTGTTATTCATTTAATAATATTTTATAGAGTTCTTAATATTATTAATTATTTAATAATATTTTATTGATCTTATAATATTATTAATTATTTAATAAAGTTTTATTTATTTTTTAATATTATTAATTATTTAATAATATTTTATTAATTTCTTAATATTATTAATCATTTAATAATATTTTATTCATTTTCTAATACTATTATTCATTTAATAATATTTTATTGATTTCTTAATATTATTAATCATTTAATAATATTTTATTTATTTTTTAATATTATTATTCATTTAATAATATTTTTTTGATTTCTTAATATTATTAATCATTTAATAATATTTTAATTATTTAAAACTTGTCAAATATTAATATTATATAAAATTATATTTTTGACCCATTTCATTTTCAAAAGACCCGACCCGACCTAGTTAATAAAAGTTAATTTTTAAACAATCGGGACAACCGCTGTGGCGGTGAGGACCATCGTTGTGGTGGTGACTCGCATAATGTTTCATCGCGGTGGTGGTGAGACCTACCGTCGGGGCGGTAGTTCTGTTTTGTCAAACCCTAATTTTTCACTTTTGATTTCTTTGGTTCAATCTTTTATAAAATGAAATATACATATCCAAAAGACACAAAATCAGTTTTGTTATCTTCCTAACTTCTTGTTCTTCAATATTTCATGGATTAATCTCATTTTTTAAAACGTTTTTGACATAAAATTTTTGATCGATCAATCTAGGGTTTTAAAACGATATGTTTTGCGATAAACTACATAACTTCCTCATTTTTACATATTTTTGAGTGATTCAAGTAGAGTTATCTTTATAACTCATAAACATAACTTTCTAACCATAAAAATCACATAACTAACTTGTACATTTTAAGCTATCATAATATATAGCACATAACTAGTTAGGATTTTACCGATAAAGCTCTATATGCGCTTATCTTTTCTTTATTTACATATCAAGCATATTAACACACATGTTAAACATATTAAACCATGAACCGTTAAAAATATATTTTGACCATATAAACTATATTAAGCATACATGGACACCTACATACACATATTCACCAGTAAATCTTCATCCTTATACCTTCAAGCTCACCATAACTCCATCATACAAAAAATTTTCTCACAACCAACCATGGCAAATATTTATATAAAAACTTTTAACCATAGAAAATAAAAGATAACAAGGAGAGAACACTTTTAAACCTTCTTAGCTTGGATGCTCTTCTCCTTCTTCTTCCAAAGTATACTACAAAGGATGATAAATTCACCTTAGCTACTAGATACACACTCTTGATGATCTAGCTCACTACTCAAAACTCTTTGGCTTTTCTTTTAAAGCTCTAGAGCGTTCTCTCTATTTTTCTCTCTAGAAAACTCTTTTTTTCTCTATTGGCGATTCTGTGATTCTAGCAAAATGACTAACAAGAATACAACTTGGTGGAGCTTTCTATTTATAGTACTCTCCTAATCCTCATTAACATTTACTAAACAACTAACATTGGTCAAATTAAGTTAATCTAGGTTTACTATTAGATTGATGGACACTTTGATTGACTAGTTGATTGACTCTTATCAAGCTAGCTTGAAAGTCATTGATAGTGTAACATTGAAGCAACATTGGAGAAACACTTCACCCTAAGTGGGCCCCCCAATGTGCTGGCCAACCCCATTTTCTCCCTCATTTTTTATTTATTTTTATTGCATAATTATACATATATACACATATGTATACATAAATCCACACATATATATATTGACCAACTTTTGACTTTGATTTGGGCTCCACTTTGGGCCAATTTACATAATTCTAGTGGGCTTATTCATTTAATTTATTTGGGCTCAATTAATAAATTTCATTGGGCTAACATTAATTAACACATACTACTTGAAATTAAAACAAGCATTGGGATAGTTCAATTATAACATAGACCAATAAATTAACTATGTTTATGAACTACTAGGTTAATTTTATTGGACCTAATTTCATAATTCATTTGGACTTAAAATATAATTCAATTAAACTTGTTTCAATTAATTCTACTACCTTGCTATATTATTAGATTCATAAATATACACATACATACGTATATTCATTCAATTATGTGAATGCACAATTAATTCATACAAAAATTTTAATTTATTGATAATTATTTAATAATCATCATTATATTGTAACTTAGAATTCATGGTCATTATAGTTGCAGCCTGAAGCGGCCCAAAGACCAGGCTAGACTCAGGCCAATCCAGTCCAATCCAAGAGTTTTTATTTTTTCTAATTCTATTCCAATAATTTTTTTTTAAATATAATTAAAATTTTATTTTAACAATATTATTAAAATAAATATTGTTTAAAATATTAAGTATAATTAAAATAGTTATAAAAAAGATATTTTTAAACATATATTTATTTTGACAATATTATTTTTACTCTGAAAATATTATTCGACTTTTAAAATGTCAAATATATAAAATCATAATTTATATTTATTTGAAACAAATATTTTTAAATGATTACGATATATATATATCTGTGTGTGTGTGTGTGTGTGTGTGTGGTGACTCGTTCGTATTTAAAAAGAAAATAAAAGTTGTCGTGTTTATTTTAAGTAATGTATTGCAAGTTTACAAGTTATAACTTAAAAATTACAATAATGAATAATTATAAGTTTATAACTTTAAATTATAATTTAAACAATAATTAATGATGAGTCGGTTACAAATATTTGTCTTCAAAAATTTAAAATATATGTCTTCAAAAATTCAATATTCATGGAATCGCCTATTACGTCTTGTATTCTTCTTTGCACGACAAGATAATCTCTATAACAAATGCATATTTTCAACGATTCTGAACTAAGTCAGCTTCTTTTTTCCTCAATACCCTGTCAGATAAAAAAAAACATGATTCTGAAGTTATGGTACTAGCTTGGATAGTTAGTACATAATGGGTCATCGCAGCCAAAGTAGAAAATTATCTTTTATGTTTATTCCAAAAATCGAGAATATTAAAATTTTTAAATTCTTCATCAGTCATAAAACTCCTAAAATCAGTAATACAATATAAACTAAGTTCGTTTAAACTACTCACGTGTGTTGAAGTTTTTGGTTTCTTGAATAGTGTTTTTAATAAGTTAGCATATTTAGAAGATAAAGGGATAAGGGCCGGTGCATGTATATATGTACAATATACAGATTTATACAATCTATAAAATTCAATAAATGTATTATTAAATTTTAATTTAAGGTTATCACTATTACTAGCACCTATATTTTCTACTATATCTTCTGAAATACTTTATACACCTTCTAATTTTATAATTGGATTTAATGCAGCGACACAAGTAATAACAGTTGGCACGTCTTCAAAGTATTTTTAAAATTTTTCTTTCATTAACAAAATATGGGCAAACCAAATAACATTATTTTTAAATTCTTTAAAAACAAATTATATTTCTAAATATGTATACAAAACATGATGAATTGTAGGATAATAAACAACAAATAATATTTTTGTGTGTTTTTTAAAAAATTTTAAGAATACTTAAAAATTAACTAAGTGGATCTCAGTCTTCGTTTGTTAATTCATGAATAGTTAATGTATTATAAAACTCTATAAGTATATTCTTACGTTTATAGAATCTCTAAACAAATCATATGTACTGTTCTACCTAGTGTTATTATCAAATTTTACACTTTTAGATTTTTAGATTTTTCTCTTCTTGTATGACAAAAGTGTCTAAAATCTTGAATTTTTCTATTTAAACCATACACATAAGTAATCATACCACGAAAAAATACATCTAACGTGAATTTTCTAAATAATTGAATCCGGATTGAATAATTAAATTTATTATATAACAAATACATCTAACATGAAAAAATGTACCATTTACTACAGGTGCTAAATTATTTTTAAACATGTTAACAACACTAGTTCTAGTGCTTACATTATCTAAATTATTACTCATTATTTTATTTTTAATTTTAAAATACACATAATAAACATAATTTGAGCATATATTGTTTGACCATTATGTTGTAATTCAAAAAATTCAAATCCTATATTTCTTTTTTGCATAACCATTTCAGAATCTATTCAATGAGCAATCATACAAATATAACTAATTCCAGGTTGATGAATAGCAGACCAAATATCACTACTTAAATTAATTTTACAGTTAAAATTATCAAAATATTCAATTAGTTTTTTTTAGCTTTATTATATAATTTAATTGCATCACGTTTAGTAGTCATTCTACTTACTTGTTTATATTTCAGTTGCAATCCGGATTAAATGTAATCGGCACAGCGCTGAGCAGCAAAAAAAAATGAATAGGAGCTCCTTCTCGATCACTAGTTTGGCTTGCAACTCTTTTTATAATATTTGATCATAACTCCAACTATGACCAAAAAGATCAATTTGTGCTTGAGAGCTTTTATTGGTTAGTTTATGCCTTTGCAAACATGATTGATAGTGTTGTACGTTGTAATGTGTTATTGTCTTTAGTACCAAATAAGGTGTTGCATATTTTGCATTGAGCATTTTTAACACATTCATCATCCTACACTTCAATGAAATGTTCCCAAACTTGCGATGTACGTTTGTTTTTATAACTGGTAGGACATGAAAATAACGAAATCGAACTTGTTCCACTATAAGGCGTAATGATATTTAGGTCGTTTTAAATAAATTGCGGAATTTGTGATCCGGATGCAATGTTGGAGGACTCCATTGTATTGTTATAAAAAGTAATAATAATAAATTATAAAATAAGGGGTGTAATAAAAAAATATATTAATAATACAAATTGAGAAATATAATGATACCAATTGAAGCTTTGTGGAAAGAAAATAATTATCTTTATGTGGAGAGAGAAAAATGCTGAGAGTATTGATATGTGAGATTATATATTGTGAATGTTATGTAGTGCACTATCTTCATTTTATAGAAGAAAAATGTATCCGTTTGTGTAACTAGCCAGTAGAAATATAGTTATTATTTTCCAAAATACAGGTGTGACAACAGCTGACAGTCTGACAGGCGTCAACTGTCAGGCTTTGGCAGTAATAGCTAAGCAACGTTTCTTTTTCTTTTTTTATCGTTACTGCCTGGCAGGGGTCGGCCCGATCCAGTCATTGACCAGGCCGGGCCCAGACTGGACCAAGGTCAAGTCATAGGCCTCGGGCCGGATGTGCACCACTAATGTTCAAGGTGATTGTTTGGAAATTAGTAACGAGGAAGAAAGTGACCAAATGTGTTATTAGGTTTATAATGCTTTTATGTTAGGCAATATGCTTCCGATCATATATCTACCAAATTATAGATGGTGTTGGGAAAGAAGGAGACCACCCATAACAATCTCTTTTACGGGGTGTACAACATGTCCGACTCAGCTAAACTATCCCATGCGTACCAAGGAAAACTAGAAACAACCCAGCAAAGCTTTAGCCCTATTTCCATAGTACTTGTGATAAACTCCACGTCACGCTTGTGTGAGATAATCTTTGCCCGGATCATTCTAGCAACATTTATCTATGAAACATCAATGACACCTTGACCCCTCACTTATATTGAAGCTGACGCCACATGTCATGCCAAAACTTCATAATTATCTGATAAGTTTTCTAGTTCTTAAAGAACCAAAAGAGGGGGGGAAAAACTCACAATAATTTTATAAACTCAAAACTTCATTCAATAAATGCCTTGGGTTGATCCCTTATTTATACTATTACAAAATCTTGTAAACCCTAACACAATAATAACCCTAACTGAAAAAGTAAAATAATTACAAAATTTATTTACAATTGGAAAATTAATTCCATGAAAATTAGAAATAATTAAGGAAATAAAAATCTAACAATTAGAATTCTATTTACGATAGGAAACTAAAATTCCTTGAGCTCCTTTTTTCCTAATTACCGTGACATAGCCAATGTTAAATTCCACGTGGCTTGATTAATTTCCTACCGAATGTTGGTTTGTTGTAGTGTAGCTTTTAGACGCCTTGAATTTTCCTTCCAAGCTTAGGATTTAGATTGCTGAGAGTTAAAGCTGATTTGGTCTTGGATTGATTGTTATAAGCTGCCGTATATAACCCTTAATTGGACTGCTGTTTTTGGGCTTAGATTATGTTGCCGAACTGATCCAAGTCAACTTTTAGAATTGCTGATGTCAAAAGCTGCTGAGCTGGGTTATACAAAGCTGCTGGATTGGGCCTACAAGCTGCTGAATTTCTATTTTCAATTGGACTGAAATTCCTTAGTTCTTACCACAATCTGGACTGGTCATTGTAGTTAAATTTGGGTTCTATAAGCTGCTGGAAATTGGACTTTAACTACTTCTAATCTCCTCATTTTTAGCCGTAAGTTGCTGAAGTTTCCTTTTAAGTTGGACCGTGCTGATTGTATCAACTTGTCTCAAGTTGCACACCTATTTCATTTCCTTGTCTTTCTATTGATTCAACCAAATTAAACATAATTTAAAGATATCTCATATATATAAATAAAAAGGGTATTAAAGTTCTTACCAGATAAATTAGAAAAGTGTTCTTCATCAAATCCCCCGCTAGTCACTCTCTTTATCATATTATAAATAACTTTCTCGTAGACTCATACAATGATGAGCTTTTTCTCTAAAAATCTTGAAGAGATCTGCTTGCACATAGGGTGCACATGATGTTTGAAACCCAACTTAACTAAATTATTTGAGTCATTATGCAAAAAGTCCAATATAGGGTTCAATCTACATCTCAAGAGCACTAGTTATGTCATTTTCATCCCACGTGCTACGATGATGACTTATTGGTATTCTTGTCCATAAAGTTATGATCTTATGTATTATCCATTTCATCTCACGTGTTACGATGTGTTATCATACATAATTAGCTAGGTCTTGAATCCATTTTGTATATTAATTCTTCTTCCCTATTTTTTTGTTCTTACTTTTTTTGTTCTTACTCAACAATATAGGAACAATTGAGGGATCCAGATGGCTGCCACCGACGATAGCCAAAGCACTCCCTGTGTGACATCTATTGAACTCATCCAGGTTAGAGACCCTGAGCGGTGAAGTTATTTTCCCAAGTCGTCGAATAAAGGCCTCTATATGCCTAATGCCGCTCTAGCTGATGCGATAGTTGGAGCTTCTTAATGCACTACCCAACCATGAATTCTTGAACAGTAAAGGGAATCCCGACAAAAAAAAAAAAGCAACTTGAACAAAAAAAAAAGTATTTATAGACAAAAGTATTTGCTTATTAGGGAAAAATCAACATATTTCTAATGTCAGTAAAGTAAGAGTTATTCCCTTAATGAAACAGAAAAACAAGTGCGTGTGCTAGCCTTAATAAGCTTTGAAGCTCCTTTGGGAGTTCTTCTATTCAATCCTTTTTGTTCTTTTTGTTGCGGATCATCCTGTGGTTACCAAATGATGGGACTAACAAAGCATCACTTTTATATCCTAACAACCTAGAAGGTAATATATATTACTAATTTTTTGAATGTTCAAACTAAAGCGGAATTCTTTATTTATTTATTTTAAATATTCCTTTCTGGTTACACATTGTTATATCAACCAAGAGCTAATTCAACAAATTGCATGACAAGGTGGCTGTTGATGGCATACCATTATTTATCCGGGTAATTAAGAAGTGGTTTTGTTTCCCAAATTTAATGAGCATATTGCATATGTCATGCAATTTTTATTGTTTGGAATTACTTTTACATTTATATGTCAACATAATACACTTACATGTATGACTCAATAGTCCACCAAAATAAGTTTAATTTGTAGTAGCCAACTAAACTAGAATTACTTTTACATTTATATGTCAACATAATACACTTACATGTATGACTCAATAGTCCACCAAAATAAGTTTAATTTGTAGAAGCCAACTAAACTAGAAGTTTAGTTTTAGGTTGTTGATATTACTAATATAAAATTGATGTTATTAGAGTAAATATCTATTTTATGATATTTTTATAATTATTTTAACGATACTTATTTTTTTGCAAAAGGCAAATGGACTTTTATTACTGAAAATCCTTAATCCAAAAGTTATGGATTAAGGATTAAAACTAGTACAATACATCACAAACTGAACTGTCTTAAAAACACATTACCAGCTCCTCCATACTTGGGATAAGAAAATAAACACAAATGCATGAGGGTTAATTGCATATCCTGATGACTCTGAAATAAATCCTTTTTGCATTTGGTATTCTGAGGTTTAAAATCTTTCATTCCGTTACTCAAAGTATTGTTAAGTAAGCACGATGAACTCTTTTTAGAACTTCACCATTTTTTTTGGTTGAAAAATAGACGCGTCTTAGTTTAATATTTAAATATGTTCACTATATAAGTTAACTTACTAAATAATAGTAAAAATACGTGCTAATTACCATATTAAGAAAATAAATGGTAAAAATGTGATATACCGGATTTTTATAAGTTTTCTTTTAAATAAATTTTAAAAGATTAAATAAATGTTAGAGATTTAAAATCTAATTTGTGGAAAGAAATGTGTAGAAAGAATTAAATATCTTAATTAATCAATATATTAAGAAGAACTTATATGACTTATTATGGGTTAAATGTAAAAGGAGAGACTTTTGTTGTAAAAGGCGAGGAGATAGGTAATAAAATTAATGAAAACTTAAGTTACTAATTATATTAACTAGCTTGAATGTTGGCCTTAAATGACTATGTTGAAGAAGTTGGTTAAGCAAATAATCAAATTAATGATCATTGTACGTGGTAACAACCAATAATAAATATTCGATGACCCAAATAGTAATTGGAAACATTAAGAGTTGATATTTATGGTACTAAGTCCAAATTGCTATTATATGACTTAAGCCCAAGGAAGTAATTGGAAAGAAAAGAATGAAGACACTTAGTTTTTGCAGAATCTTTAACCTGGCAAACTATATTAATTACTCAAATTCAATATGAGTTTTAAATAAGGTTGTAGCAAGCCTAAATGCAAGACCAAAGTTGAAAATTTTAAAGTAAAAATTTTAGGAGTGGCAAGGGGCGCGCCATCTCCAGTGTAATTTAGGCGTGGGGCACGTCGGCGTCAAATTTTGAAGTTCTGCATACCTGGCGCGGGGCGCTTCAATTTTCCTTATGATGTGGCGCAAGGCACGCCACCCCAGTAAGACTAAAAATTTTAATTATTTAAAAGGTTTTCTTGGAGAGTCTTTAATTGGATGGTTATGATTATGAAATGAAACCCAAATTAATGGAACCAACCAAGCTTGTATTAAGTCTTGTGTTTGGAAATGTATGAGGCCCAATTTAATTATTGTGAAAAGCTTTGAGATTTGGATTTTATAGCCCAATCAATTATATGAACCAAGCCCAAACATTAGACATGGGTTGAGGGAAGTTAATGTAAATATATACATTTAAATATTTATATTTGTGCTTGTATGCTATAAAGCATAAAGAAAAATTAATAATTTTGGAACTTTCCATTTAAGAAAAGATTAGAGAAAGGAGGGGCATGTGGAAGTTATTTATCAAGTAAGATGAGAGATATTAGTGTCCTTAAAAATTAAAACAAGTAAAAAAACTTTTATGCGTTAGTAGAAGCAAAAAGATGGAAGTAACTAGTGAGAGGTGATGTGTGAGGCTTGTGTAAGTATGATGTTGAGGCTATGAAGCTATGATTTTAGGGACTATATTAGTATGTTGTTGTGGGGGTTAAGTTGTTGTGGTGGATCATGGTGGATCCAAAGAAGTTACAAGGAAGAATTTTGATAGAGATATGTGTTGTTAATGTAGCTATATAACTTAATAAGGTTGTTAATGCCTAGGTTATTTTTTATATAAATCTTAAAAGAATGGTTTTTGAAATGTCTAACTTATTTTGATGGTATGTGTTTAAAGATCCATTTGTTGATATTAAAGATCTACAAGTTTCATATATAGATCTATGGTTTTGATAAAGGCTTATGTTGATAAATATGTGTTTAATCACATGTTTATGCATATAAAGCTAAGAAATCAAAGGATGGTTTTCAAAATAAAAAAAATAAAAAATAAATAAAAAATAAAAACTAGTTTGAATTTTGTGGTTTCAAGTAAATAAACTTTATATGGTTAATATTTTTAAAAATTAATGAGTTTTATGTATAGATCTATAAGTTTTGATAATGATATATTTTGAAAAAATGTTTTGAAAAGGTTTAAGGCTTAAGGTTTTGTATATTTATGGACCCAATAAGCTATGGTATGATTTTGAACTCAATATGGGTGTTAATGATCAAGTTACGATCAATTGAAGAAAAAACGATGGAAATTAATTTCAAATTATTCTTATGAGCAATTTTGAATCCACTTTTGATTGAAATTTGGTTTCTTAGCCTGAAGATGATTTGCAGGAGGAAGTTAGGGATGCATGGCTGCTTAAATCACCCAAAAAATATTAAAAAATGAATAAGTTATGGCCAATTGAGTGAGCGAGGGGCGGACAGTCAAAAACTCTGCCATAGTAACATGAGGCGTTCTCAGTATAAGGTAAAATCGAAGCGGGTGTAAGACCCCGACTTTTATGAAATACAATTAAAAAAAAATTCTCATATATTTTTTTTCTGAAACGGTAAATGGTTAAATAAACAAAGGTTAAGTTAAAAATATTTTGTGCAAATTTTATTTTGTCAGAGAATATTCATTTTATCGAAAAATATTCGTTTTGTCAAGTAATATTCGTTCTGTCGGAAAATATTCGATTCTTATGACGGTACAGAAATAACCAAATATTAGTAGACCCCACAACGAAATATTGTCGGATATAAAAAATGACAACATTAACCATTTTAAATAAAAATGATCAACGATACTATTATTTTTAACTGTTAAAATAACTTGTGGTAAATGAATAGTAGAACACAGTATTACACAGTAACATACAATATTGTACAGTATCACACGGTATAGCACAGTGTTTCATATTATTAAACTGATAAAGTGGCTATTGTACAATATTGACTTTATTGAACCAATAATTGTCATATGCACAATAATTCATATTATTGAACTGATAATTGTAACAGTAGCATATGCATAGTAATTCACATTACTGAATCAATAATTGTTATTACACAGTAACGTGCTCTTTCTTTTATTTATTTTCTATATTATTATTATCATTATTATGATGTTGATTTAACTGTTGTATTTCATTATTAATTGGTATTTCTGCTGGTATTATGAGTCTCTAATTCAGAAAGCCAACTATACTGCATTTATAACAATTGGTTATAATAATGAATAATTATGAATAATTGGTGAATTATTGTTAAAATAATTTATAAAGTTATTTGTTTTATATATTTTATATAAAGTTAATTATTTTATATATAAAGTTAATTGTTTTCTATATAAAGTTAATTAATTTATATAAAGTTAATTATTTTATAAATAAAGTTAATTGATTTATGTAAAGTTAATTGTTTTATATAAAAAGTTAATTAATTTATGTAAAGTTAATTATTTTATATATAAAATTAATTGTTTTATATATAAAGTTAATTATGTTATATATAAAGTTAGTTGTTTTATATATAAAATTAGTTATTTTATTAAATGAATTGTATAGATTAAAGAAAATCTGAAATGAATGGTATAGATTAAAGATAATGTAATAATAATAGAATTTGAAATGAACGGTGTAAATTAAAAATAATTTTTAAATAAATGGTTTAGATTAAAAAAAAAGTTAAAAGATGAAATATATGGTATAGATTAAACATTATCTTGAAATATACGATTTGGATTAAATTAAGAAATCTTAAATTTTGGCAATAAATAGATGTCATAACTTAAGAAATTTTTCATAACTTTCTTATATATATTTTCTTCCATTCTCTAAAAATTTCTAGTGTAAGTTTCTCTCTATGTATACTAGGTTATCTCATGTATTAGTAAATATCAGTTAGAGTGCTACATTTATATTCCAAGACATTCCTAAGTTTAAAAATTTTTGCATTCTTCTTTGAATTCTCGAGTGAAATTTTCTTATGCACAACAACTCTTTCAAACAAATTATAGTAAATTCATTATTTGTCAGAATTTAATGAATTCAAAGCTTATCCCTTCAGTTTTTTTGTCCTCTACAGCCTTGAAAGAGGAAGAAAAGTCATCTAAAGTAATCTTCATGCCTTAAAATGCTAAAAACTATAACATATTCTGATTTTCGTCATTATTTTTAGTCTTAGTTTTGAAAATTCATAACTCATTCATATTAACTCCGAATTGAGTGATTCTCGAGTCTATGTCGTATATCTTTTCGAGAGTAACATTATTTTGAAAACATAAAGAGATTTTGAAAACTCTAAAAGACCCAAAAATCATACTCTTTACTACTACATAGACAAACAAGAAAAGGATTTGTTCGGCCATAAATTTTGTTTCACAATATCAAGGTAAGGGGTATCATTCTTTTCATACTTGAAAAATGATATCATTTTCTTTCTTACTTGTAAGGGATATCAATTTCTTTCATACTCTTAAACTTACTATGGTAAGTATTATTTGGTAAAATTTTTGAAATGATTATATGTTCCTTAATAGTTTGCGTTTCATTTAATATCATTTCAATTGAACCTTCCTATTTTTTTGATCCTTTCTATTGAACTTTAACCATTATTTTTGAATTATGGATCTTGAATATCATTCTTGAATTTGACTCCACATCATGTTGACAATTTGGACATTATTTGAATTTATACAAAGTAAAATTGTAAACTTCTGATATTTATTATTTATCATGTTTCTTCTGTTCATCATTTATGTCACTGTTACTTGTACTAATCATCAAGAATCAAGTTGTTGTGAATATCTTTGGCCTGAGTGCAAAGATAGTTGATGAATATTTGTGGCATGGGACATAAATGATTCATGATAGGATAAAGGCGATATAATTGTTGAGTGTCACGTGGTGATTGTTCTCTTTGGCTTAGGACAAAGAAGAACTGTTGTTCGGTATGATTATGACCAAAGGTTGTAGACTAGTATGATCATGACCATTGGTGTTATATTTGAATATCTTTGGCCCAAAGTGCAAAGATGAACTGTTGTTTGGTATGATTATGATCAAAGGCTGTAGACTGATATGATCATGATCATTGGTGTTATATTTAAATATCTTTGACCCGTAGTGCAAAGATGAACTGTTGTTTGGTATGATTATGACCAAATACTGTAAACTGGCATGATCATTGGTGTTATATTTGAATATCTTTGGCCTGTAGTGCAAAAATGAACTGCTGACTTGTATGATTATGATCAAGAACTGTGAATTTGTATGATCATGATCAAGATGATAAAGGTTGTTGGTGATTTTTATGAAAAAAGAGAAGCAAGTCGACATCATGATCTACATAATTTTCCTAATGGTTGTTGTTCTGTTGCAGCTGTTGATATGAACTTTTTTTAAGAATTTAACTGCAGTTATTAATTTAAAACTTGTTGTTTATTATATTTAATTAATAACTCAACTGCTGAAAGCTAATGATAATTTATCCTTCATTATCTTAGTCACGATATTTTCTTACTGGGCTATATGAGTTCACCCTTTCTTTTCTTACCTGGCTATTTGAGCACACCCTTTCTTTTTGTTGCATTGTTCTTCAGGTAATGAGAGTGTGGCGACCCCAAATCCGGGTTCTATAACCTCGAGTTTGGTTCTCCACTGTACAATACTTACTAACAATTAAATACATAAATTGTATTTAAACTTCGCGGAATAATACAAAAGGTTCCTCATAAAAAAACTACACTTCCCAAGGTCGATTAACCTTAACATAAACATTACATATCTTAAGAGAATACAAAAGATTTACAAAATAAATTACATAACAAGTAATTTATCTAGCATGCATTAAGCTAATCTAAACTTTGGTTTTTCCCTTGCGTTTGTCTTATTTAGAACTTTTGGGCTTAGCTGAAAATAAGTCATGATATATCAAGAATGAGCAACTAAATGGCTCAGCAAGTTTAAGAACAATAGAATAAGATATATCATGATTAAAGGAAAATTAACATTAGGGTTTTCAACAATAGATAACAATGGTGAAAGAAATCAAGAATCAATTTTTAAATATAAGAATGGATTGACTCTTTACTGCTGAGTAGTCTTTAAGGACCATGAACTACTACTAAGGTAGAACAGACATATATATCTGACACCTCGAAAAACGGGGTACGCGAAGGGATCAGCCTCTTATACCCTATGTATATGCATAACATTCAGACATCTTGCGCAAGTTCGGTTTCCCGACAAATAAAAATCTCCTTTATTTAGAGTTGTTCATTCTCAGTCTTACTATAAGAATCCACACCAATCAATGGTTTGGATAAGCTTTTAAAATATTCAATTTGATGAATTTAAACATGCATTGTCTAGCCGAAACAATTAGCTCAGACATTCTTAAACCGTTCTTAAATTAATGAACTAAAACATTTGCAAAAATACTATGTACAAATACAATAACAGTAATGATGTGAAATAATTTTAGATAATTAACCCACTTAAAGCTCTGTCAAATATTTATGAGTGTAGATACTTGCTCAACAATAATTGAATTGCTCAATGTAAATAAGGTTGAAGCAAACTTGCAACAATAAATACAAGTTAGGGTTAAGAAAACTTGCCTCGTGCGTAGTTTACTGTTAACCAATTCAATTAATTCTCTTTGAATAGACCTAACAATTAATCAATTTGATCTTAAATTAGTATCATATACACATTCATATGATAACCTTTATAACTCTTACTTAACCACATAATTATATAAACACTTAGGTAATATTATCACTACGTGATAATATTTCAATCACATAAAATCTATATTAATTATTTAACATAGATGACACACTTATCTAATATTATTAACAATTTAATAATATTTTATTAACCTTGTAATATTATCAATCATTTAATAATATTTTATTAAACACCTAATATTATTAATCATTTAATAATATTTTATATTATTATCTAATATTATTACCCATCTAATAATATTTTATCAATTATCTAATATTATTAATCATTTAATAATATTTTAATCATTATCTAATATTATTAATTATTTAATAATATTTTATTAATTATCTAATATTATTAACTATTTAATAGTATTTTATTAATTATCTAATATTATTAATTATTTAATAATATTTTAATTATTATCTAATATTATTAATCATTTAATAATATTTACATCTTTTTCTAATATTATTATTCTTTTAATAATATTTTATTAATATTCTAATATTATTAACTATTTAATAATATTTTTGTTATCTTCTAATGTTATTATTCATTTAATAATATTTTGTCTATTTACCAATATTATTATCCATTTAATAATATTTTATTGACTTTATAATATTATTATACATTTAATAATTTTCTAATATTATTATATTAATAATAATATTTATTAATTTAATTTATATTATTAAACCTTTAATAATATTTACCATCTTTTACTTATTAAATCAACTATCTATAATTTTTAAAATACTTTTATTGAGTCCAAAAATAATAAAATAATTTTTGGAACATTTTTCATTTTCTGACCCGGACCCGACCCGGCCAAAATTGACCCGACCCGGTCCAGAATTAATTTTTCAAACTGTCCGGTTCACCACTGCGGTGGTGACTTGTTGAAAGTTTTACCGCTGCGGCAGTGGAACCTACCGTTGCGGCGGTAGCTGTATTTTTCAAAACCTTAATTTTCCATCTTTGATTTCTTTAGTTCAAACTTGCATAAAATGAAATTTATATATTCAAATGACACAAAAATCAGTGTTGATGTGTTCCTAACTTCTTGTTTTACAACATTTCATGGTTCGGTCTCGTATTTGAAATCATTTTGACATAAATTTAAAGATCGAACCACTTAGGATTTAAAAACGACCTAACTTTACAGTAAAAGTCATAACTTCTTTGTGTTTTTTTTCATATTTTTGAAAACTTCAAGTTGGGTTTTCTTTAAAACTCATATATGTAACTTTTTGACCATATAAATCCATTTTTCAACTTGTACATTTCAAACTATACATTAACTATCACATATACACCTAAGGTTTTACCGGAAAAGTTCAATAAAAGCTTTTCTTCCATTTTTATGCATACCACTCATACCAAAACATGATTTAAACACATCAAACCATGAATATACATATATAACATAGCTTAAGACTTCTAGACCATTAAAACAACTTTTGATCGGTTAAAAATATATTTTAACCGTTCAAATCATATCTAGACTACAAAAATGAAATAAAAAGGGTTTGGAGCACTTTTAAACCTTAGAGTCTTGGATACTCTTCTTCTTCTCCTTCTAAAGTAGTTTATGAAGCTACTTGACATTCACCAAGCTCCTACTCTAGCACTTTCCTTCAACTCACAAGTGTATACTCTATTTCTCTCTTTTCTTTCTAGAAATGCTCTCTCTCTCCTAATCCACTAGTGTTGGTGAATTAGTAGCTAATTTAGATTACTATTTACATGAATTAATAGACATTGTGAATGACTAGAATGGTTGAGCTACTATGACAAGAAGTGAAATTGAAGCAACATTGAAATCAATCCATCCCCCAAGTAGGGCCCCCTACAACCGGCCAAATGGCCTTTTATTAGCCATTTTTACTTTATTTTTTATAGCTAAATTATACATATATACATCTATATATATATATATATATATATATATACACACACACACTTATATATATTATTTGACCAATTTTGACTTTCTATTAGGCTCCACATTAGACTTAGGAATTAAATGTATTGGGCTCATCCACTTAATTTGGTTGAGCTCAATTTAATTGTTACATTTGGCTAACATTAAATAACATATGTTGCATTTAATTAAAACAAACATTGGACTAGTTTAATTAATTACATGGACTACTAGGTTAATTAATTTGACCTAGTTTAATACATCATTTGGACTTATAACATAATCCAATTAAACTTGCTTTAATTAATTATACATCTTACTTTATTACTTTAAATAAATACACACATACAAAAGTATATTCATTCAATTATTTAATGCACAATTAATTAGTACAAAAATTTTAATTCATCGCTAATTATTTAATAAATATTACTACAATGTCTAAAAGAATTAGTGGTCATTACAGAGAGTGTAACTGGGACTAGCTAGGGAATGGAGTGATGGTTCAAGTTTGTAGATGATAGTCTTCGCCATGTTGTATAATAGCATGACAATAATAGTGAAGACTTAGTTGTTTATTATTAAGTTCTGTATTTTTGTGTTTTGTACTATTTTGTATTGGTTGTTGTGTATTTTAACGTCTCATGTTGGGGCTGTATGGGCTCGGATTTGGGGGCGTCACAGCGGGGTGCACCGGTTAGGCAGATTTGTTCGATCTGGGTCAGGTCGGGCCGGGCCAAATAGGGTCTGATCCGAGTCAAGTAGGTTTTTTTTGGAAAAATAAGTTAATTTATGCATGAAATGAATATTTAAGCGTATTAAACTAATGTGAAGGGTCTATTAGTGACTAATTGGTAGACTAAATTATAAATATAGGTCGAACAAGGAACGCAAGACATTAACAAATGCAAGATAAGCGAGCCATGCAAGTTATGACGCACCCAAATTCAGGTCCCTTGGACCTCGGGCCTGATGCTCAAGATACAATCATTCACACACATCTATACTACCCATCCAACATTAATCACAACGTTAATTACATTGTTCATAATACAAATCATGTATATATCCCATGTTAACTAAATCTTTAATACAAAACATAACATTAATAATAAATTTTACATCATATTGCAAACTAAGCATTTTACAATTATAACTATTCATTGGCTTTTTCTTTACCCTTGTCCTTTGTAGTCCCTTCGGAAGACTTGGGCTTAGCTGAAATGTTTATTTTAGCAAGTGTGAGCGCGAGTGGCTCAACAAGGATTTAAAACAATTTATGTCAATATAATCATGAATAATGTAAACATTACTGAAAGACTTCAACTATTGAGCAATAATTGAGAAGAGTTCGAATAAACATGCAAAGGCATTTACTTTTGATTTTCAAATCAGTGATTTTTCATGTTGATGGTCAACTGACTGTGAACTTCGCTAAGACTGTTAATATTCACAAGGATTGACAATAATCAATGGTTATAAGACCGATATGTTAAGACTATTAGCAATTTATATAACAATTGAAAATAATCAAAGATGTGCACTTTGGGGGATCAGCCCATCGTACGAATACATTGTGCACAATATAAAACATCTAACGATACAACCACGCCATATAGGAAATACATCCTAATCATAACTTTTATCCCCTATTATAAGGGTTGTTCATTTCATCTTTGACAGATATCGCACCGATACAATAGGGTTTGGTTTAACTTTAAGAATTTTAGAATTCGAAATAACATGACATTATTGGTCTAACCGAATAAATGACTGAGACTTACATGGCAAAATAATTCATGTATAGAGAACTTTAACTCTAAGTCAATTCAATAAATTTTCGAACGACGTTTGAAAATGCACAACAGTACGAACATAGCATAATAGATATTGAACGTTAAAATAACAAGTTTGAATAAGATACTTGCATTTTTTTGTCGTTGAAGTTTAAACTTATCACCTCGTCCCATACACAACAAAATCAAACTCCCACCATAAAAGAATATAGAATATGAAACAAGAAGATTGAATGAAAGAGTGCATTTATACCTTTGGTAGGTTAGATGACTCTTGTTATGCTATTGAATGCTACAAAAAGTTAAGGTAGATTGTTTTTTCTCTCCTTACAACCTGTCGAGCCTCTCTCCCTCTCTCTCTCTCTATAGCTTCCTTCTGAACTTTCTTACAATATATGTCAAGGTCATATTAGCTTATGAAGGTTGGGTACATGTGGAGAGTTCTTTATCATATACCAGCCAGGCAGCCATACATACATACATATATCAACTATCAATCTAGCTTAATTTTCCTACCACAACCCTTAAATGTCCCCTATCATTTCGCCTCCTACTGCCGAGCTACTCCCTATAGTAGTCATCATGACACATCTTCTAGCCCATGACAATCACCCCATGCTGACAGAGTATCTCCCTACTTAATTTCCCTGTCTCTGCTAATATGGTGTCCCAAAATGAATGACACAATTGAAACACTTCACACGCTATGACTCTAACGTGTGGGCTTGTTAAAATTTTAGGCTATGAAGCCACAAGGGCTACCGACTTGGTGAGAGAACCAACAACAGTAACCTAGCCTTATAATTATAATGCTTCAATATTTGCGCTTGATTGATATATAAGTCTGGGGCTTCTACTTGCCGACGGAGAAAAGGGAATAAGTAAGTACCCATCCCTATCTCCTTCCTTTTTCCCATCACCATACCCGTCGACGTCTCCTTCCTTATCCCCAAAAACTCGTTGAACATCGTAATGGAAGATATAGATTATCTCATTTTTGCATAAGAGTTGGTTATACATAGCACACAACCACCATTGAAGGTTATGTAGGGGATGGGTCTTGGGTGATGTATTATGAAGATTGGTGTTGAGTTGACTTTGAGGAGAATGTGGTTGATTTGGGGTGTTGAGCTGATTTTGAGGAGGCACACAATGCTTATCAGTGTACCACAATATACATCACCAACATACGAATAGGGGGGGGGGGGGGGGGGCTATTTTCTTTTGTATGTAATTATACAATGAAAAAAAGTGAATAAACATATCCGAGTTACAATTATTTTCCCAAAAAATGAGGTTATCAATACCTTTCTCAGATCAATCAATACCAACACAAATCTTTGGTCTCTACAAACAGGGCTGCTTCACTACCGTTGGATAGCCTCCAATAACCTTAGCTCGATGCCTCACTCGGAACGTACTTTCCGTCTTAATCCGGAGACAAGGAATTTTCCTCTTCGCCCCTATTCTCTACATTTTCAGTATGCTTTTCTACTTGGGAACTATGTCCTTCGACATCGTTCCTTTCATCAATCATCGTGTTGTGCTGGGTTCAGTGCACCGAAGTCCCCAACTTTATGCTAAACTCCGCCTTGAGATGGATGTGAAGGAGAGGATTAAAATGGATTCAATTGGTGGGATTCATGTCCGCCAAGTATGTTAGGGTTCAGCTCGGATGTGAGGGAGAGGACTAATGTGACGCCCCCAAATCTGAGCCCACACAGCCCAAACTTGAGTCGTCAAAAGACTACAACAAAATTATTATTACAAAGCACAACGTACAACAATACAGTGTATAATAATACACAACTAAGTCTTCACTATTATTGTCACACTATTTTTCAACACGTGAAGACTACGACAGCTATTCCTCAGACTCTCACTCCATCCCCCGGCTAGACCCTGTTACGTTTTCATCTCCTGTTGAAAAACAATGGAACAAAAGAAAGGGTGAGCTCAAATAACCCAGTAAGAAATATCATGACTAAGATAATGACGAATAAATTATCATTAGTCTTCAACAGTTGAGTTCTGAATACAATAGACTACAAGGTTTATATCAAAAACTGTAGTTAAATTCTTAAACAATGTTCAGATCAATAATAGCAGCGGAATGAGCAATCTATTTGAAGAATAATGCAGACTATAATGTCCACTCGCTTCTCTTTTTAGTAAAAATATCATCAACTTTTATCATCTGAAATACCATTAGTTAAGATAATACAACTTCACAGTTCCTGGTCATAATCATGCAGATCAACAGTACATCTTTGCACTACGGGCCAAAGACATTCAATATAACACCAACGATCATGATTATACCAGATTCAGCCTTTGGTCATAATCATACCAACCAACAGTTCATCTTTGCACTACGGGCCAAAGAGAACATTCACCACGTGTCATAAAAGACACCGAACAGATGTATCGCCTTTAACCTAGTATATCGCCTTTAACCTATCATCTGTTCAACAATTATATCACATCTGTTCCCCCGGCCACAGATATTCACAACAGCTTGATTCTTGATGATTAATACGAATAACAGTGATACAAATGATGAACAGAAGAACAGGATAAACAATAAGTATCGGAAGTTTACTTTGTGCATATTCAAATAATGTCCAAATTGCCAACATGATGTGGAGTGAAATTTAAAAATGATATTCAAGATCCACAGTTCAGAATAACAATTACAATTCAATAGAAATGTTCAGAAAATAGGAAGGTTCAGTTGAAATAATGAAATTCAACTATTATGGAACATATAATATTTTCAGGAATTATAGAATCAATAGTTCCATAATAAGTTTCGATTTAGGTGTATGAAAGAAAATAATATCCCTTACCGTAGCAGGTTTGATTAACAAAAGGTGAAGGAAATTAATATCCCTTACCATAGTAAGTTTGAATAATGGAAGATGAAAAAGATGATATCCCTTATGAGTATAAAGGAAAATGATATCACTTACGAATATGGAATAAAAGTGTCATGTGATAATTCGTGTAGACAAATTATTTCCACACGAGACAAATAAAAAGGGTTATTCACCAATAGGCGGTAATCCGCGCCGTAAGGTTATTCCCATCAATTTGAATACGAAGAGTTATTCACCAAACAGGCGATAATCCGCGCCGTAAGGTTATTCCCATCAATTTGAATACGAAGAGTTATTCACCAAACAGGCGATAATCCGCACCGTAAGGTTATTCTCAAAGATTAATAAGGAATGAATACAAAAGGTTATTCACCAACAGGCGGTAAACTGCGCCGTAAGGTTATTCCCACAATTTAATACATGGAAATAAATGGCACAAGAAAGAAACGATATTATTTTCGAGAATCAAAGAATGATAATCCCTTCAAGTAAAAAAGAAAATAATATCCATTTATGGTGATGAAAAGAATAATACCCCTTACCTTAACACGTGACTAGATATTGATTTAAATGAGCTTGATCAACCTATATATTTTTAATAAAATTAGTAATTACCATATATAAATTTCAAGATGTATGATAATTCATATATTATGAACTATCAAAATTATATATATTTAACATAATTTTTGTAGTATAATATAACAACTTTAAAATAGTTTTTAAAATAATATTTCAAAATAAATCTTCCAAAGAAAGCTTTTAAAAATGAATCTTCTTAAAGAAGAGTCTTCTAAAGGAAAATTTATGAATACCGTGAAAAATAGGAATTTATGAAATTACTACTCTTTAATAAAAGACTTACTTGAAAATTTTCTGCACTCCTTTTGGCTTTCAAACACTCAAAATAACCTTACTATTCTCAGAGAAAACTCATAAAATTCTTATAGAAAAATTCTATGTTTTAGGTGTGATTTTTCTATTCAGCTGAGCAAGCTATTTATAGGAGAAAAGAAGTTACTATGCGTGGTAGGTGGGCAGAAAATTTTTCAGCAGAGGCTGTTGCGCAGCCTCCACCAACCATCCAGCAAAAACTCAATTTTCACATTTCATGTGGGTCTCACATGTTTCTTACTATTCACGTCACTATTCACGTTACTATTCACGTCACTATTCACGTTACTATTTCAAATAGTAAAATTAATTATTTTATTATTTATTTATTTATTTATTTATTCTTCCTGTGAGTCCAACATATAAAATAATGTTACCACAATAATGTAAGAAACTCGTTACATGTTTTTATTAATTTAATAATATAAATTATAGTGTATTTGCTACTGTGACAATTATTAGATTCAATAATTTTAAACTACAGTGCACCAACAATTATTGACTCAATGATATGAAATACAGTGTAATGACAATTATTAAATCAATAATGCAAAATACTGTGTAGCAACAATAATTGAATTGATAATATAAAATATTATGCAGTTACAATTATCGATGAAATGATGCGTAACAGTTACGGTGTCAATAATATGAGACACTGTGCAATACCGTGTGCTACTGTAGAGTACCTCATGCTACAGTAAAATACCATAAATTACCGTGGGCTACTATTCTTTTATCACCGGTATTTTAACAGTTAGCACCGTTGACTATTTTTATTAAAAAGGTTACTTCTGTCGTTTTCTATATCCGACAAATATTCCGTTGTGGGGTCCACCAATAATTTGTTATTTCGGCGCCGTCGTACGGCCCGAATATTCCCCGACAAAACGAATATTGTCCGACAAAATAAAATTTGCACATAACATCCTTAACTTTAAACTTTATCGATTTAAACACTTACTGTTTCAGAAAAATATATATGAAGAAAAATTAAATTTTATATTTCATAAAATTCGGGGTCTTACAACCTCCCATCCTTATGAAATTTCGTCCCCGAAATTGACGTACCTGACATTTAGAAGAGGTAAGGATACTTTGATTTCATCTCAGATTCTAGCTCCCAGGTCATTTCCTCAGTATCTTGGTTCCTCCATAAAACCTTAACTTGAGGTATAACCTTTGAGCATAGGATCTGCTCCTTCTTATCTAGGATCTTAACAGGTACCTCCCTCGTATGTTAAATCCTCTGCTATAACGTCTGCTTCTAACTCAATGACGTGGTTTGGGTCCTTCACATATTTACGTAACATAGATATGTGAAAAACGTTATGGATGCGAGACATACTTGGTGGTAAAGCTAGTCTGTAGGCTACGGTTCCTACTCGATCGAGGATTTCAAATGGGCCAATAAATCGAGGGTTGAGCTTTCCTCTCTTTCCGAATCTCGTAACTCCTTTCCATGGAGAAACACATAAGAATACATGATCTCCGACGTTGAATCTCTCATCTCTCTGATGAAGATCAGCATAACTCTTTTGTCGTTCTTGTGCTATCTGTATTCGTTGTCGGATCATTTGGAACTTTTCGGTCGTCAAGCGTACCAACTCGGGTCCCAACAATTTTGCTTCTCCTACCTCATTCCAATAAATTGAAGAGCAACACTTCCTTCCATACAAAGCCTCGAATGGAGCCATGCCTATGCTTGCTTGGTAACTGTTGTTGTAAGAAAATTCCACCAATGGCAAGTACTTATCCCAACTTCCTTTGAAGTCTAATACACAAAGTCTCAAAAGATCTTCGAGGGTCTGGATCGTCCTTTCCGATTGTCCGTCCGTTTGAGGATGGTATGCAGAACTAAAACGTAGTTCAGTGCCCATAGCTTTTTGTAGACTGATCCAAAAGCGTGAAGTGAATCTAGGATCTCGATCAGAAACTATGGAAATTGGCATGCCATGCAATCTCACGATCTCATTTATGTACATACCGGCAAGACGTTCAAGTGAAAAGTTTTCTCGTATAGGCAAGAAATGAGCGGATTTGGTCAATCTATCTACGATGACCCAAATTGCATCTAAGCCTTGAGAAACTTTTGGAAGACCCGTCACGAAATCCATATTGATGTGTTCCCACTTCCATTCGGGAACCTCAAGTGGTTGTAATGGACCCTTAAGTACTTGATGCTCTGCATTGACACGTTGACAAGTTAGGCACCTTGAGATAAACTCTGCAATCTCCATTTTCATATTGTTCCACCAAAATGTATGTCGAAGATCTCGATACATCTTGGTACCTCCTGGGTGGATTGCAAACGGCGTGTTGTGTGCCTCCATCATGATTTTATGCTTCAATTCAGGATCGTTAGGAACACAGAGTCGAGAGTTGACTCGAAGTATTCCTTTCTCGTCGATTCTTGCTTCGGGGATGGCACATTCTTGTACTTTCTTTATCATGTTCATCAGTTCTGGATCGGTAGCTTGAGCAGCTTTAATTTTATCCATTAAAGCTGGTTTTACTCGCACGTGAGCAATCTTCGAGTGGGTCCCTGGTGTCTTTAGCTCTATCTCCATCTTTTGCAAGTCATACAAAATACACTTTTGTGTTGTCAGCAGTGTACTTGTACTCGCATAAGATCTTCTGCTCAAAGCGTCAGCTACAACGTTCGCCTTTCCCGGGTGATACTGGATTGTGTGGTCGTAACAGCTCAAGCCAACGTTGTTGTCGCATGTTGAGTTCCTTCTGGGTGAAGAAATACTTGAGACTTTTATGATCCATATAGATATCCATCTTTTCTCCGTACAAGTAGTGTCTCTAGATCTTCAACGCGAAAACGACTACTGCCAACTCTAGATTATGAGTAGGATAATTTTTCTCATAATCTTTGAGTTGTCGAGAGGCACAGGCTATAATCTTTCCATGTTGCATAAGGATACAGCCTAAACCTTTGCCTGAAGCATCGCTATATAAGACAAATTCTCGTGATCCTGATGGTATGGTCAGAATAGGAGCTGAAATAAGTCTCCTCTTGAGTTTTTGGAACTTTTCTCACATTCCTCGCTCGATATAAGTTTTGTATTAGAACGAATGATACCGATATCTAATAATTAAACTTTCAATCTCTTGGCGTTCTATGGGAGTCATTTGGTATGAGACTTTAAAAATGGGCTTAGTGCCTGGTTCAAGATCGATACAGAATTCAATTTCACGGTTTGTGGGTAAGCCAGAAAGTTCCTTAGGAAAAACGTCAGGAAACTCATTAACAATGGAAATATCATTCAAGTTTGACGTGTTTTTATTCAAATTAGTAACATGAGCTAAAAAGGCTTGACATCCGTTTTTCAATAAACGAATGACTTTATGACTAGAGATAACAGTTACAGATTTCAATGGTTTAGTTGCTTGAATTTGCATGACAGGTTGATTAGGAATATGAAAACTAATAATCTTATGAAAACAATCAATTTTAGCATGATGGGTAGTCAACCAATCAATTCCTAAAATCACATCAAAATCATTCATCTCCAAAGAAATAAGGTCAACTGATAATGTGAGGTTGTTAATTTGAACTAGGCAAGATTTATAGATAGTAAATGTAATAGGTATTTCTCCCAATGAGGTTTCAACTGATAAGACAATATTTAAGTTTTCAATAGTCAAATTTAAACGTTGAGTACATATAGGTGAGATAAAAGAGTGGATAGAGCCAGTATCTAACATGGCATAGACTTCTCGAGAATTGATGAATAGCTTACCGGTCATCACCTCATTCGATTTCTTGATCATCAAGGCTGTCATCATCAAATCGAGTCTCGTATACTTCATCCGGATCTTCACATATTTCAACCATGGGAATACCGCTAAATAATTTTCTAAGAAACTGTTTCTCGGATTCATCAACTTCATCAGTAGTAACGTACCAATGATTTCCATAAGAATAGTATTTTCGATAGACTGCAGTTTCCATGATAGTGACTAACTTAACCTGAATTCCTTTAAATTGTAACGCCTAAAAGTATAGAAACATCATTTTTAAATAATCTTGAAACTCATAGCTGGAACACCATAAATCCCAAAGACTTGTATGAAAAGTCCATATATTCTGATCCTTTGTTATAGAGCATAACCAGGTGATATGACTCTCCCAATTAGTGAGTAAATTAAAGGCAATAATTTCTGCAAGTTCATTACTTCCTTTAATTGCTTCTAGGAATGGATCTGGAATGTCTGTAGCAGATCTTTCACCTTCATCCTTACTGGATAGAACACGCATAATTTTTGCCTTAGACAAATGATTCAACTCTGAGTTTGTAAGAAGATTATTCGTCGCCTCTTTTTTTGCAGCTACATTTGTTTCGGTCATTTCATAGTTAACCTCCTGATTTCCAGATGTCATACCTAACTGTGGTCACAAAATAATTGTTAGTTCAAACAAACTGACTCATCACTTCATGTCCCTATATTCAAATCAACTCATTAGATAAAAAAATCTAATTTAGGTGGGACACACTAGTGACTAATTATATTCGTCTCTCCCCTCCTAGTTATACCCCAGATCTCCATTAAAGACCATATCCCTAAGCTCTGATGCCAACTGTGACGCCCCCAAATCTGAGCCCACACAGCCCAAACTTGAGTCGTCAAAAGACTACAACAAAATTATTATTACAAAGCACAACGTACAACAATACAGTGTATAATAATACACAACTAAGTCTTCACTATTATTGCCACACTATTTTTCAACACGTGAAGACTACGACAGCTATTCCTCAGACTCTCACTCCATCCCCCGGCTAGACCCTGTTACGTTTTCATCTCCTGTTGAAAAACAATGGAACAAAAGAAAGGGTGAGCTCAAATAGCCCAGTAAGAAATATCATGACTAAGATAATGACGAATAAATTATCATTAGTCTTCAACAGTTGAGTTCTGAATACAATAGACTACAAGGTTTATATCAAAAACTGTAGTTAAATTCTTAAACAATGTTCAGATCAATAATAGCAGCGGAATGAGCAATCTATTTGAAGAATAATGCAGACTATAATGTCCACTCGCTTCTCTTTTTAGTAAAAATATCATCAACTTTTATCATCTGAAATACCATTAGTTAAGATAATACAACTTCACAGTTCCTGGTCATAATCATGCAGATCAACAGTACATCTTTGCACTACGGGCCAAAGACATTCAATATAACACCAACGATCATGATTATACCAGATTCAGCCTTTGGTCATAATCATACCAACCAACAGTTCATCTTTGCACTACGGGCCAAAGAGAACATTCACCACGTGCCATAAAAGACACCGAACAGATGTATCGCCTTTAACCTAGTATATCGCCTTTAACCTATCATCTGTTCAACAATTATATCACATCTGTGCCCCCGGCCACAGATATTCACAACAGCTTGATTCTTGATGATTAATACGAATAACAGTGATACAAATGATGAACAGAAGAACAGGATAAACAATAAGTATCGGAAGTTTACTTTGTGCATATTCAAATAATGTCCAAATTGCCAACATGATGTGGAGTGAAATTTAAAAATGATATTCAAGATCCACAGTTCAGAATAACAATTACAATTCAATAGAAATGTTCAGAAAATAGGAAGGTTCAGTTGAAATAATGAAATTCAACTATTATGGAACATATAATATTTTCAGGAATTATAGAATCAATAGTTCCATAATAAGTTTCGATTTAGGTGTATGAAAGAAAATAATATCCCTTACCGTAGCAGGTTTGATTAACAAAAGGTGAAGGAAATTAATATCCCTTACCATAGTAAGTTTGAATAATGGAAGATGAAAAAGATGATATCCCTTATGAGTATAAAGGAAAATGATATCACTTACGAATATGGAATAAAAGTGTCATGTGATAATTCGTGTAGACAAATTATTTCCACACGAGACAAATAAAAAGGGTTATTCACCAATAGGCGGTAATCCGCGCCGTAAGGTTATTCCCATCAATTTGAATACGAAGAGTTATTCACCAAACAGGCGATAATCCGCGCCGTAAGGTTATTCCCATCAATTTGAATACGAAGAGTTATTCACCAAACAGGCGATAATCCGCACCGTAAGGTTATTCTCAAAGATTAATAAGGAATGAATACAAAAGGTTATTCACCAACAGGCGGTAAACTGCGCCGTAAGGTTATTCCCACAATTTAATACATGGAAGTAAATGGCACAAGAAAGAAACGATATTATTTTCGAGAATCAAAGAATGATAATCCCTTCAAGTAAAAAAGAAAATAATATCCATTTATGGTGATGAAAAGAATAATACCCCTTACCTTAACACGTGACTAGATATTGATTTAAATGAGGTTGATCAACCTATATATTTTTAATAAAATTAGTAATTACCATATATAAATTTCAAGATGTATGATAATTCATATATTATGAACTATCAAAATTATATATATTTAACATAATTTTTGTAGTATAATATAACAACTTTAAAATAGTTTTTAAAATAATATTTCAAAATAAATCTTCCAAAGAAAGCTTTTAAAAATGAATCTTCTTAAAGAAGAGTCTTCTAAAGGAAAATTTATGAATACCGTGAAAAATAGGAATTTATGAAATTACTACTCTTTAATAAAAGACTTACTTGAAAATTTTCTGCACTCCTTTTGGCTTTCAAACACTCAAAATAACCTTACTATTCTCAGAGAAAACTCATAAAATTCTTATAGAAAAATTCTATGTTTTAGGTGTGATTTTTCTATTCAGCTGAGCAAGCTATTTATAGGAGAAAAGAAGTTACTATGCGTGGTAGGTGGGCAGAAAATTTTTCAGCAGAGGCTGTTGCGCAGCCTCCACCAACCATCCAGCAAAAACTCAATTTTCACATTTCATGTGGGTCTCACATGTTTCTTACTATTCACGTCACTATTCACGTTACTATTCACGTCACTATTCACGTTACTATTCACGTCACTATTCATGTTACTATTTCAAATAGTAAAATTAATTATTTTATTATTTATTTATTTATTTATTTATTCTTCCTGTGAGTCCAACATATAAAATAATGTTACCACAATAATGTAAGAAACTCGTTACATATTTTTATTAATTTAATAATATAAATTATAGTGTATTTGCTACTGTGACAATTATTAGATTCAATAATTTTAAACTACAGTGCACCAACAATTATTGACTCAATGATATGAAATACAGTGTAATGACAATTATTAAATCAATAATGCAAAATACTGTGTAGCAACAATAATTGAATTGATAATATAAAATATTATGCAGTTACAATTATCGATGAAATGATGCGTAACAGTTACGGTGTCAATAATATGAGACACTGTGCAATACCGTGTGCTACTGTAGAGTACCGCATGCTACAGTAAAATACCATAAATTACCGTGGGCTACTATTCTTTTATCACCGGTATTTTAACAGTTAGCACTGTTGACTATTTTTATTAAAAAGGTTACTTCTGTCGTTTTCTATATCCGACAAATATTCCGTTGTGGGGTCCACCAATAATTTGTTATTTCGGCGCCGTCGTACGGCCCTAATATTCCCCGACAAAACGAATATTCCCCGACAAAACGAATATTGTCCGACAAAATAAAATTTGCACATAACATCCTTAACTTTAAACTTTATCGATTTAACCACTTACTGTTTCAGAAAAATATATATGAAGAAAAATTAAATTTTATATTTCATAAAATTCGGGGTCTTACAACTAAATCATGGAGCTGGGCTTTTGTCTTTGGGCCATTAAATCATGGAGCTAGGCTTCTCTCTACAGGTTGTGCAGCAGGTTAGCAACTGACCTACAGAAAATGAACCGGATCAAACCAGGCCTCAAGCCGGTCCAGGCTTCAGGTCGGGTCAGGCCGAAGGCCAAGCCAGGCTGGACCTTTTGGAAGGTCAGGCCAGGTCGGATATGAGCCAAAAAATCATGGTATGTTCCTGGCCTGCAGGCCTTACCCAGACCTGACTTTGACCAGGTCGAACTAAGGCCGGGTCGCACGTCATTTATGCACCTCTACCATCATACCAGCTGCATCTTTCATTTGAAAATTGATCCAGCTGCTCTGACGACATCATTTTTATTCTATTACTAATAATTAATGTCTTATTTTATTTTACATCATCATCACACCAAATCATTCAAATTCGTGCTGATTAAACTTAGTCAGTCATGAAATATATTATTTTTGTTATTGATTTCTTACTTTTTGCTCAAATTCACAAGAAATTCCTCAAAGGATTAGAGAAGTCTGGTGGTAAGCTAGGGACATTACTGCACGAGCATTTCAAGGCATAGTATGGCAACAAAAACCCCAACGCAGGTTGCAAGCCATGCTCAAAAGTAAGCAAATCTAGTTCTATCATCTTGATATTTTCGAATATGGCTCCCTAGTAGTTTTGTTTGATAAGATGAAATTATTTCCAAAAAAAAATTCAACGATCTTCTCGAATATAAAAACTTCGTAATGATCATTTGATTAGTTCCAAACTTCCAATATATCAAATCATCAAGGTAATGACAAATAGACAAATAATTGATGCTTCATTGTACCGCAACTTAGCTGGTTCAACGATATATTAATTTACCCAAGTCAACTATTGTCCATTTCGTGATATCAAGTTTATGATTCAAGTTAACAAAAGTTCATTATTCCACGAGGAAGTGAATGTTACGGTATTAGCAAAGAACAATTTTAAGTAGGTAGAGAAAAATCGTCAAATTTATCTAGACAAAATATTGATTACTTATATTATACAATTTTTTTTAATATTTTATTTAAATAAATTAGATAATTTTTATCTAATTATCTAATATTTTTCATTAGTGAAATACAAAACAGTTGGGAAGGATACATTGATGACAAGAAAACGGTATCGATGGACCATGGACCTCTTCTCGACATAAACAAAAATTATTGCTGCATGTGAATTAAAGTAAGTTGGCTCAGAATTTTCTTTTGCAGATCTATAGAACAAAAACAACAGAAAATAGGACGGACTAGAGTTGTAAATGAACTCAGCTGCTTAACTTGAGGCTGTTAACGTGTCAAACTCAAATAAGCTCTTTTGTCCTGTTTAGTTAAACAAACCAAACTCAAAGAATGTGGTGTCTGCCTTGAACTCAACTAATTTAGACCCAACTCTTTAGCATATAATTAATTATTTTTCTTATTTTTATTTAAAAAAAATTAAACAAGTAACATTTAAGCTCGATTAGACTAGCTAGTTTTCCTTAAGTCTAACTTGAACTCAACTTATTTACTAAATAGACTCAAATTTCATACTTGATTGAAATTCAACTGGACTCAGTTTGTTCAACTTTTAAATAGTTCTAATTAGACAAGTACTCAAATCTATCCCAACTCAACTCATTTAGAATACTATAAGAACTCAAATTGGCAAAGAAGAGATTCAAGTACTTGATTTTTGAAACACCCAAATGCAATATGCAGATGCTCTCATGCACCAAGCCAATTTAACATGGAACCACCAAGAAAAAACAAAGAAACTATGAAGAACAATGCAACAAAACGCAATAATTTAATATGGTTCGGATCGGAAATATTTTCCCTGACCAAGAGAGAACCACAAATAACTCGAAACTCAATATCAATGACCCTTCTAGACACTCCCTAAAGGATAAACCCCAAGTGAATGAAGAACACGAGCCTTTCTCTATATATCCCTCTTGTCTGAACTCTTATGATCCTTAAGCTACATCTTCTTGTAATTACTGAATCGGGGAACTCCAAACGGATCAAAAGTAACACGTGAAGATAGATCGAGAAGAGAAATGAGAGTGTCTCATCTAGTAGATCATATTAATTACGTATGAATTACGTTTTGCACGTTGATGTGATTGAAAGATCGTTTTGTTGAGATTCTGAAGTTGCATGTGCAGACTGAAAAAATGGTATTTTTAACTAGAAGCTGCAACAGAGATTCAAAAAATGTCTAAATCCGACTTAGAGGTCGTAAGACTGACAAGGAAAAGGTAAAACATATTCAGATCATGCTAGCTGCTTGAGGTTTCGATTCATAGCTAACGTACAGATCAGTATAGAAAGCATAATATATATACTTATTTTGTTAAGGCTTCTAGAGTCTCAGAATAGATATATATATATATAGCATGAAGCATGTGTTAGAACACAACATCATGGCTCCACATTTTATTTGTTTCCTTGTACGTAGTATGTACTCTGCTGAAATGATGATGTTAAATTATTCTCAATGCAATATCTAGAATAGATGCGGTTAGCATAGAATAAACTTCACGGTAAATTGGTGCATTGACCAATACAGTGCTAACATGTGAAAAGAGAGAATTACGTGTCAGCACTGTCTTGGTCAATGCATCAATTTACCGTGAAGTTCACTCCATGTTAACTGCATCCATTTAGAATATACTTCCTCGATTCTAAAACATAAGATCAATTTTGACTTTTTAAAATCATGTGAAATATTTTTAAATTCATACATGACATGATTTATTTGACTTCTAAATACAATAAATTTTATGCTAGTAAAAAATTTTACTTACTTCATAATTTTTGTAATTGTATTGTCTAGCCCATTTCTATTGCAAACAAACGTCTGCCACACTGCCCGTGTGCTTAATAGCACTCGTCTTCCATAGTTTATGGCGGACAAGTAGTGTTAAACATCGTTTGTCATAATATAATGGACATCGACTGGACATCAGAATTTGATATGGTTATAAATTAGTTCCTATATCTATATATAGACACACTCCATTTTTGTACATAATAAACAATAACATTTCCAGTAAACAAGGCAAGTACGATACAGACATCCATTTTTGTACATAATAAACAATAACTTTTCCAACAAAACAAGACAAGTACAATACAGACATCGATAGGCGTAAGCATATTGGGCTTGACCTGTTACAGTAAACTCCAACTAGTAACCACATACAATTTCTCACCGAAAGTGAAGAAAAGACATTCCAATGAAATGTAAAAAAAAATCATACTTTCATCAATGCCATCATCTGGTGTTAAATGACACCATTCAATAAATAAAAAAAATAATAAGACTAAAAACACACACTTACAAGAGGTCGCTGCCTTTTGAATCTTCTGCCAAGTCGAAAATATTATCACCAAAACTTGGTGTCACCAAATCAATATTAATTATTATTATTATTATTATTATTATATGATCAGTAGTAAAATAGAACCTTGCTAAAAATTTGTTAAGAACCATAACTTTTGTCTGTTAGTGTTAATCCCAAAGCGAATCGTCGGGTATTTCTTCCCATGCATTATTCATCTCAATGTCCTTACCAAAATAATACATGCTCTCATCTAACATAAGCCCGTCGTTAAATTTGTTCGGCGAATCCAACGGCGACTCATTAATCGCTTGAATTTGGCTTGCAGAAAGCCCGACCGTGACCGGAAGCCGATAACTCGAGCTTGATCCACCACCCTTATTTTCCTCCTCTCTAGACCTTTTCAGCCGCAGAGCTGACTCCTGAGCTGCCAAGCGAATATCATCCGCGCTTGAGCTCGCTGGCCGCGAGAAAATCTCCACCAGTTCTGGAAAGTTTAGCCGAGCCTCACGTCCCCTAAAGTGCAATGCGGCTGCATCATAAGCCGCGGCTGCCATCTCTGGTGTCTCAAAGCTACCAAGCCATATTCGAGTTTTTGTGCCCGGCTCGCGTATTTCGGATACCCATTTGCCCCATTTTCTCTTCCGGACGCCCCGATAGGCTGAAGTTGTACCGCCATTGTTGTTGTTGCCATGATCTTCCATAAGTTATGAAGAAACTATTAATGTAGTTTTGAAAAAATGTTCATGAAAAAGATTGAGGGAGAATAGAGTGATATCCAGCCATGTATATATAGATGTTTGGATATAATTATGTGGTATTGAAAACTGTGATTGATTGCAATGTGTTTGTGCATTATAAGATTAAGGGAGCTTCCAAGTAGTTTCAAAGTCAGATTTTTTGGGTTGTGACAAAAAAAAATGGAATTTTATTTATTTATTTGGATCGTGGGCTGATTTTGCGCGGTGGCCATTTAGGTTTCACCACGTTTGGTTTTAAATAGGATAATTTTTTGTTCAAATTATAATATTTTTTAATATGATTTATTTGACCACATCCGCTATTACAATTCAATTCTAAAAATATATTTTAGAATTAGGTGGCAAATTAGGGAGAACTTTGATAATATTGATTTTGACTTTGATGGTAGATATATATATTCCAATTAGTGACTTTGTACTGTAAAAAAAAAAAAAAAAAAAAGGTTATCGGTAGACTATCACTTTTGATATAAATTTTTATCTTACTTATAGATAGACTCAAATACATGACTTTATACGAGAAAAAAATAAAATAAATAAATAAATAAACTTGTCATTAAAGTTTGGTCTAAATTCTTTAATGTTGATCATGAGATTATATCACTGAAAACCTAGTTAATATAAAATATGGCGTACCTGTAGGTAAGTAAAATGTTTCCTGTTCGGGACGCGGTTTTGAACTTCGTTGGCACACTTGGGATCGCAATGATAAAATGGGACATCCTATGTTCTTCAATTGACACCTTGACTTCTTGGGTTCTAAAATTTGTTAGTTTCTCACTTTTTTCATTCTTTTCTTCCCTATAATTTTTGGTCATTTTTTCTACAAATATATTCTTTTAAAACTATTTTGGATGTATTTGAATATTTTCAATTCTCTCCTGTATAAACCCTAATTATTTCAGCTTTTAATTATTAAACATCATACATGAAATCAACACCTATCCATTGAGTTACGTTTTGACTAGCATCACTACAACAAAAATGAATGAATATTCTATAGTACACTCTTTTACCACCGCAGGTTATCAAAATTGTGGATAAGGGAGAAAAATAAACGAGATAAAATAAAGTATTAATACTAGAATGAGATATCCACTACCAATTCAATATTTATTTTTAGAGTACTCTTATTATAAAGCGTGAGATGTCTACATTTTTGACCAAGCGTGTTTCTCCTTACGGATATGCTTATGGTGAAATTATCACACTACAAATCGATTACTTTGAAGTTATATAATTTTTTGTTGTATTAACTTTTGTAAAAGTTTTACTTTAACTCTAGGAGACAAACTAAATAAATATTACATTTGTTATAATTGATGCAACAAAAAATTATAAAATTTAACAATGATATATAGTGTGACAATTTCATCATAATCGGATTCTCACCAAACAGTTCTCTCTCATTAACCTCAAGGTTTATTTCTTTCTTAATTTAGTTGTTGAATTTAAAAACCTTCATATTTTACTCTTCAAATTTAACATTTAGAACTAAGATTATTAGTACTTAGAGACCAAAAGGGACAATCCCTCCCCCCCCCCCCCAAAAAAAATTTTGAATTTTTATAAATAATATATAATAGATGAATTTACTTCGAACTCAATCATAGATTATCGAGCACCACTTTGATAAAAATGAATTCATATGTATCACGAAACTTTGTATAAAGTTTTACTTATATTTTATATTTGAATACTATTAGATGAATATTTTTTAATAATTGTTAATTTTTTATAAAAAAAAAATTGATCCCCCTCCCTTAAATTCTTGCGTACGCTCCTCTTAGTACCACGAAATTTCGTGTAGAATTTAGACAGATTCTACGAAGAAGCAAGTCAACCTCGTAGACGACATGAGAGGTTTTTCACTTGCTCTTAGAAAAATTCATTTTATTTTACATAAGATAATAGATATATTAAATAATTCTCACTTGCAGTCACAAGGGTGGTCCCTATAGTTATTCATTTAAAATTGTCCGTCTAGTTCCTCAAATTAATGTGCAATAAAATTAATTTGTTTATGGGGCATTTAAGAAAAAATATGATGTTGTTATTTATTTTTCCGACCTTTTTCTAAAATTGTATAGGATATATTATACTCCCTCAATTCTAACAAAAAATAAGTTTTATTTATAAAAAAAAAACAAAAATAGAAAATTATTTCAAAAAAATTAAGTCTCGTATTTTTTATTTTTTATAATAATAATATAAAATAACGTAATATATTTTAACGACAAAACTGTATTTTAAAATTTTTTACCCACCCTTCACTTTTTAAACCAAAATGCCACCCTGAACTTTTTACAATGTGACCGGATGTTACTATCACGTGCTTGTAGAGAGGTATTTAACTACTATACTCTTTATCTTCTAACTTTAAATTAAATCAAAATTAAAGTATACAAAAGCAGATAGAGAAAAGAAAGTTGTGATAAATAAAAAATGGATCGCAATTTCTTTTGCAAGAAGAACGTTCTGACAGAGACGACTACTTTTATAATTTTAGTATTTATGAAGATTTAATATTTTACACTTACTTTTATTTATTATTTTAATAAATACAATAATTTATTTTATTTTTTATTCGATTATAATTGGACTTAGTTTTTAAATTATTTCAATTAAGATAATAATAATAAAATAAATAAACTAGTATGATGGATAAACACTGTAATTTAGACAACATTGAAGGTACTTTAGTGTAATTTTCCTTGACTGATAACATTAATCCACTACATAATAATTTTATCAGCAAACCTGCAATTGGAGCATGGAGGTAGCCCCATTTGTACCACTTGAAAGCAATGAGAAGAGAAACATGGAATTATAATTAATGTCTTTATTACTCCACTAAGCAATTGTCCAAATCCACTGAACAAAAATATGGTGCTAGGCATATACTTAAAAAATAATAATAGCAATAATAACAATAATAATAATACTAATAATAGTCAAAGAATTCTGAAAACAGCTGGATCCGGCTAAGTCTCTGCTAGCTGTATATCATTCTTTCTCATCTCTCTCATCCTTCATCATTCTTCGGTCATGTAATCTTGATTCTTCAACTGCAATGTCTACCCTTTTTTTCTTATTCTTTCTACCAATAAGAAAATCCTTAATGCATGTATGGCATTTTATCTATCAAATCGAGTTTAGTGTGATTACGCGTCCCAAGCGAAATCTTGCATCAAGTATGATAATGTTTCTCCTAAAATGAACAATAAAACTATTTTGGAGATTATAACGACGATTTTGACGGTCAATTTACATGTAAAAATATTAAAAAATTCTGTGAAAATATCACTTCCTTAAAAATAGGTCACTGATACTGTACGAGCAAAAATGATATCATTTAAAGTGTTAAGTATCGTTAAAATAATTTAAAAAAATAAATTTACTCTAACGATATTGTTAACGCGTGATTTTATCCACCCATTAAAACCACTAAACAACGAGCAACCTGCACCCAAACAACCGTTAGACACCCCACGGATCAGGCAACGACTTGGGCCGTCCAAAAATACACCGGTGTGAGAATAAATACGAGCCAAAAACGTTACAATGGAGAACTAAAACTAAAGTATTGCTGAAAATAATGAATAATATTTGATAAGAAGAGTTGTGTAACCTAGTTCACTTGTTTGTAGCCTTATTTATACTTTCTCATCAACCGCCTTGAGTCCTCATGACTAATTAGGGGAGGAAATCCCTTGACATAATTCAATTAGGAATATAATGTTGACCGATCAATCCTCATCTCCATAAAATCCGAAATTATTACTTAATTTAGAATCCTTAATCAATGAAGATATCACTCTTTCTAAATAATCCAACCCGACCCAAAAGAAACACTTGAATGGGGTCAAACCCAATCCGGGCCCATCATAACATGTAAGATAAATCAACTTATCTCCAAATATAAAATCATCTTTGACCCAAACTAAATTTCGAGTCTAATAAATTGTATCCCACCGAATATAATTTAACTCTTCGAATATTATTAGCCAAATACACAATTGATATTGCGCGGCTCTTTTGAATTTATTTTATTAACTTTTAAAGTTTAAATGTAAATGTTGTTATAAAATCTTGCATTTTAACTTCTCTTGACAGTGGATTTACATCAAAAATATGTATGTTAGAAATCAATACTAATATATAATAAGCCGTGAGGCGATTCCCCAATTAAATTGATTGGATTAATTTTTTTTAATTTTTTGAGTTTCCTGTGAGTTTGGCCTAATTTTTTCTTAAATTTTATCAGCAAACTTTGTCAATAGTGTTTTAAATAAATTTAGATTAAACTTGGTTGATTACGTTGGTCATCAAATTAATCAAAGTTACTCGATCGATCTACCAATTGATTGCTTCCTCTTCCATGTCCCTTCTCGATTGCCTTTTCTTCTCTCTTCCATGTCGCTTTTTGAGAAAAATCTTAAATTCTTTCGTAAGCTCAAATATTAACAGTTAAATTCTTTAAGTTACTGACTTCTAAAATAACAGACCCAACAAAACTATCACCTACCGCAGCAGCCATATTGTAGCAACAACAGCACCGCCAGCCCCGACATCATCAATAGGGTTCCGACGCCAACGATGAGAATCGGACAATATGGAGTCTAACCTCTATAATTGGTCTCTTTACTTCAACCAACAAAGTACCCTCCTTTTATTTTTTTTCCCTCTCTCCGCATCATCAACAGGGATTCGACCAGAATCGGTCTAACTTCCATAATTAGCCTGTTTTCCTTCAATGGCTTATTTTTATTTTCCACTCTCTCTATTTTCTATATTTCTGCATTTTTATTTAAGTAGGTTTATGTAAATGATTTAGTTGGCTATATTTTTATTTTTTTAATTATTGTATGTAATCATATGGTTTCTCAAAACCTAATTTATTTGTTTGTTGTACATTGTGAAAGGATATTTCCCTTCACTTTCTTTGTTGCATCAGTAGGTGTGGTTTGGAAAGCAACATAGGGCATGTAGAACATCAATTGTGTTGGTGTTTTGGTATAATATCGGGATGTATTTCAGGAGCTTTTATTTAGTAATGGCTCTTTGTCAGGGGTGGAACTCCTAGCAGATTGTTGGGCTGAGTCATGGAGTATCATTATGAAGTTTGGAGTGGAGAGTGGAGTGCAAGAGAGTGGTGTTTTAGACTCTAGCCAAGAGTGTTTACCTATTATCATGTAATATGTCTTTTGAATGAAAACATTTGCTTAGCCAAAAATATAAAAAAAATATTAGACTTTTAATGGTAAGATGGTCATAGGAATCTCTTTTGTTGGACAAGGTCTCTTGACAAAGGAAGTTCAATTTCAATAGCTATTGAGCTTCTGAGCTAAATAGAGTCTTGAAATTCCAACAAAACAATGTTCACATATTCCATTGATGAGGTAAAGAGTAACATGATTTTATGTGGAATTCAATATGTGTACCAGTTGATGCTTATATTTAAACATATATATATATATATATATATATATATATATATATATATATATATATATATATATATATATATATATATATATATCTTTAAGAAATGTACTTTGTAAAGTTGGTTGCACTACATTGTTCCGTTAAAAATACGTAGACAAATTGTATGTAATTTAATCTATACAATTACTTGGTGGTTGGAGTAATGTGAAATTCATGAAATTTACCCGTCTTTATTTAATAAATGTTTAATATTTTTTAGCATTTACGTGGAGTTGTTTGTATCCAACATACAACAAGAGGATTACATAAATTATAGTAATGTGGACTATGACCACACACACACACACACACACACACATATATATATATATGCGCATAGGGACGTTGAGGCATATGCAAGAAGGGATATATGTCTTTAAATTTGATTTAGAAAACATAAATTAAAATTCATTTGGGATTGAAATATTTCATTTGTAGTACTCTAATGAAATCTATGCTCTGCCAACCGGTCCAAATTTGTATATAATAGCATGATGAACGAGAAGTTAATTGTTAAATTGAATGTTTAAGTTGTGACACAACAAATATGCTTCGTATCTTTTCATTAAGTATTACGCAAATTTATTTATGTCTTGCACGGTTACCGTTACCGTACGTATACTTTTATAATATTGTCAAATATGTTTAATTGGCAGTTAATTTATGAATTAAAAGTACTATTATATAATCCATCACATGGCACTGCAAAAAATAAAAATAAAAATAAAAATACTGTGTGTCAATTAGAGAATCAATTAGGTGAGACCAAAAAGCCTCTACAAGGAAAGAGTTGAAAGAACTAAACAATCTTATCCAATTAACTTGGCCATAAACTAAAAGGAATTTATTTAAGATTCTAGCTCGTTTGATTATGGCCCCATTGACTCCTTTCCGACTCAACCACTATTACGGGGCTATTAAGACAACATATACTCCTCCATTGGCCCCATTGGTTCCTATTACGCGTTCAAAGACGCTCCATTTAAGTTACTAAAAAAAATTATATGTAATTCGTTAATTATATAATTATTATTATTTTTTAAAATATTTTAAAATTAAAATTAAAATAACTCATTAAAAATTATGAAATAATAAAATTTACAATAAAACTTTAAAACTTACAATAGTTTATAATATTTATTATTATATTCATTAAAATTAAAAAAAAATATTTCAATTTTGAGTTTAAAAATATCTTAAGACGATTTTAAAAAGTCAATAATAATTAAATATTATAGAACGGATGGAATATAATTTTAGTTAAACTGAATCTTGATCACAAAAATATTTCCAGGTTTTAGTAAGCAATAATTCATGTTCATTTTGGTGCGTTGAAAGACTTTTAAAGCCTCATGTGTCGTCCTATTTTAGTACATTGAGTTTGGAATTTAAAACGGGGTTTGTGAGTTAAAAAAATTGTGGTCAAAATAAGTTACGTTTGGATTATAAAATCTCCAAAAATTCTAAACTAAACATGTGCGTTTAGTTATGTAGCAAAAATAATACAGTACATTTAAGTTTCAAGTGCATTTAGAATTTCAAACGTACTAAATATTTCGTAAATTGAAAACGAACCACAACTTCAAATAGATATATGGAGTTCTATACTAGCTTTTTAAAAATTTTAAAATATGCTGTACTTAATTCAATTGCCTATAATGTTTAGAGACTCGATTTTAAAACAATTAATAAAATTTAGTTAATTAGTGCTCAATTCTAATTTAAAGGCTTGAAATTAAGTGAACAAACATAAAAATAAATAAATAATTTATATTAGACTGAATTTTAGATCTGTCACTCCAAGTTACCAACTAATTTCAAAATAATCTCTCAATTAGCAATGTGAGTACTAGTCTCTTAATAGTTTTTACTTAATTAGTGTCAATTCTGTGTTAATTTGTTGGACCCATTTTTTTTCAAGTTTCACATCTCGTGCCAGTCGTATACGCGTGTTTACTAAGGATATTTTTATTTCTCATAAATAAAATATAAAATGGACAAATAACAAATATACTCTCGTTGAACAGACGCATGTCTAATTTGTGACATAAAATAAAGAATAGATAAAATTAGTTAATAACTTAGAAGGATAGATTTTATTTGTAAATTAAGGATAAATCTCCGATTCAAATAGATATGTATATATTCAACTTACCATTTTCAATTTCTCTTTTTTTTGGAACGCCCTCAATTTGGAGGAGGGGTATAATTAAGTATAGACAAATCCAATAAATGACATATCAACCTCAACAATCTCTCAAGTATAACATGAAATAAACTTTATATTTTTTAAGAAATAGTAGTAACAGTTCTCGGAAAAGGGAATATATTAAGAAGCTTTACATTGTCAAACTTTATGGCATTTAGTGATGACAAAGACTTGGTCTTGCCGACACAAAATATTTTTAAGAAATAAGGAATCTTAGTTAAGACTTTGTTTAATTACTAAATAAGGCACATGCAATATCAAGAAACAATAAATGAACATTGGTGTTATGTTTGAATTAAAAAAAAATAAAATAAAAATATATATAATAAAAAATAGTATATTTGATGATCATTTTGAAGGATAAATTATTTTAATAAAATGAAAATTCATTCTATTCGTTTGATTTTTATTCGATGTGAAATGTGATAGAATAAAATTTATTCTAATTAAATAAATATACGTAATAATTTTGTCATTATATTATACTATACTTTACACCTCTGTTAATAATTAAATATATAATTAAAATATCTTAAAATTATTCTATTTTATTTATTATTCTATTTTTTTAATTTAAACGCAGTATAAATTCTAAAGAACTTCATCTAACATCACGGGAGGAAAAAGGGATATGAATGTTATTATGCCTTGTATTATTAAATCTTAATTTATTTCATTATATTTATGTGCTAACTACCAAAAAATTATTCTCTTAAAGTAATAAAATAAAATAAAAGTTAAATGGAAATAGAGCTTGCTACAAAGCAATGTTTTGAAATTCGGATCGGGTTAGCCGGTCAGACCAGTTGAATCGAGAATCGGTTCACTTTTCGGTCTAGTTTGAACCAATTCAATTAATTTGGTCAAAAATTGGTTGATCACCAATTCAACCAGTAAAACTTGTTAGTTGACCTAGTTGAACCGGTTTTAAAGTTTTTTTTTTTTTTTACAAAAATATTTTCAGCAATAGTATAACATGATTTCACAATATATATTTTAACTTACAAAAAATTAGATATTTTAAAATTTTATTAATTATTAATAATATATATTTTTATATATTTATGACGTTACTGGTTCAATAACTGTTAGACCACTGGTTGTACCAGTAATTTATTTTTTTGATATTATTTCTGATTTAATGATCGGTCCGATTTCGAAAACATCGCTACGAAGTAAGGAAAACAGCTGCCATGCATATTGACCAAACAAAGAAATTGTAAAGAGATCAGATTGACTGAAAGAGAAAGATAAAGAGAAGAGTTTATATATTATTAAGAAGACTATGATTTTTGTTTCACACCGTAAGGCAAATATTCAGTGTCCAAGTGTTAAGTTGCACGATCTCTTGTAGATTTTGTGGGGTACCTTTACGGATTGCCGGTGCCGCGGTTATCCTTTCAGCTCTTTTTGTCGACAACTTTTCAATTTTCACCCCCAACTCCCAAGCGTACGTTATAATGTAAAAGTAATGAGCAGTTATAGTTAGATGCGAATGTTTGTGTGATTATCAGCTATGTAAATAAATATTAATAATAATTTTTTTAAAGAGATATGTAATAAGTGTTCTTATTTATAATTCTATTTTGTTATTATAATTCAGAACAAAATTATCACAATATACAACAAGACTCTTATATTTAAGAGTATATGTGCGTGTGTAAAACACATATATCAATAAAAGCTTTCACTTGAATTAAAAGCACAATTCATTTTAAAGATGTTGAGAATTCGTTAGATTTAAAAAATCATGTCACTTTCTTTAATTTTTAAGAGAATATTCTTATTTTAAAAGGGGATTAATATTGGTAAAATAAAATTAATGTTATCAAAATAATAAATATCACTTAAAATATTAAGTATCGTTAGAATAATTATAAAAACGTCATTAAATATATATTTGATCTGACAATAACTACGACCTATTAGAGGAGTGAAAAGAAGTTCAACAATCCTCTTTAAAAATAAATAAATAAATAAATAAATAAATAGGACCCCCCTAATGCATACATAATTATACCGAATATAAGAAAATATAGTTGTATATAAACATGAAAAATATAAAAAGATGAGACTCCACTTTGATAATGAGAAATTTTTATCAAAAATGGGGCATTATTTAGCATATTTAAAATTAATAGACTCAATGTTAAGGCCCAAAAAATGCCTGCACAAAGTTTTCCCACTTGTATAAATATTGGAGAATCAGAGAAGGATAAGGAGCAGTCCTATTTGATTAGTTAAAACTGGGCCCCAAATAATCACAACATGGGGCGAGATCGCCTGGCCCATGTTCGGCCTACTATGGACCTAAGTTTGGACTGGTGTAGTTTCCAAAGAGACACTAAAAACCGTTACCAACAATGGGGCTTTAAATCCAATTGATATCTAAGAGATGAACAACATAGTTGATATAATTTCTTAGGGAAGTAATCACTCCAGGAATTTAACAAATTAAAAGGTGAAAAATAACCTTATGTGCATTCACATTTCTTATATATTCGATCCGTTCTAAAATTAAAGATATATTTATAAAACGATTATTTTTAAGTATAATTTTAGAGAAACACTATTTACATATATGTTTTTTTATACTTTCACATGGTTCTCTCTCGTATAAATATGGAACCCACTTTATTTTTATGTAAGCGAGAATCATGTGAAAATATAAAAATTAAATAAGAAAATATCAATTTCTTAATTTTATATTCACAAATATAGTCTTAATATTAGCTATAAATTCAGCTGTGGTTGTTTGATATTAAAAATGATAGTAAAAAAATAATGGTAAATTAGGAACATCATGTCACTTTATAGTCCTAAAATAAAAATGTACCTCTAATTTTGGATCAGACCAAAAAAATGATATTTTTATAAGTAAAATAAGATAATTTTCACAAGATCTCTTAAATAAATATGAGATCTACTATTCATATAAAAAAATCCTTATAAAATTATTATTTTTACTTATACAGATATTAATTCTCAAAAAAAATATTAATTTTGAAACTTTCACAAAGACAACTACTTATGTTTGCTTATTTGACGTATTTTCAAAGCTTCGTTATTAAGTTTTTAAAAGTTGAATATCACCTTCTCATGCATAAGGTGGGTACATGCTATATATAGACCTCTCTACCACAGATTTAATCGGTCAAATCGTCGGATTGAGCCGATTTTCAAAACATTGATTATAAGGCCATAATATTGGGGGAGGGATTGTTCCCTTAACATCTTGCATAATAAGAACAAGTGAGGGTCACCACTGACACCAAAACATGCATTAATAAAAAATTATTACACTATCCACCACTGTTTAGAAAATCGAACTGAATCGACAATTCAATAGCGGTTCGATCAAAACTGATCGACTTTTAAGTTTGATTCAACTAAAAAACCGAAAAAATAACGACTCGGTCAAAAATCGATTGATCCGGTTTTCAAATATTTTTTAATTTTTTTAACAAAAATATTTTTAATAAGATTATAACATTATTTTACTATATTTTAGCTTATAAAAAAATTAGGTATTTTAAAATTTTATTAATTGTTAATAATATATTTTTTTATATATTTATGACGTCACTGGTTCAATAACGGTTCGACCACTGGTTGGACCAGTGACCTATTCACCCGGTAACTTTTTCGATTCGATAACCGGTCCGATTTTCTAAACATTGCTATCCACCACCACTAACACCAAAACATTAATTAATAAAAATTTATTTTATTTATTTTTATATTTTAATTTTTTAATCCAAACATATTAGATGAAATTGTAGTGAATTAATATAACTGATAATACGTTTAAAAATGTAAATTTGAAATTTAAAATTTGATACGGGTACGAGGGGTAGTTACAAGTTACAACTAGGTCCACTACTAATTACATAAATAACACATCATTTTTAATAATAAATTAATTATATATTTAAAAGTACAAATTTAGTTTCACCAATTTTTTGTTTCACAAAATTTTGGTTCAACCTTTTACTTCTTTATCAAAATTAATATAAGTACCATCCAAATTTTTAACAATTAAATACTATCTAAATTTATAAAGTATTCAAAAGAAATTGTAACCTCCTGTTAAGAAAATATATATATATTTTGTTTTCATATATCTAATAGAAAAATGAATTTCTAAAAGACTTTTTATTTTTAGTTCTACCAATTTTATCACAACGTTTTTTGTAACAATTTGATGTAAAAAAAAATATCTTAAATTTTTTTACCTAGGATAATTTTATTATTACAATTTTATTAAGATATCAAAAAAACCTCTTAACATATCTCGCAATCTATTATATTAATATTAGTAGTGAATTTCATTATTAAATCAATATCCTAACTAAATTAAATTCATTAAAAGTTAAAATTTTGCCAATCACACGATTATTTGTATTAATAATATCTACATTTTTTAAAACATAATATTTGTAAAACTTGTTAAAAAATTATAGTTGATTTATTACTAACTACATGTCATAACTAAATTAAAACTTGATTTTTATACTACTATTCGGATTAGAATTTTAAGCAAATTTTTTTACAACCATAACTAAAAAAATATGCACTACATTCAAATATTTAACTTACTAATTGATCGAAAAAATCTATAATATATAATTCAAATATTTAATATTTAAATAAATATTTAATAATTTAGTAACTATGATTAACTTCTGAAGATTTTAATTAAGTATTTTTATTTAATAATATAATAAATTATTATCCATGTCATCTATACTTCGCATGAGATTGGCGAGCTTGTATAAAATAGAAATACATCTTTAAAATTATAATTATCATGTATTGCGATTCTTTTTATAGGAGTGTCAAATTAGTTAAATATTTTTTTTATGACTTGTTACATGATAAAATGATATAATAAATCAAAATTAAGAAAATTCAAATTTTTATTCCATAAAATTTATATATTGAATAATTATGGGTAAGAATTTACCAGAACCCATGTATGCTTGCCGACTAAAATGCAAAATCATCCCTCTAATTTATATAATTTTTGCAAAATTCTTTCTCAAACTTTTTTTTTTTGACAGAACTCTCCCCCCATGTTGTATTATTTTTATAAAACTCTCCCTCAAACTTTTTTTGGGCGAAACTCTCCTTTCAAGATGTATTAGTTGAGCAAAAAGGACCCTTAAAAGATATATAATTAAATAAATAATATTTAATTAAATAAATGACTAATTATGTAGTTTCTAATAATATTATATTAATTGAATAATTTTATCTCAAACCAGATTATATTTGTTTTAAAAAATTATGATGAAATAATATATGATATGAATATATAATATATGATATGATATGATTATATATTTGTATATAATATTGTTATAATATAATATATACATACATATAAAATATTATATACTATAGTAGATATTCTATATGTTTATATATATAATTATAATATAATATAAAATAAATATAAAGATATATAATATTATATTTTTAATATATATTATATTTATTTTATATTATATTATAATTTATAATAGAAAAATATATGAAATATATTATTTTATATTATATATATATATATATGTACATATACATATATACATATATATATAATGTGACATCCCCAAATCTGGGCCCACACAGTCCAAACTTGAGTTGTCAAAAGGCTACAACAAAATTATTATAAAATAGTACAACGTTCAACAATACAATGTATTATTGTCATACTATTTTACAACACGTGAAGACTAGGATAGCTATCCCTCGGACTCTCACTTCATTCCCCGGCTAGACCCAGTTACGTACTCATCTCCTGTTAAAAAATAATGGAACAAAAGAAATGGTGGGCTCAAATAGCCCAGTAAGAAATATCATGACTAAGATAATGACGAATAAATTATCATTAGTCTTCAACAGTTGAGTTCTTGATAGAATACAATAGACTACAAGATTTATATCAAAAACTACAGTTAAATTTTTGAACAATGTTCATATCAATAATAGCAGCGGAATGAACAATCTATTAGAAGAATAATGCAAACTATAATATCCACTCGCTTCTCTTTTTAGGAAAAACATCATCAACTTTTATCATCTGAAATACCATTAGTCATGATAATACAAATTCATAGTTCCTGGTCATAATCATGCAAATCAACAGTTCCTCTTTGCACTACGGGCCAAAGATATTCAATATAACGCCAACGGTCATGATTATACCAGATTCAATCTTTGGTCATAATCATACCAAACAACAGTTCATCTTTACATTACGGGCCAAAGATATTCAATATAACACAAACGGTCATGATTATACCAGATTCAGCCTTTGGTCATAATCATACCAAACAACAGTTCATCTTTGCACTACGGGCCAAAGAGAACATTCACCACGTGTCATAAAAGACACCGAACAGATGTATCGCCTTTAACCTATTATATCGCATTTAACCTATCATCTGTTCAACAATTATATCGCATATGTGGCCCCGGCCACAGATATTCACAATAACTTAATTTTGGATGATTAGAATGATATAAATGATGAACAGAAGAAAAAAGGATAAACAATAAGTATCAGAAGTTTATTTTGTGCAGATTCAAATAATGTCCAAATTGTCAACATGATGTGGAGTGAAATTTAAAAATGATATTCAAGATCCACAGTTCAGAATAAATGGTTACAGTTCAATAGAAAGGTTCAGAAAAAAGGAAGGTTCAATTGAAATGATGAAATGCAACTATTATAGAACATATAATATTTTCAGGAATTATAGAAGCAATAGTTCCATAATAAGTTTCGATTTAGGTGTATGAAAGAAAATAATATCACTTACCGTAGCAGGTTTGATTAACAAAAAGTAAATAAAATTAATATCCCTTACTATAGTAAATTTGAATAATGGAAGATGAAAAAGATGGTATCCCTTATGAGTATAAAGGAAAATAATATCACTTACGAATATGAAAGAAAATGATATTACAAACGAATATGGAATAAAAGTGTCATGTGATAATTCGTGTAGACAAATTATTTCCACACGAGACAAATAAAAAGGGTTATTCACCAACAGGCGGTAATCTGCGCAGTAAGGTTATTCCCACAATTTAATAAAATTTGAATACGAAGAGTTATTCACCAAACAGGCGGTAGTCCGCGTCGTAAGGTTATTCTCAAAGATTAATAAGGAATGAATTCGATAGATTATTCACCAACAGACAGTAATTTGTGTCGTAAGGTTATTCCCACAAATTAATACATGGAAATAAATGGCACATCTTATGAGTAAGAAAGAACCGATATTATTTTCGAGAATCAAAGAATGATAATTCCTTCCAGTAAGAACGAAAATAATATCCATTTATGATGATGAAAAGAATGATACCCCTTACCGTAATAAATTTAAGAGTGTGAAAGAATGATATTCCTTACATGTAAGAAAAAAATGACATTCCTTACCTTAACACGTGACTGAATATTAATTTAAATGAGGTTGATCAACCTATATATTTTTAATATAATTAGTAATTACCACATATAAATTTCAAAGTGTATGATAACTCGTATAATATGAACTATCAAAATTATATATATTTAACATAATTTTTGTAGTATAATATAATAACTTTAAAATAGTTTTTAAAATAATATTCCAAAATAAATCTTCCTTACATGCATATAATTCATGTGGCTTCCACAGAGGATTCACATGGTTACTATTCAAAATAGTAAATATTAATTATTATTATTATTATTATTTTAAATTTATTTATTTATTCTTCCTGTGGGTCCAACATATATATTAAAATAATACTACAACAATAATTCAACAATAATGTAATAAACACGTTACAGATTATTATTAATTTAATAATATAAATTACTGTGTATTTGTTAATGTGACAATTATTTGGTTCAATAATTTTAAACTACAGTGCACCCACAATTATTGACTCAATGATATAAAATACAGTGTAATGACAATTATTGAATCAATAATACAAAATACTATGTAACAACAATTATTGAATTGATAACGTCAAATATTATGCAGTGACAATTATTGATGAAATGATGTGCAACAGTTACGATATCAATTATCAGATTAATAATGCAAATACTGTGTAATAACCAATTTATCAGTTCAATAATATAAACGCCGCACAATACCTTGTGCTACTGTAGAATACCGCGTGCTACAGTAAAATACCATAAATTACCGTAGGCTACTATTATTTTAATACCGGTATTTTAACAGTTAACACCGTTGACTATTTTTATTTAAAAATGTTACTTTTGTCGTTTTCTATATCCAACAAATATTCCGTTGTGAGGTCCACCAATAATTAGTTATTTCGGCTCTGTCGTACGACCCTTATATTCCCCGACAAAACGAATATTATTCGACAAAATAAAATTTGTACATAACATCCTTAACTTTCAATTTTGTCAATTTAACCACTTACTGTTTCATAAAAAAATATATATGAAGAAAAATTATATTTTATATTTCATAAAATTCGGGGTCTTACAACCTCCCCTCCTTATAAAATTTTGTCCCCGAAATTGACGTACCTGGCATTTCGAAGAGGTATGGATACCTAGACTTCATTTCAGATTCTAGCTCTTAGGTCATTTTCTCAATATCTTGGTTCCTCCATAAAATCTTAACTTGAGATATAACCTTTGAGCGTAGGATCTGCTCCTTCTTATCTAGAATCTTAACAGGTATTTTCTCGTACGTTAAATCCTCTGCTATAATGTCCGGTTCTAACTCAATGACGTGGTTTGGGTCCTTCACATATTTACGTAACATAGATATGTGAAAAACGTTATGGATGCGGGACATACTTGGTGGTAAATCTAGTATGTAGGCTACGGTTCTTACTCGATCGAGGATTTCGAATGAGCCAATAAATCGAGGGTTGAACTTTTCTCACTTTCTCAATCTCGTAACTTCTTTCCATGGAGAAACACGTAAAAATACATGATCTCCGACGTTGAATCTCTCATCTCTCCGTTGAAGGTCAGCATAACTTTTTTGTCGTTTTTGCGCGGTCTGTATTCGTTGTCGGATCATTTGGATCTTTTCAGTCGTCAAGCGTACCAACTCGGGTCCCAACAGTTTTTCTTCTCCTACCTCATTCCAACATACTGGAGAGCGACACTTGCGTCTATATAAAACCTCGAATGGAGTCATGCCTATACTTGCTTGGTAACTGTTGTTGTAGAAAAATTCAACCAATGACAAGTACTTATCCCAACTTCCTTTGAAGTCTAGTACGCAAAATCTCAAAAGATCTTCGAGGGTCTGGATCGTCCTTTTCGATTGTCCATCTGTTTGAGGATGGTATGCAGAACTAAAACGTAATTCAGTGCCCATAGCTTTTTGTAGACTGATCCAAAAACGTGAAGTGAATCTAGGATCTCGATCAGAAACTATGGAAACTGGCATGCCATGCAATTTCACAATCTCATTTATGTACATACTAGCAAGACGTTCAAGTGAAAAGTTTTCTCGTATAGGCAAGAAATGAGCGGATTTGGTCAATCTATCTACGATCACTCAAATTGCATCTAAGCCTTGAGAAACTTTGGGAAGACCTGTTACGAAGTCCATATTGATGTGTTCCCACTTCCATTCGGGAACTTCAAGTGGTTGTAATGGACCTTTAGGTACTTGATGTTCTGTCTTGACACGTTGACAAGTTAGGCACCTTGAGATAAACTCTGCAATCTCCCTTTTCATATTGTTCCACCAAAATGTATGTCGAAGATCTCGATACATTTTGGTACCTCCTAGGTGGATTGCAAACGACGTGTTGTGTGCCTCCATCATGATTTTATACTTCAATTCAGGATCGTTAGGAACACAGAGTCGAGAGTTGACTTGAAGTATTCCTTTCTCGTCAATTATTGCTTCGAGAATAGCACCTTCTTGTACTTTCTTCATCATATTCATCAACTCCGGATCAGTAGCTTGAGCAACTTTAATTTTATCGATTAAAGCTAGTTCTACTCGTACGTGCGCAATCTTTAAGTGGGTCATTGGTATTTTTAGCTCTATCTCCATCTTTTGCAAGTCGTACAAAATACGTTTTTGTGTTGTCAGCAGTGCACTTGTACTGGCATAAGATTTTTTGCTCAAAGCGTCAGCTACAACGTTCGCCTTTCCTGGGTGATACTGGATTGTGTGGTCGTAATCCTTCAATAGTTCAAGTCAACGTCATTGTCGCATGTTAAGTTCCTTCTGGGTGAAGAAATACTTGAGACTTTTATGATCCGTATAGATATCCACTTTCTCTCCGTACAAATAGTGTCTCCAGATCTTCAACGCGAAAACGACTGCTGCCAACTCTAGATCATGAGTAGAATAATTTTTCTCATAATCTTTGAGTTGTCGAGAGACATAGGCTATAACATTTTCATGTTGCATAAGGACACAACCTAGACCTTTGCCTGAAGCATCGCTATATATGACAAATTCTCCTGATCCTGATGGAATGGTCAGAACAGGAGCTGAAATAAGTCTCCTTTTGAGTTCTTGAAAATTTTTCTCACATTCCTCGCTCCATACGAAATTAATGCTTTTCCAAGTAAGCTGAGTTAATGGAGTGGCGATTCGAGAAAATCCTTCTACGAATATCCGATAATAATCAGCTAGACCCAGAAAGCTTCGGACTTCGGTTACTGTTTTGGGTTGTTCCCAATTCAGTATTGCTTCAATCTTCGCAGGGTCAACCGATATTCCGTGTTTTGAAATTACATGTCCAAGAAACGTGACTTCCTCAAGTCAGAAGTCACATTTCTTCAACTTGGCATATAGTTTGTTCTCACGGAGCTTTTAGAGTATCAATATCAGGTGTTGTTCATGATCCTCACGACTCTTGGAGTATATGAGGATGTCATCAATAAAGACAACTACAAAATGATCCAAATATTTCTTGAATATTCAGTTCATCATGTCCATGAAAGCTACAGGAGCATTGGTTAGTCCAAAAGGTATGACTAAAAACTCATAATGCCCATAACGAGTTCTGAAAGCAGTCTTTAGAATGTCCTCAGCTTTAACCTTTAACTGATGATATCCAAAACGAAGATCAATCTTTGAGAAATGTTGAGCACCTTGTAATTGATCAAACATGTCATCAATCCGAGGTAATGGGTACCTGTTTTTTATGGTGACATGGTTCAATTCTCGGTAGTCAATGCACAATCTCATACTCCCGTCTTTCTTCTTCACAAATAGAATATGAGCACCCCAAGGTGATGTACTCGGACGAATGAAACCAGTATCCAACAACTCCTGTAGTTGGACTTTTAACTCTTGAAGTTCAATGGGAGTCATTCGGTATGGGGCTTTGGAAATCGGCTTAGTACCAAGTTCAAGATCAATACAGAATTCAATTTCTCGGTTTGGGGTAAGCCAAGAAGTTCCTCAAGAAAAACGTCAGGAAACTCATTAACAATGGGAATATCATTCAAGTTTGACGTATTTTTTGTTCAAATCAGTGACATGAGCTAAAAAGGCTTGACATCCGTTTTTCAATAAACGAATGACTTTATGGCTAGAAATAAAAGTTATAGATTTCAATGGTTTAGTTGCTTGAATTTGCATGACAGGTTGATTAGGAATATGAAAACTAATAATCTTATGAAAGCAATCAATTTTAGCATGATGGGTAGTCAACCAATCAATTCCTAGAATCACATCAAATTCATGCATTTCCAAAGAAATAAGGTCAACAGGTAATGTAAGATTATTGATTTGAATTAGGCAAGATTTATAGACAGTAAATGTAATGGCTATTTCTCCCAATGAGGTTTCAACTGATAAGACAAGATTTAAGTTTTCAATAGTCAAATTTAAACGTTGAGTACATATAGATGAGATAAAAGAGTGGGTAGAGCCAGTATCTAACATGACATAGTCTTCACGAGAATTGATGAATAGCTTATCGGTTATCACCTCATTCGGTTTCTTGATCATCAAGGCTGTCATCATCAAATCGAGTCCCGTATACTTCATCCGGATCTTCACGTATTTCAACCATGGAGATACCGCTAAATAATTTTCTAACAAACTGTTTATCGGATTCCCAACTTCATCAGTAGTAACGTACCAATGATTTCCATAAGAATAGTATTTTCGATAGACTGCAACTTCCACGATAGTGACTAACTTAACCTGAATTCCTCTAAATTGTAACGCCCAAAAGTATAGAAACATCATTTTTAAATAATCTTGAAAATCATAGCTGGAACACCATAAATCCCAAAGACTGATATGAAAAGTCCATATATTCTGATTCATTATTATATTGCATAACCAGGTGATATGACTCTCCCAATTAGTGAGCAGATTAAAGGCAATAATTTTTGCAAGTTCATTACATCATTTAATTGCTTCTAAGAAAGGATCTGGAATAACTGTAGTAGAGCTTTCACCTTCATCCTTACTGGATAGAACACGCATAATTTTTGCCTTAGGCAAATGATTTAACTCTGAGTTTATAGGAAGATTATTTGTCGCCTCTTGATTCGCAGCTACATTTGTTTCGGGCATTTCATTGTTAACTTCATGATTTTCAGATGTCATACTTAACTGTAGTCACAAAATAATTATTAGTTTAAACAAATTGACTCATCACTTCATGTCCCTATATTCAAATCGACTCATTAGATAACAAAATCTCATTTAGGTGGGACACACTAGTGACTGATTTTATTCGTCTCTCCCCTCATAATTCTAACCCCAGATCTCCCTTAAAGACTATATCCCTAAGCTCTGATGCCAACTGTGACACCCCCAAATCTGGGCCCACACAGCCCAAACTTGAGTTGTCAAAAGACTACAACAAAATTATTACAAAGTAGTACAATATTCAACAATACAGTGTATAATAATACACAACTAAGTCTTCACTATTATTGCCACACTATTTTACAACACGTGAAGACTAGGATAGCTATCCCTCGGACTCTCACTCCATTCCCCGGCTAGACCCAGTTACGTTTTCATCTCCTGTTGAAAAATAATGGAACAAAAGAAATGGTGAGCTCAAATAGCCCAATAAGAAATATCATGACTAAGATAATGACGAATAAATTATCATTAGCCTTCAACAATTGAGTTATTGATAGAATACAATAGACTACAAGATTTATATCAAAAACTACAGTTAAATTCTTGAACAATGTTCAGATCAATAATAGCAGCGGAATGAACAATCTATTAGAAGAATAATGCAAACTATAATATCCACTCGCTTCTCTTTTTAGGAAAAACATCATCAACTTTTATCATCTGAAATACCATTAGTCATGATAATACAAATTCACAGTTCCTGGTCATAATCATACAAATCAACAGTTTCTCTTTGCACTACGGGCCAAAGATATTCAATATAACGCCAACGGTCATGATTATACTAGATTCAGCCTTTGGTCATAATCATACCAAACAACAGTTCATCTTTGCACTACGGGCCAAAGATATTCAATATAACACAAACGGTCATGATTATACCAGATTCAGCTTTGGTCATAATCATACCAAACAACAGTTCATCTTTGCACTACGGGCCAAAGAGAACATTCACCACGTGCCATAAAAGACACCGAACAGATGTATCGCCTTTAACCTATTATATCGCCTTTAACCTATTATATCGCCTTTAACCTATCATTTGTTCAACAATTATATCGCATCTGTGTCCCCGGCCACAGATATTCACAACAACTTGATTTTGGATGATTAGAATGATATAAATGATGGACAGAAGAAAAAGGATAAACAATAAGTATCAGAAGTTTACTTTGTGCAGATTCAAATAATGTCCAAATTGTCAACATGATGTGGAGTGAAATTTAAAAATGATATTCAAGATCCACAGTTCAGAATAACGGTTACAGTTCAATAGAAAGGTTCAGAAAAAAGGAAGGTTCAATTGAAATGATGAAATGCAACTATTATAGAACATATAATATTTTCAAGAATTATAGAAACAATAGTTCCATAATAAGTTTCGATTTAGGTGTATGAAAGAAAATAATATCCCTTACCGTAACAGGTTTGATTAACAAAAGGTGAAGGAAATTAATAGCCCTTACTATAGTAAGTTTGAATAATGGAAGATGAAAAAGATGGTATCCCTTATGAGTATAAAGGAAAATAATATCACTTACGAATATGAAAGAAAATGATATTACAAACGAATATGGAATAAAAGTGTCATGTGATAATTCGTGTAGACAAATTATTTCCACACGAGACAAATAAAAAGGGTTATTCACCAACAGGCGGTAATCCGCGCAGTAAGGTTATTCCCACAATTTAATAAAATTTGAATACGAAGAGTTATTCACCAAACAGGCGGTAATCCGCGCCGTAAGGTTATTCTTAGAGATTAATAAGGAATGAATATGATAGGTTATTCACCAACAGACAGTAATCCGCGCCGTAAGGTTATTCCCACAAATTAATACATGGAAATAAATGGCACATCTTATGAATAAGAAATAAACGATATTATTTTTAAGAATCAAAGAATGATAATTCCTTCCAGTAAGAAAGAAAATAATATCCATTTATAATGATGAAAAGAATGATACCCCTTACCGTAATAAATTTAAGAGTGTGAAAGAATGATATTCCTTACATGTAAGAAAAAAATGACATTCTTTACCTTAACACGTGACTGAATATTAATTTAAATAAGGTTGATCAACCTATATATTTTTAATATAATTAGTAATTATCACATATAAATTTTAAAGTGTATGATAACTCGTATAATATGAACTATCAAAATTATATATATTTAACATAATTTTTGTAGTATAATATAATAACTTTAAAATAGTTTTTAAAATAATATTCCAAAATAAATCTTCCAAAGAAAGCTTTTAAAAATGAATCTTCCCAAAGAAGAGTTTTCTAAAGGAAGATTTGTGAATACCGTGAAAAATAAGAATTTATAAAATTACCACTCTTTAATAAAAGACTTACTTGAAAAATTCATGCACTCATTTTGGCTTTCAAACACTCAAGATAATCTTACTGTTCTCAAAGAAAACTCATAAAATTCTTATAGAAAAATTTTATGTTTTAGGTGTGATTTTTCTATTCAGCTGAGCAAGCTATTTATAGGAGAAAATAAGTACTATGCGTTAGGTGAGCAGCGCACGCCATTGCTGAAATGCAGTAGCCGCCTGGCTGCTTTCACCAACCATTCCAGCAAATTTTTGCATGCATATAATTCATGTGGCTTCCACAGAAGGTCCACATGATTACTATTCAAAATAGTAAAAATTAATTAATTATTATTATTTTAAATTTATTTATTTATTCTTTCTGTGGGTCCAACATATATATTAAAATAATGCTACAACAATAATTCAATAATAATGTAATAAACACGTTACAGATTATTATTAATTTAATAATATAAATTACTGTGTATTTGTTAATGTGACAATTATTTGGTTCAATAATTTTAAACTACAGTGCACCCACAATTATTGACTCAATGATATAAAATACAGTGTAATGACAATTATTGAATCAATAATGCAAAATACTGTGTAACAACAATTATTGAATTGATAACGTCAAATATTATGCAGTGACAATTATTGATGAAATGATATGCAACAGTTACAGTGTCAATTATCAGATCAATAATGCAAATACTATGTAATAACCAATTTATCAGTTCAATAATATAAACGCCGCACAATACCTTGTACTACTGTAGAATACCGCGTGCTACAGTAAAATAACATAAATTACCGTAGGCTACTATTATTTTAATACCGATATTTTAACAGTTAGCACCGTTGACTATTTTTATTTAAAAAAGTTACTTTTGTTGTTTTCTATATCCGACAAATATTCCGTTGTGAGGTCCACCAATAATTAGTTATTTCGGCGCCGTCGTACGACCCGAATATTTCCCGACAAAACGAATATTGTCCGACAAAATAAAATTTGCACATAACATCCTTAACTTTCAATTTTGTCAATTTAACCACTTACTGTTTCATGAAAAAATATATATGAAGAAAAATTAAATTTTATATTTCATAAAATTTGGGGTTTTACCTATAATATTATAGCATATAATGACATATATTTAATATATAATATGACATATATAATTGTATATTTTTAATATGTATTGTATTTGTTTATATTATATTATAATTATATATATAAACATATAAAATATCTACTATAGTATATAATATATATATGTATGTATATATTATATTTAATATATAATATAATATAATGCATATAATATAATCATATCATATATTATCTTATCATAATTTTTAAAAATAAATATAATCTGATTATATTTTTACTAAAAATAGGGGTGAGATAATTTTTTTTAACTAATATAATATTATTAGGAACTACATAATTAGTTATTTATTTAATTATGTTTCATTTATTTGATTATATATTTGTTAAAGGTCTTTTTTACTCAACTAATATATTCAATTTTGAATGGGGAGTTTTGTTCAAAAAAAAAGTTTAAAGAAGAGTTTTATAAAAATAATATAAATTGGAGGAAGAGTTTTATGAAAAAAAAATTAAAAGAGAATTTTATAAAAATTATACAAATCGGAGGGACGGTTTTGAATTTTAGTCCATTCCTGCCAGGTGCTGAAAATTGCATCAGCTTTTGACAAGTGTTTGCAGTTACTTCTCTGCACTCTCCACTCTCCACTCTCCACTCTCCACTCTCCACATTCTCATAAACACTCCATGATCACCTGCAATACCGCATCAGAATTTTTTTGAATTTGCATTCAATCGGTAAGTTTCTCCTTCTCATTTTCGATCTTGATTTAGGGTTTTTATTCTGATCTCAATCCATCATATAATGTATCTGTGATTTTATATGTGCATATGTAATTGTTTGATATCTCTGCATTTGTACATCTGAAATTAACCCGCATCATAATCCGTCTGAATATTTGATCGCAATTGGTTGAATTTCCTTTTGTAACTAAATATTTATTTTTTATTTTTTCGGTTGTGCTGATGCTGATGCCCAAGTACTGTTATATTTGCGTTTTTCAGATAAACTTTAAATGAATTTATGGAATGTGACTATGTTTTTGATTTTTTTTTTAATTATTTAATTTAATGGTAGAATCATTGTATAACTGTAGTAACTTCATATCAAGTGTTTGATCAAATGATTATGTTTTCCTAGTTTAATTTTTGTGTGGATATATATAACCTGTATAATTACCCTGTTTCAATTTCAGTGAAAAATTAATGTCTGACGTAGTTGAATCACCTAAACGGCCTGATTGGAAGGATCCGCAAAGATCTTTGGCTGGTTTCCCTGATAATTTTAATTTTGAAGAATGGCTTGAATCTGAGTCTGATGATCCAAGGTATAAGCTGTACTTTAATTTGGTCAAACAAATTCCGAGCTTGATGAACAGGTGAATTATTGCTGAGAATGGACTCTAAAGAAAACCATACAAGTCGAGGAAAAGTTACCCAATGTTTATCAGAGCTTGAGTTCTTACTGATTGAGAAGGTGAAAATGAAACAGCTGCTGACGGTAAGAGCATGAAGAGGCTATTGGAGTTGGAGGATAACCTAAATTCTCATAGACATGGACTTAAATTTGGAGGGGCAGCAGTTAGAAGGCTTGAGATATGATATTCATAGTATATGGCAGAGATAGCGTCTCGTGATTTGGGAGAGCTTTGAAGGAAGTTTTGAAGAGGGAGAAAAAGTCCCTCAAGAAGTTTCAGCTTCGGAGAAACAATGTATGTGGCTTTGAGAACAGTTGAGAAATGAAAAAGAAGGTGCTGGATTGAATGAAGAGTTGCTTCAGCTCAATAATGCACAAAACGAAGCTGAGGTGTGTCAATTGTCATTCTCTTATTTATTAGAGTAAAATCTAATTCTTGACTTTTATTGGCAAGACAATATCTTTTTACTCTGTTGTTTATGTGCTATTACTTTTAGGGAATTTTTTCAACATGCTGTTCGGAGTTTGGACGGAATTAGCTGAACAAATTAAGCAGCAAAGCTCTATGTGTTAAATTATTTATCTCAAGTGCTGGGTAAGGTGATTTTGCTAGCTAATTTAAGGAAAAACATGCACGAACTCCATTAAACAATACTATAATGTGCCGTCTATTTTGTGCGCAGGGGAATTTGGAATGAGTTTAATGTACTATCTTTGAGGTGGCTACTATTTTCACTTTGTTCCGAGATAGGATCATTTTCTTGCTTCTTGTTGGGCCTTTACTATGACTGATTTTAGGTGCATTTCTGTGTCTAATATTTTTAAAGATTGGAAAATTGATTTTTCTTGACTTCTTTTTTCTTTTCTTCAATGGTTGTAGGGTCGGTAGACTCTTTGTCTGCTCCTACTTGTATTCTCTATAAACTTATAATGAATATCTTTTCTATCGGAAAAGAAAAGAAAAAAGGTGGTCTTGATAGAACCAATGCTGAGTTGGGCTCATCTTGAAGATCAAACTATGAAGGATCGTTGATAAAGAAGCCATTGCACTTGAGGGATGTGTGATGACCATTCCCGTGGCTTATTCATACTTGGGTTCTCAGCATGTTGGGGTATTATGTGGTTGTGGTTAATAAAAATCACATCTATGAACAGGTCTGGTAGGATGACTATGCCAATGACATTGTTTTTTTTGTTCTTATAATAGCATTTTTGCAAACATTGTCAAGGTTAAGATTGATCATAATATCTCAAACACTAACTTTCAAAATAAATAAATAAATAAAATAGCACTAACGCTACTAGAGAGAAGTCTTCCGTATAATTCTAGATTTGACTAGCGGATAGACAATGGTGCATTAAGCACCCATAGTAGAGCATCAACTCGCCTTGTGATCAAGTTCGCTACGGATCCCTTACTCATGACTGGTAATCTAGTTTTTCTTCCCCCCCCCCCCCCCCCCCCCCCCAAAAAAAAAAAAACCAAAACCAAAAAAATACTTTCCATGCTAATTATAAAATATGATATCTAGAATCTGGACTTGAGTGGAACTACAGATTTCTGTAATATAAATTCCTTATCCTCTCGTCATTTTTTCGCCCGTTTTTGGGTGAATACACTCTCATCATTCTAACAGATCATGCAGGTGATGTTGTTTTCACTATTGGGGAATTCTCTGTTGTATAGTATTGATACCTTGTTTCCTTCTTCGTATTGTCTTAATATATTGCACTGTTCTATGTTCTTAATCTACAATATCAAGCATTTCGTAGGACTTTCAACCTGTGTTGATTTGATCCCTTGTTTCAGTTTGGAACACAATAGAGATTTGATTTGCTTTAATGTCCTCTAATTCTTGTGTTATGAGAGTTGATAATTCTTTCTGTTATGTAAGTTTTCTATCAATATAAATCCTAAATTAGTATTTGTCACCCTTGATAAGAGGAATTTCGTATTGAAATGTGTTAATGTTGTTGTTATCCTTATGCTTCTTATTGATTCGGAAAACTCCTTGTACCCCTGAAAACACCTTGTATATTATCCTTGGATTTATAAGTGGCAAAATTCCTATCCCCATTCTATAGTTGCTACATGATATTGAGAGAAGCTGATGGACATCATGATATTGGTACTTTTTAGAAATTTGCAATAAATTGAATGTTTTTATACTTGAGTTAACCATATATCGAATTGAATCCTTGTGATTAGACAGAACAGGATGTCTAAAACATGTTGCATTTTTTCTTCTTGAGTTTGGAATTTTTAGGGTAAAGCCATTGGCAACATGATAGGCACTCTGTAAATTGTTCATGAAATCCGTAAATGTTACACAAATTTCTTAGCGTGTCTTTTATGATCATATTATAGTTGTTTAAAGTTAGAACCAAATTCTAATCATATTTTTCTTTATTAGTTGTTTGTCCTAATATTTTGGTTGATCACTACTTGTTGAGTAGCAATATTGTCACTAACACTAATAAATCTAAAAGAATTTATTTCAAACGAAACGATAATTGTAATACTACCAAGTATCTGATTGAATTTCAGAAATTAGAGAACTATGTACTTACTTACAGTTAATAATGACAGGCACAACTGATGGTGAACATGAAGGAAAGGAATAAGCCTTTGCCCTTATCCAAGAAGAAGAGAGAGTTTAAAACCGCAGAAATCATTATGGAAAGAAAACAGGTGTCCTTGCACCAAAAAATGGAGAGAGATAGTTATGTCTGAAGGCCGACACACACAGATGATGCCTCTAGAATCATATAATTTACAAGACTCTTTTGGAGGGAACTGTTTGCTCTGCACAACCTTCGTTTCATTGTTGCCTCTATGAATAAAGTCTTACTTATCATATAAACAAAATATAAGGATATAATTAATTCTTTGGTGAACAGATTATTCTCTTGGCTACAAGGCGTTATAATTAAAGACGGAAAGGAATTATTTTGTTAAAATCTCCGTATCACGTGGTAAAGCCAGAATCTCATCATCTTCAAAAAGATAAGTGATTTCTTTTTCTTTCTTTTTTTCTTTGATGCAATCATAGAGTTGAGTCTGTTTGGTGGTCAGTTTTTGTGCAATCCTACATCATGCATTATATTTTCTTTCCGGTAGTAACTATAGATGGGCTGAAAAGTGCTTTATTTTGTAGCAATTAACCAAAAAAAAAACTAAGAATTAAGAAAGTCCCAAACTACAATTTATACAAACACATTTTCATGATTTTGGTGAAAGTCAATGAAGTGAATCAAGTGATTGAGAGCGTATCTCTCTTTAATTTTTTTTTTCCTCTTATAATAAATTGACATGGAATGTAGGCTGCATGACAAGACTTGTTAATGGCTAGCATCAGAATTTGAATTTATTATCTTTTTTTTTTTTGAAGAGTGAACAAACTGGATTATTTGTGTGAATTATGGATCATGTTGATAATGAAGAGACATTATCACTAGAATATAATAAATGTATGTAGCAGTAGTCAGATTAAGACCTAGTAAAAAAAAAATTGGTAAAAGGATTATAGCTATAATCTATGTCAAGTTCAGTAAAAACTCGTCTGATCCCTTAAGACGTTAGAGCAGGGATACCAGGTCTGGTAACTCTTATTGCCCTATGTTTTATGTACCTATTGTTCCGAATCGTGGTACAAGAACTAAATGCCTTGTATTCCTCGTACCCGATTTCTTTCTGCTACCTAGTCGATCATCATTCCTGGTAACCATGTGTGAGAGCGATATGGCACAGAAGATTTCCAAAGAGTTGTGTTTAAAGCTTCAAAAAAAAAGAAGTGATAACCTAGAAGTTGAAACCATTTTGCACTAGAGTAAGTGAGTAACTTCTATTCCATTATTTGAATGAAAAAAATGCTTGTAGTTATAGCCAGTTATGCGGTACAGAATTAAGATAGACAAATGTTCCAGATCATCTTAAGGTAGAGCATGCTCTTATGGAGAACAAAGGAGGGAGAAATTATTTCTTAATGAATTCATATTCTTGGAGAGGGTGTAAATCATACAAGTGCAACTTCTTCGAATCTTAGATTCACCTATATAAGTGCAAGAAGTGGGATTGTTTTTGCGAGATTTAAAAATTTGTCTGTAATGCACTTATGAAACCCAAGAGGTAACCCAAAGCCATAAATGTGTGGTTATTTCAATAATATATTGGTAGGTGATATGTCTATATGTATGATTTGAAATCACAAGATTCATAGTTCAAAGTTACAGCTACTCTGAATCTTGCGATCCTAACATATTGACTATGTAGGCTTCAAGTCGAAAGACACCTTACTTATGTATCATCTATCATTATTAAGGAAGAAAAGGCTTTTAAAATATGTGAAAACTGGGGGAAATTGTCGGGAATGTTTCAAATATTCCCACAATCAGGTTCGTTGAATCTGAGTATTTAATGAGAGGTTGTGATCAAATAGAGACAATGATCACAAGTCTAATGTATGGGTGCGATTTGGACTACAGTTTGCTGATAGGCAAGATATAACGGTCGGGATTAAAATGAGTATTTATGTAGAGCAGGATACATCATAAAGAAGTGTTTAGAAAAATATAACTAGACAGAATTTTTCCATTTGAAAGGGCTCAGATTTATTGAAAGAAATTCTTTCTCAATTTCTCTTGGAATTTTTTGCTCTCATCATGGTTCAAAGTATTAGTCAGAGTTACCAAAATCTTGCCATATCGGTTTGGTTTCCTTGCCAATCCGATAACGAGTCACAAATTATAATTTCAAGCATTATCAATGTAAAGTTGCGTATAGGCAAAATTTCACTGTAACGAAAAAATAATGGTATAACGGAGAAATCATGGAGAAATAACAACGTAACGGAGGAATCAAGGTGAAATAATGGTGTAAGGAAGTCAACAAAGTCGGGACTCTTTTGTGGAAGGGAGTAATAATAATATTATCAAAGTATAACTCTTTTTGTGGAATAGAAGAAGTAATAATAATAATAAATAAAATAAGAATATTTGCATATTAACTAGTAACAAATTAATAATTAATAAATAAATTTGAAGCTATAGCGTAACGATGCGTATCGCCCGAAACCGAGTCAAGAAAAATCGTTCCGTAACCTAGGCCGCTTTCACGACTTTGAACCATGCTTCTCATAGAAAGGTATTATTTTTGGTTTTGCTAATAGAATACAACTGTTTGCGAATTTTATCTTGGAAGATACATTTGCTGAACCAGGTTGCTGTTTAGGGTGCAAATTTTATCTTTATGAAAGAGCATTATTTTATTCGGTTCAGATTCTTTCATTAACTATGCCTAGTTCTTACATGATGCTTCCATGAAAGAGTGGGGACACTTAAATTAACTTTTCAGGGCCATGATGCCGAGTCTGCTATTTTCTGGGTTAATGAAGAGGTTTCACCGTCTCTATTGCCCTTCTTAGATATTATGAACTACTTACAGCTGTGGTAATTTTTATAAGCCTTGGATTGGGTTCTCTGAGTCATATAGTCACTCGGGTATAGGTGCTCTAACTGTTGGCAGCAGAGTTTTTTCCCCTTAATCTAAACATCAAAATTGACCAACATTGAGGTTCTTAACATCAAAATTGACCAACATTGAGGTAGAGGTAGAGGTAGAGAGGGAGGGGGGGGGGGGGGGGGGGGGGGGGGGGGGGGGGAGAATCTTAAGATTCAAAAGAGTATTTGAAAATCAAAAATATTAGGGCTGTAAACAAGTGAACTCGGCCAGGCTCGACCTTGATTAAATGTTGAAAACTCTAGCCGGTGCTTTAAACGAATCTAAATTTTGTTATTCAAACTCTGCTCATTAATAAATGTTTTAGCTCGAACAGAGGTTAAGCAAACCAAGTCAAGCTTGAGCCTAGCTCAACTCTAGTGAAGTTAAACCAAATTTAAATGATTATGAAATTAATTATCCTTATGTGTATAATTATTTTAATTAATTAAAAATTAAACGAGCAAAGCTCTAGCTGGACATGTCCAAGTTTGCTTAGCTAATTTATTTAAAGATCAAGACACATTGTTCGAGCTCTACTTTTATGCAAACTCAAGTTGAGTTGAGTTGAACTTTGTTAGTGGACCATTGGTTCTCTTTTACAGCTCTAACATAAATTCACTCACATTGAGGTAGAGGCAAAGGAAATCTAGAGATTCAAGAGAAAAGAATATATGACGTTTTGGTGACGATAAACATAAGGAAGTAACGTTTAGGAAATAGCACAAGTAGCCGATGACTTTCAGTTTTTATTGGACATGTTTAAGGTGTTTTTAGGAAGTGAAAAATCTTTAAACACTTTTAGAATAAAATGATTATATGATATTTACTAAAATTCGCTATATGTGTCTTTGATTCAAATTGTTAAAAATACCAAATTCTCAATGGAAAAAAATAAAATCCAAACAATTATTGTTGAATCTTGAAAGTCAACATTTATTAATGCCAACCACTCTTAAAGCACTATGCCAATGTTTGTATACACTATTTTGGCAGTTTTCATTAATATGTCTAATAATGAGGGTATTTGTCAAGAATCTCATTTAATATTATTTTTGAAACTCCAATCTTTTTATCATTGTGAAATTGGTATATTTTACTTTCTAAACTAAAGAATTTTTTTACTGAATTTTAGTAACATGTACGTTATAAAATATTTCTACTTTAAAAGTGTTTAAAAAGTTTTCATTTCCTAAAAACTCCTTGAACATATTTAATAGATACTAGGGTTTAAGTTCTAGCTCGGCATAGGAAAAAGGTGATCCGTCGACTGCTTCTCCCTTTCCTATACGTTCCTTTCTTGTGTTTATTGTCAATTCAAGACTTATCTACTCAAATGTCATACCTTCTTCTTTCTTAAATCTCCAGATTTCATTTTCCTCTACTGCATTGTTACCAACTTCAAATCTTAAATCTACTCTCAGATCTCCAGATTTATTTTTCCTCTACCTCAATGTTTGTCAATTTCGATGTTTAAATTTGAAAGGGAAAACAAACATTGCGGTGATAATCGTCAGTCGGCAATAACTTCTTTCCTTTTTGTTCTTCCTTCTTCTCTGTCAAATCTTTCAGGAATCTCCGATTAAAGGTAATACAAAATAATTGATTAATACAAAAGAGATATAATTTTATTTGTTTTTTTTTAATTTGGTTTGTTAATCCTCACTACTCGGTACTAGTATCTCTGCCCTTTAAATCTCTTCATTCTTTTATATAAATGATATATTTTATGTTTATTTAAGTTTACATTGCCAAACTTTTTTAAATATAAATAAATTTGTTGGAAAAATTAGAAAATTAACAAGTAGTCCACCCACTTAAAAATAAGTGAAACTAAAAGAAAAACTCTAAAATGAGTAGATCTCCAATTTCTAAATAGATCAATTAGATCAGCACATTGCTACCTTATGTTTATATTTATGTTAATTTAATTTTTGTAGTTATCATATATATAAGATTTATTTAGCCTGAACCTAGACCAAGGCTCAATCCACTGTATGAAGAGCACCTGGGTCATTGGTATCCTTTATAGTAGAGTTGAGATTTCTATACAATTCAATCCATGATACATGTTCCGTTGCGGGAACGAGGTAATATTTGGCTATTACGTTATAGGTTTGTTGTTACATTATAGGTCCAGTTATCTTGAACATGATCTATTAATTGTTTTGTCTAGACAAAAAACTTTAGGTTGAAAGAACTTATGCCTATGCTTGTTATTTTCCAAGAAAATTTTGACTACTTTTCTTTTTCTTTTTCTTGTAAACTGAACTAGCGTTGTTCTTTTTGACATTCTAGAAAAGAATGATAAAACTACAAAGACATTTTTTGGTTTAATTCTTTATATAAAATTCATTATTAGAAAATAATTTTTCGAGAAGTGTGAGTTTATATTGTTTGACAAAATGTATTGCTCTTTTAGATAAATTTTGTATGGTTTTGCTGTGACTCTTTTGTTTGATGTGTTTTTAGGTTTAAAAATTTTCAAGAAATTTTAGTATTGGAGAGACGAATATAAAGCCATTCAACCACAAGACACTACAATCGTATGTCTCGATTTCTAAACCGTTGAAGAGAGGTACAAATTTTATTTTCTTGCTTTGTCTTCATTGAATTTCTCACTCTTTGCATTTCATTATGCTCTGTGTCATCTTCGTTATTCCTTCCATCACATTCATCTGTGCATTTCCAAGCCAGTTGATTTTTTCATTACATAGTTCATCCAAAATGCTTGTTGCAATCAAAATTATTGTATTTAATTCAGAATTTGATTATTCAATCATTACCGAGTCTTTTCTTGGGAGTCGATCATTACCAGGTTTGATATGTGTTGGTCTTCTTACTACATCTGTTTGATCCATCAGAATGGTTTTAAGCTTGTTACTATATTTGTTTGATCCATCAAAATGATTTAAAGTTCATGGTTGCAATCATCTGCTTCCATTATTAATGCTTGGGTTAAACCGTCAGAATGGTCTTCTCCTAAAAAAGTTTTTTGATAAATAATCTCCTACAAAGAGATCACTTGTATTGAAATGAAAAAAATTAAGGGAAAAAAAATCAGAGAAACATGTTCCAAGGCAATGTAACTGAGAAGTATAACTGTTAGTCTGGGAAACTTCCTTCTTTGTTCAATCTTGATTAGCTTATGAAAGTAATATTTCTGAAGTTCTAACTGTTCACAAGAAATTTGACATTTTTATTTATATCATAGCCTTTTCCTTGAAGAACACCCAAGTTTTAGGACTGTTGAGTGATTGTATCTGTGGTGATTTACAATGTACACCTGATTACTGGACAAAATGTTTTTTCAGAAAATTGCTTGAATACTCGGGAAATATATCATTATCATGTACTATACCTACCCTTCCAAGTCCCACCACTCAATGAGTCTTTAGTAGAATGTCTTTTAGGAACAAGAAAGTCTGTTGTCTCAGTGGTATCCAATGACACGCCTCCCAAGTTATTTATTGTTGAGACATAACAGAGACTACACAATAACCTATTCAGTTTATTTTGATAATCAGAGCTTGATCTATTTGCTTGATCAGAATTAAGTTATAGTCTCATATTTTATATTCTCATTACCTACATTATCTCTTTTGTTGGTTTACTTACAAGTTGTCAGCAGCTTTTGTCTGTCACAAAATTTCCCAAGTTATTATTCAGATTGAGTTTTTCATGATGTGCTTATTGTAATATTGTATGTTTCTTTTCAAATTGTTCCTTCTATCTCATTTTGTCCCCTTTTAATATTGCAATAGAAATCTTTTTGTGATCCTATTAGTAATTTTGTTTCCTCACAGATTACACATAAAATTAATTAAGTGCCTTTCATTAATCACATATCTAATTAATCACTTCTAACTGTTCTGTTCTGAATTCTCCCATATCCTTGATTCCTTTTTTTTTCCCCCTTGAGAATCTATTCTATTACAATTCATTTATAGGATACATTTCATCCTAGGGGCCTAGGGGGAACCAGGGAAAGGGGCCAAGAGAGGAACCTAGGGGAAATTTACCTTCTTCATGTAGCACCTTGGTTATCTCTGACTTCTAACTTTTTCCAAGGGGTATCACCTTTGGTCTAAGTTCTTGTTTTTGATGTGTATGTATATGTTGTGTGTTGCATCTTTCATGCAATTGAAATGAACCCACATCAGAATCCATGTGAAGATTTGATAGCAATGTATTAGGTTCTTTATAACAAATTCTGCTTCACCCTTTTTCTTTTATTCTTCTACTATTCTAGTAGTAATTTCTTATGTATATACCTAAATATTTACTTTTTCATGTTCTACGATGTGCTTCAACTGTTGCTAATGATTATGCATAATTACTCGTATATTTGTGTTTGATCGTCTGTCTTTTGTCTTATGAGCCCTACTTAAATTAATTTTATTTCCTCTTGTGGATGCATTATCGTATTAGCTAGTTTGAAATTTATACACATTGAGAGTCATTTTGTATGCATACATTCAGGCAATTATATAGACATTTGTGTGTCATCTGTATAATTATCCGTTTAATTTCAGCAAAAATCAATGTCTGAGGTACTTAAAGGTTTGCGCAGAAGAAAATCCACGCCACAAAGACGTACGCCAATTGATCAAAAACTCAAGATTTATAAACCAAACTTTGATAAGCATCGGGTACACAACTACAATCTGTGTGAACCACCTAAACGTCCTGATTGGGAAGATTCACTCAGATCTTTGATGAACATCCCTGATAATTGGAATGTTAAAAAGTGGCTAAAAGCCAAGCCTGGTCATCAAATGAATGAGGTGATCTTGAACTTGATTAAAGTAAACAAAGAACTTCGGGCACATGTTAAAAAGCGTAGAGAATTGGGAAGAAATAAATTGATACATGCATCAGAAATTCTCCTCCATGATTTATCAGCACATCAGGAGTTTTTACTGAGGGAGAAACTGAAGCTTGATGGGAAAGAGTTGCAAGATAGGAGCATGAAGAGGGTGTTGGGGTTGGAGAACCACCTAAATGATGCTAGTTCTCAACTCAAACTTGGACAGGAAGCAATAGAAAAGCTTCAAGTACAATATGAGGAGTATACGGCAGAGATAGCAGCTTGTGAATCAAGGAAATCAGAGTCGGACAGAGCTTTGAATGAAGTCGTGAAGAGGGAGATTGAGTCCGTCCAGAAGGCGTCAGATTGGCTGAAACGATGTGGCAAGCTTGTGGAACAGAATGAAAAAGAAACTGCAAGGGAATGAAGCTGAGGCCTGTCATTCTTCTAACTAGCAGGGTCAAATCTAGTAGTTAAAGACTGTGTTGGCAAGAAAGTGTCTTTTGACTGCTGTGTTTGTGTTGGGAACTTTTTATCATATGGTTTTACATTAAATTTGCTATAAATTTAGCTTGGTTGAAACCGTGCAGCGAGATTGTGGAACAGGGTAAAATCAATAAACTATATAATTAAAAGTACAAACATAGTTTTGGTTCAATTTTTTGTTTTTCCAACCAAATTAGAATAAATACTATTCAAATTTATAATACTTAGATATAAACTATCCAAATTTATAAAGTATTTAAAAGAAATCTCAATCGTTTAGGAAAAAGAAGTTGTTTTTTGTTTTTATATATATATAAGAAAAAAAAACTTTTAAAATAATTTTTATTTTTGATTCTACCAATTTTATTATAATATATTCTTATCACAATTTTATGTAATTAAGGCAATATATATCATAAAAAATTATGAAAGATAATTTTGTTATTAAAATTTTATTAATATATCAAAAAATTCTCTGAACATATTACACTATTTAATTATATTAATTTTAATTGTGAATTTTATTATCAAATTAATATTCTAACTAAATTAAATTCATTAAAACTTAAAGTTTTATCAAATCACACGATTAATTATATTAATAATAATGTGAATTATTTAAAACACAATAACTAAAAAATTATAGTGATTCATAGTTCTATTTGGATAAGAATTATAAGAAAATTTCGTTAATATAAACACTAATATAGAAATTCATTAGAAACTTAAATAAAATTAAGATAATTATTTTTTTCATAATTATAATTAAATAACTTCACACACCATTTAAATGTTTAACTTAATAATTGATCGTTGGAACGTATAATATATAATTCAACAATTTATTATTTAGACAAATACTTAATAATTTAATAACTTCAACTATCTTTTCAAAATCTTAATTAAATATTTTTGCTATATTTAATTAATTATTTTAATAATTAACATAATAAACCATGTTCTTGTTCAAAGATTTTAAATGTAATCATTATCCCTTATTATATAAATTATTTCATAGAGTACTAATAATAATTTATTATAATTTTTGAATGGATATCTAGTGTCAAAATAATTCAACTGGTATTCCGAGTTGTTGCTTGGTCCTTCGCTCTTCAAGAAATGGATCAACTTTACTATGAGAGAAAATAAATGTTAATAATTTTTAAACATTAATATTTTCTTATTAAATTTTGATATTTTTACATATAGATTTCATATATAAAAACATGAATATCATTTATATAAATATTTAATTTTCATGTAGAAACATCAATAACATCTTGAAATACTTGGTGCCGCTCCCTATGGAATGGATCAACTCTTCTAAAAACCAAAACAAATGCTAATAAATTTAAAAAAATTGATATATTTTTTCACACGAGATTGTAATATTTGGGCATTTGGATCCCACAAGTTTTTAAAAACCTGAGTCTCATGTGAAAATATTAAATTTTTATGCGGAGACATCAGTGACATCATAAAATTTTATTTTATTTTTTCATGTGATTTTTGTTAGTTCCACGTATGGGACCGATATTTTTTTAGTGTGGGACCCTCATACAAAAATATAAAAATTATTTCATCTAATTTGTGTTTTTCCAATATTTAACCAAATTAAAACACTTAAAATTATATCTATAAGCTACTGTATAATACAATAATCACAACATTTTAACAATTTAAATGGACAAAAATCATTAAAAAAAGAAAGTAAAGTAAAAAAAAACAAAAAAAAACTAACAATCTTGTAATTTGTGCTTATATAGTTTGGTATTCCCTCCTTTTCTTTTTATCTATTTTGTTAGAGAGTGAAATTTATTCTTTTTTTTTATCTATTATTTATAAATTTCAAAAAAGTATTAATGATTTATTTTTCCTACATTAAATATTATTTTGTTTCTCTCTACTTTTTCAATGAACTTTAAAAAGATAATATTGAGATTTTATATCCAATTTATCAATTAGATAAAACATTAATTATATTTTTTCCTAAAACATAAATTAAAAAGGAATGGAGAGAGGCACAAATTTTTTTCTATGGAAAACTGCTGAGCTCATGCAAAAATCTATAACTATTATTTTGAAATTTTATTTGGTGGGACTAGACCTGGCAAGCGGGCCAGACTTTTTTGTGGGCCGGGCCGTCCAACTTTTTATTATGACTTATAATTTGAAATAAATACTAACACTAATTATTTACAATTATGACACATAATTAATAATTTTTACATAATTATTTAATATTATTAGTAAATAAAATAAAATAATTAATAATTTTATAGATATTTTGTACTCTTATACATTAAAATGTAACTAATTTTGTGATTAATTAATTGATAAATATATATAATATTAATTATTAAAGATAAGAGAGTAAAAGAATAAAAGAAATAAGACTAAAGGTGATATATATCTTATTCATAATACTTTTTTGTATTATTATTTAAGATCATATGTTAAAATTTATTCTTATATTCTTTATAATTTTCTATTTGATTTATTTTCTAAGTTAACATTTTTTTTTTGTCAACAATGTCAAGCAATAATAAAATAAAATACCATACAGGTCTGGTCATCTCGCAGGTAGGGCCAAAAATGGCTCAGTTTTTCTTGGGCTACATTTCGAAGGCTCAAAGCTTGCTTTTTGACTGGCGAACCGGCCCGACCCGTGAGCTTGGGCCAAAATTGTCAGGTCTATATGAGACTAAAACCGAAAAATTAATTAATTAATTAATTAAAGCCAAAACAAAAAAGAGTTAAGTCACTTGTTAACCAACTTAGACTAAAGACAATGGAGTTCATTGGGTAGTTTCCTAAGATGACTTCAATTATCTTCATGTTTCTCAGTTACATCATTTTTACTGACAATTTTTTGATTTTAACTTCAATGTCAATTCAATTGGCGTTAAGTAAGTTTTTTAAATCTAACGCCAATTCAACTGACGTTCACTCTCACCATTTCAATTAGTCACTAATTAATCACTTAATTAAGTTTAACTTAACAAAAACAAAATTATAAAAAAAAAGAAATTCGATGCCAATTGAACTGGTGTTCAATTGGCTGTTTTAAAAAAAAAATTGTTTTAGCAAAAAAAATAAAATTCAAAGCCAATTCAACTAGCGTTCAACTGACAGTTTAAATAAAAAAAAAATGATCCAACCCAACAAAAAAGTTGTTTAGAAAAAAATAATTCCCAACGCCAATCAGATTGACGTTCAAATTTCAGAAAAAATATACTGTTCCAGCACAAAAAAAAAAGTAAAAGAAGAAGAAGAAGTTCAACGCTAATTTAACTATGCCAACCCAAAAAAAAATTGAATAAATAAATAAATGATTACTTCAACGCTAGCTCAATTTTGTATTTTTTTTTTATAAAAAAAATTATTTCTTTTATTTCTTGTATTTAACAATAAATAAATTATTTCTTGTATTTGCAATTCAATTGGATTTTTAATTACTTCAATGTCAGTTCAATTGAGTTTGTAATTTTTAGTCTTTTCTTGTATTTAAAATAAAATAATATATTTCTTCTATTTTTTTTAAAAAAACCATATGAATATTTCAACGCTAGAGCCTTTTTGATATTTTTAAAATTTTATTTATAAATCAGATTGTTGGTAAAAAAAATATATTCATATCTTTTTTTAAAAAAAATTCAAGAAATATTTTATTTTTAAAAAAAATACAAGAAAAGGCTAAAAATTTAAAACCCAATTGAACTGACGTTGAATTAATAAAAAACCCAATTGGACTGCAAATACAAGAAATAATTTTTTTAAAAATACAAGAAATAAAGAAATAATTTTGTTTTAAAAAAATTCAAAATTGAACTAGCGTTGAAGTAATTATTTATTTATTTTTTGGATTGACACAGTTAAATTGACATTGAACTTCTTCTTCTTTTTCTTTTTTCAGTTTTTTTTTGCTAGAACAATATTTTTTTTCTTCTAAAAGTTGAAAGTCAATGGGATTTTTTTTTCTAAACTACTTTTTGTTGGGTTGGAACATTTTGTTTTTAAAAAACTGTCAGTTAAATTGGTGTTGGATTTTTTTTTTTGGCTGGAACAATTTTTTTTAAAAACAGCCAATTGAATGCCAATTCAATTCACGTTGATTTTTTTTTAAAATAATTTTTTTCTTAAATTAAACTTAATTAAGTGATTAATTATGAGCTAATTGAAGGGCTGAGAGTGAATCTCAGTTAAGTTTACGTTGGATTTAAAAAACTTACTCAACGTCAATTGGGGTTGAAACTAAAATTAAGGAAGGAAATTGATATTTTTACAGATTTTTTGTTATTTCCAACGGTTTTAAAACTATCGTTAAAGGTCTATGACGATACTTTTTATATATAAAATATCGTAATATGTTTATAGCGATAATTTTAAGATATAAAATGTGCTGATAGGTATATAACAACTGTTTTACAACAGTCCCTGTAAGTAAAATATAGGGTCTACCTGTACAAATAAAAAAAAGTCTTTCGAAATAACAGTTCCCATCAAGAAATTGTCAACAAAAAAGGCTGCAACTCAGAAACGAAGATAATTGAAGCCATCTTGGGAAACTATCCGGAGTTCATCCATGGTTGCCAAGTTGCAGAAGTTGCCTGACAGAGTAACAAGTAATTACCATCTTTTTCACTTGTTGCATGCAACACCGACCCCCACTTCTTCTTCTTCATTTTCATTTCAATTTCAACCACATATCAAAAATTGAGTGAATTTTCATCACTTGGTAAGTTTAAATTCTCAGTCTTAATGTTCAATTTTGTTTTTGAATAAACCCAAATGTATAATAATTTTGTCTGCATAATTGTTCTGTATCTATAAGTGATGTTGTTTTACTTTTCTATTTCTGAAACCGACATCAATTTCATTTTTAATTTATTTTTTCTTGAAACATTATTTGCTTATTTACAAAAAATTCTTGTTCCATACAGATGTGCCTATATATACATACATACTCATGAATTATGTTTGATTTGTGCTGTCTGGATCCTCTCTGTTTTGCACTTGATTAGTGTTTTCAGTTCAATTTTGTGCTGTTTATCCGATTATATATTCTCTTACATGTTTTGTGGAACAAAGGTACAAATTAGTTATATGTAGATATGCCTAATAAACACACTAAGAGGCAAGGTATATTAGTTTGAGAATTTTGGTATACATTTTTTAGTTTATTTATTTTCATTTTTCATAGCCACCTGGCAGTATACTGCACGTGTGCTTGGGTTGGCTCCCTTTTTGATGCTTATTGATATAATTATTTATCAAAAATAAATTAGAAAAAGAATAATCGTTGATGAGCGAGTATGTTTATTTGCTCTGTTAGAATTTGTATGAATTCTGCATTGTGAAACTGAATTTGAATTCTGCTCTATTTCAAGTCCTTGTGTTACATGTGAATTTGCCGCTTTATGTTTGTCTAACCTAGTGGTCGGTAAAGGAAAAAAATCAAAGGACAAAGGAAAATCTAAGTCCAAAAAGTCGGGAAAAAAAACAATCAGGGTGGTCCTCAAGTTCTAAAGTTGATGAAAATCAGACACAAAGCAAGTTGAATGCTGATAAAAATGATTGGAATTATGTCCACACAAACAAAGAAATGGAGGTTATGTTGTATAACAAAATAGAAAAGGTGTTTTTTGTAGCTTTACAAAAACTAATGGCTATGGGGTACAAAGGAGAAATTGTTCAAAGAGGATGAATGGACAGGCGATTGGTCCCAAGGACATGATGACTAATCTTTTGGGAAAATCATCTGCCTTTATCGACTCCGGTATATCCACCCCAGGAGATGGGAAGTCATTTCAGGATTTGAGCTTGCGGATAAACCATGAGGTCTCAATGTTGAAAAGTTGGATAAAACAAGCTCGGCCTGACTTTAATAATTTTGATGTAATGCGCCATCTTTTGGCTAAAAATATAGTTGAAGGGCCAGATCAAAAAAGAAATACTCCTCCACTTAGGAAAATTGAAGGCGCAACTGATCATACGGATAATGAATGTGTCACTCCTGCCCGATTCTTCATCAATGCAGAATAAAAAAGATGAATCTGACAAGGATACTTGGCTAGCAATGAATCTGTCAAGAAGCCTGATTTGCTCGGAATTGGAGTGAACTTGCCCGGTATCTTAAAAGAGTGGCTAAAAGGCAAGACCGATGATGAAAAGATTGGAATGATCAAAAGAATGGAATGATTGTTAGCATGGTCAAAAAAATCAAAGATTGTACAGTGCAAATGGCGGAGCACCAAGAATGGGCTAAAGCGACAGTTGTGAAAGCCGAAGAAAGGGTTAGTCAAGGTGATAAGCTCCACGGTACGCTTGCGTAAAGTAGACGTTGACCGAATCATTTTCTAGTAAAGTCGTATGGACATGGTGGAACATGTAAGACACCTCAACCCGTCGCTTATTTGGAAGCAAGAACCTTGGTATAATCGCTTGTGCAGTGAATCTTGCGAATGGAACCTCGACCCGTTGTCTATAAAAAGACAAGAACCTTGGTATAGTGTAGAAGACGCAATACCCAACTATGGATTGTTGAATTATAAGTCAAATTGAATCTTAAGAAAACTACGAATAACTTATAAATTCTTAAAGAACAAAAAGATGAGAAAATTCTCGCAAGAATTTGATTAATCTGAATTTTTTTAATGTTTACATCAACATAAACCTCTATTTATACTACTTTAAAGAGAATTCTAGAATCCCCAATTCTAGTAACATAAGGAGGTAAAATTACATAAGAATCCTAATAAAAATAGGAAGAAAAAATCCTAATTACACAATAGTTGGGCAATCCTAATAAAATCCCGCTATGTTGCTTATTCAGTAAACCAGCATTGCGGCGCTTCTGTTGGACGCTTCAGCGCTGCACTTGATTTGGCCTCTCGGGTCCATGGCGCTGCGACGCCCTAAATGGACTTGCGGCCTGTGCGAGGCATGCTGGTCTCGGGCGAATGGCGCTGCAGCGCTCTAACTGGGTGCCGTGGTGCTCTGGCCTTTCTTTGCACAATTTGGGCTTGATGTTGGCTGCTCGTTGCATGAAGTTGTTGCATGATTATATCCTTTGCTAGACTACCAAAATATAGGCTCCCTCTGGGCTACTACCATTTAAGCTTTTTTGGCCCAATTGATTGAAGATTGTTTCTGCTGCTTCCAGAATAGTAATCTTTCTTCCATGAAATGGATTCTAGCCTGCTGACATGGATAAAAATTAGGCCTGCTGATCCTTCATTGAATTGGCTTCCTAATTGAAACAATCCTTCCGCGTTTTGGAACTTATCTTGTCACATGAATACTTGATTTCCCACACGTGTTGACAAGCTTGCCGAGGTTGGGAAATAAAGGACCACGGGTTTGATGATTTGGCTTGCCTTGATTTGGGCTTGTAGAACATGTTAAGTTTAAGAAGCCCAAATCATATAATTTATCCTTCCCTTGCGGATCTCTGAATTGTACTTGAATCGAGCCCCACTTCAAGTGTTCTTGAATAAACTTTAGCCCAATTAATTTGCCTTGAATTCCCCTTGCAATTGACTTGAGCCCAAATGCCTTGAATTAGTTCAATAAGCCGTTTCTTGAACCCTTTTTGCTTTAATCCTTGAAACTGGTCCAACAGGAATTGACTTGAATTATTTGAATCAGCCTCACTTGATGTAGCCCTAGTTAGGATCATATCACAGTCTTGTGGAGCTCAAGGTATTGAGGATGGAAAAGATTGAAAATGAAAAGTTCCTCAAGATTGCAAAACAAGAGTTTGAGGAAAAGATGATGAAGAAGCTTGTGGAGGTACAAAATGAACTTAACAGGGTTACTTCGCAGCTTAACTTTCTTACACAAGCAGAGAAACGGCTTGAGATCGAAAATTCAGAGATCAGGGCAGATATGGAAGCTTGGAAATTGATAAAATCAGAGGCGGAAAGAGAGTTGCGTGAAGCTGTAAAGAAAGAAAAGAAGATGCTGAAGAAGGCTTTATCGTTGGAGAAACAATGTGGGAAGCTCAAGGATCAAATTGAAGGACCGGAAAAGGAGATGCAGTTGAAGCAAGAGCTGCTTCGGATCAAAGAGGCACAAGAAGAATTTAAGGTGCGTAAAGCCTTAATTGGGCAAGTGGAATCTAGTTATAGTGTTATAATGTTTCTTATGTTACATGTCAAAATTAGTCCATATCTGTCGTTCGTAGAAGGTTTCTGATTTCTTAAGAGACTATGAGATCTTAAAATTTTGGAATTTGTTTAGCAGACAATTTGGGACTGAGGGCTTTCTGATATATGAAAACGTGAAGTAGTACTTACCAATTATGTATCGTATGTTCTTGGTAAAAGTCTGCATATAGAGCTGCTAGGACAGACAGATGAGAACATAAAACTCTGTCAAGTTTCTTTTACTTCAATTTTTTTTTTAAAACTTAAAATAAAAGTCCAGCAAGTTTTGAATATTCACTTTCATAGAACTCGCACATATGGAACATTAATCTGGTGTAATCTACATTTTTGATTATTTTTCCAGTCTCTATCTCTCTTTTATTCAGTTATGTATGTATTTAATTTTAATGTGCCATTTGTGGGGGTGGAGGTGGGTGAAGGGTGGATATGTATATTTATTTGTACTTTTTCAGTAACTTTTTTGCTTCTCTACCAAAACAAGGAGATTAGTGACTATTATTTTTGCAAGCTGATTACGACCTTCCGAAATGTACTCTTCATTCGTTTAAAACTCATAGATCATATGCTTTTACTTGTTCTCTACTTATTTTTTAATCATTAGGCCTCGAATTTTTATATTTAATTCTTAAAATATATGATACGAGAGGATCAAGGAAATTGGCTGAAACCTTGATGGTACAAGATCAAAGCTAACAATCTGAATAACCTGTTGGCAGTAATTAGTAAACTACCATAAGAGATCATACAGTATAAAATATTAAATTCTTACTAAAGTTATGAAACGTTAAGTTGATTTGCATTTATCATTTAAATAGAAATGTCAATACTTTCCTCCTATGTTTTTGCCTAATCTTCTTATCCTCCTACTTGCAGCTTCCCGTTTTTCATTTTGTCCTTGTCTTGCATCTACCAAAGCATCTCCTCCCTTAAAACCTGAAGTCCATAATTGTACTTTTCTTGGAGAAAATATTAATTGTTTTGACGACTAAAAGATGCTTATCAGATTTTTTAAAGAGTGAGGCTCATATATAGTATTTCTAAATATTACGATCTTTGATAAAGTATTTCTTTGGAAATTCAAGACCACTAATCTCAAAGAGAGAATATTAACCAGGATCGAATAATATACTTACCAAATCGTGCCTTTTTTAGTGCCTTGTGCTAGATTAGCTACAAGTATATCCAGCTACTTATTCTACCTTTAAAAATTATCAAAACCTTTTATTAGATGGCTACCATGTTGGCGTCTATAGATGGTCCTAGCTTGCTATGTTATGTATGCTGAAGAAACCAAAAGAGCATCATTATACCTCCGGTGTGATTTTTTCATTTCTTATTTATTTATATCATTTTTTCAATGAATAAGACTTTTATTTTCATTTTTAAATTTTATTTTTTGTTGTGGGAGTGGAGTGGGGTGGAGTTTTTTTTTGGGGGGGGGGGGGGGGGGGGGGGATGGTTGTTGAGTACTGGGTTTGGTTAGCATGGACCATAGAGCTTTACCAAACTTGCCATATTAATCTAGAAATCACTACCCCTTCTTGCTATAAGAGAGACTAATGTATCATTAATTTTCTATATAAACTTTTGCATCTAATTACTTATACTTATGGACATTTTGATCACCATTATGGAATTGTTAATTTTAACATTGCATTCATAGTAGCATTTGGAAGCAGCATTTTGCTTATAACTTTTGGGATACACAATGCATACCTCCAAACTTTTTGATATTGATAAAACATACATTATAACTTACTTTTTGATATTGATAAAACATACATTATAACTTTTGTTATTTAATAAGCTTCTAATATTTCTTTTTAAAACCAAGCTCTGTACAAGGAGTCATTAAATATAAAGATAAGAAAGTATTTTAAATAATAAATTATTTTTTTTTACTAGGAAATGACACACACACACACACACACACACACATATATATATATTCATATTCATATTCATATTCATATATAGAGATGATATATAGGGTAATGATCCGTAACATGTATTTGCTATAAAGCAAAAATGGGTATACACCATCTATAGCATCCATTCCAAATATCAACGGTCGAGATTAAAATGGGGAATGCGACGTCCACTAGTAATAGTAACGAACGTCCGCTACTATTAGTAGCGGATGGTTTAGTAATTAACTAATAATAGTAGTGGACGATAGGTTTTAATTTTTTAATCCCAGCAGCTGATCTCTATTATGAATGTTATGGATGCTATTTTCCCTATCTTGCTCCATAGCAAATACTTGTTATATATATATATATATATATATAACTACATTTCTTATAAGGAAAATATACACACGCACACACCTTTTATCCATGAAAAAAATTCAGACAAAATTTCATTCATATTAAGGACTGGACATGAACTTGGAGTTGAATAGTTATCAGGTTGTTCAAAGGCTTTCTAAATAAGATTGAATGCCATGAATATGCAGGCTAGAAAGATAGTATTTGTTGCTATCACTTCTAACCCACCTACCCCCACGCATCATTCTCAATGTTTGGCTGAATTGCACTAATAGTCCCCTATTGTAGAATTAGGCACCCATGAAGGTAACAGGAGTCTCGATAAGAAGCTTGAAAAGAACAATGCTATGTTGGCCTTATCTTAAAGATCACTCTATGTGGTTAAAGCATCCATTGCACTTGAGGGATGTGTACATGACCATTCCCGTGCATGTTAGAGGTGTGTTCTTAGTAGGTCGATGATTAGGTTATTGTGATTCTCAGTTCTCCCATTCGCAACTACTAACAAGTGTCAGTTGCATGACTATGTCAATGACAGTGTTATATTTAGAACAAATGCTATCATAACTATAATGATATTCTTGTAGAATTGCATATTAATTTGTGCATTATGTATAAGCTAAGAAGCATGGATTTGGATGTGGGGATATGGGTGTCATACGGGGATACGAAGATTCCCTAAATCTCAAAATATGGGATTCAGGTGTGGGGGATTCAACATATATTTATTTTTAAATATTTATGTGTTTAGTTATGTGCAAATGATAAAACATTTAACAAAATAGATAATATAGGATAAAAACAAAAAAATGCAACAAACAATATAACTTTAATATTTTGAAGTCATAAAAACAACAAAAAAATCATAGAAAACACATACGTTATACAGTGAGAATCCCTGCTACCTAGTATGTGAGGTCCACACTTTCTAGTGTTAATTCTTTTTAGAATTAAATTTCTTGGATTGACTAGGCAATAGGCGTCGTGCATTAGGAAGAGATACTCAACAAACTTAGAAATAACGGTGTGTCTCCTCTTATTAGTTGTCACTTGATGAGAGGGGGAAAAAAGTCACGTCACAACTGAGGCTACCATTACATCTAAGCTAGTCATAACCATTAGATTGAATATTTTCCTATGCTTTAGGCACCCATAGCACGCCTCAATGCGCCTAAACACTTAGCCATGCGCGCTGAGAATCCCTTAAAGCACCTGCACCAAAAATGCCCTTAACCTTGGCCCATGATATCTCCTTATCATAGTTGTCATAATATTACAATATGCGATACGTATGTTACGATATGATACGATATGCGATACGTATGTTACGATATGATACGATACCGAGTCAATTCGATACATATCGCAGTGTGAATCTAAAATGATACCGTATCTTACGATTCAATTACAATTTAATTACGATTCGATACGATTCTTACGATACGATATAATGCACGATACTTTTTAAAAGTAGTCAACTTGAAAAAGTTTTCATGTAGATCCAAAAGACTAAAAACAAAACTTTTAAACCTTTTAACATTCCAATTAAAAGGGTTTCCTAGCACAAACATATTTTATATCACTTCATGAATCTTTAATCACTTTTTATAGTATTATATTTAATTGAAAATGTTGTTCTATTTTTTCCATGTCACTTTCTATATGCAGATATATAAATCTCCACTTGTTAATTTGAATTATTCTCTTTTGTTTAATAGATTAAAGTTGAATTTTTTCTTGTTACTCTATAAAGATTACTGAAATAAAATCTAATAAATCAATTTAAAGTATTTTGGCTATTGTTTAACTTTAAAATTTATTTTTAGACTATAATAATATTTACTTGACTACTTTTTTATATAGTCAAGCTTGTGTTTTATATGTTTAAATATATATTACTACATTTTTTATTTTGTTTCCGTATCTTACGATACGATATACGATACAGGGGTTTTTGATAAATGATACAATTCACGATTTGACAACTATGCTCCTTATAAATCAAGTTTCATAAGTAAGGTAGATAAGTATAAGGATCTATGCAAGGCAGTTTAATCAAATAAGTTACAAGAGTGCTCAATTCACATAAAGTAATTAGGTTGATTGATATGCTCCACGTAGTAGGGAAATGACCGGCATGGTGCCCATATAGATCCCAGGCCATAGAACTAATGATTCCATTTCATGTCACACATATTGCTTGAAAAGCTATATAAGAGGGACCTTAAGGCCTCATTTGAAAGGTTGAACATCCAAAATAATTACTAGGATTTGGTATATCGCGTTGTCCATAGTGTGTTTTGCTCAGTTTCCTTGTCTTCATCCTTGCCTTTCGTCTCTCCATCAGTCCTTATCAGGCGTCCTACTTGGATCCATCCAAGCATATTACATTTTATCAGCCCCTCTTGAAACATAACCTTTCACTTATCACATAAATTCTATTTAAAGTAATTAGAGGTTTTGATTAACTTGATATAATCATTTTGTCCTAGATATTGTCAAATCACCTAAATCACTTATTAGGTGATGTGGATGACCTGCGTTGTTGGAGATTCATGCGAATAAAATTATGAGACTAGAAATCAGTTGACAATGCGTTGAGTATCCCACAGGGTTAACACTTAATGTGGGACCTTATATTCTCAACTGTATATAGTTACATGTGTGTTGTCTTATTCTTATGCGCACTATATTTTCATTTTATCATCTCGCACCTGCATTGATGAATTATAAATCCTTTCATATTCTAAACTTTAAGCTGACTTCACATTTTGTTTTTTTAGAGGAATTTGATGCTGAGCTGTGGTACTGCCTTTAGAGCAATTTAGGATTCATTTGGAAAGTGTCGTGGTTTGTGTTGACAATTAATCTTGATTTTTCAGTTGATTTCAGATCTTTGAGCTTTATATTGATTCCCTAACATCATAAAACAATGAAATTAATTTCATATTGAATCCAACGCATTTGGTGGTTTATTTGTGCTCTTATATGCCAAAATTGATTAGAAGGTTGTATGGCATAGATGGGCCATTTAAGTATATTAGCCCCACTCCAAAGTTGTTTTCATTGTCTTGTTTACAGATTTTGTAAAATTAACAAAATTCTTTTCAGTACCATATTATGACATTTATTCGATTCAAATGACTTTTAAAATGCATTATATGCTGATTTTATATTATATTTTTTAAGAAACCGGCGTGGGGTCATTTATAAGTCAGAATGCAAAGTCACGATAAGGTTTAGATTATGAAACAGTTTATTCTGGATTGTTTGTTAATCCTAATTTGGTTGATCATTACTAATAATAGAATCTCAATATTGTTATTGACATCTATACCTGACAAACGGATTGGGCCAGGCCAAAAAGGTTTGGAATTTTTTGGGCCAAAATTCCTCAGCCCGTGGCTCGGACAGGCCAGCTCGCGGGCCAATTGATCATTTTATTAATTTTTTTTTATTTTTTATAATACATAACATGATGTTTTGATTTTGGGCTATTGAGTATAGCATACAATTTGTTTTATTCAATAAAAATGTACTTATTAACAAAAAATATTAAAAAACTTATGTTTAATACTTTAATTAAGAAATAATTTTAACATTATAAACTATTGTGAAGATTATTTATTTGATTAAATATGTGAAACTAATAATTGTAATTAAATATCAAGTGACTAATTTTAAAAAAATGCTAGAATAATATCACAAGCACATTACACATGTATGTATTTATATAGTGACAATTATTTGATTATACATGTAACGTATTCTCACTATTCTGCTATGTGCAAGTATATAAAAATATAATTAATTATTATTTTTTATTAACATTTGCTAATCAATAATATTTTAAATTTTTTCTTATTTAAGTTCTTTCATATCTAATAGTCATATGTTTGGAGATAATAATATTTTGAATAAATGAATAGAAGTTTTGTTCCATAAATTGATTTAAATAATTAATGAATTAAGTTATTTTTAATTTTTTTTTATGTATTGATGTATTTAATTTTTTTGAAAAATAAAAAATTGGGCCACGGGCCGGGCCAAAAAGGCCCGCTTTTTTTTGAGTTGAAGAATGAAGCTCACAGCCCAATTTTTTTGGGCCAGCTCGACCCGGCCCGCAGGCCTTTTTTGCTAGGTCTACTGACATCAATTAATGTATAAGTTTATGTCATATTATAAAGGTCTTACTGATCAAAGTATCTCATAAAATTTCTGTAATAACAATTCATAATGACAGGGACGAATTAATAAGCAGAAGGAACAAGAGAAGTTTAACCTTGCCCTTGTGGAAGAAGAAAAGAGACTGCTGAAAGCCACAGAAGCAAATATGAAAAGAAAGCAAAAATCCGTAAGCCGAGAAATAGGGAGAGGTTTTCAACAGCTGAAGGATGACAAACACAGACTAGAGGAAGATTTATCTAAGCTGCGGATCTCATCTGAAAAAATTGAGTCGTCGTATAATTTAGATGATTCTTATGGAGAACAAGAATTCCATCCATGTGTACTGTGCTTAAAGAATGAAGCTTTGGTTCTTCTTCTACCATGCGCTCATCTCGTTTTGTGTGCAAATTGTAACGAGGAAAAGATCGGGGGAGATACGTGCCCGTGTTGCAAGGTTCACATAGATTTGAGAGTTCCTGTTTATGGTTCAAGCTCGTAAATTCGTGTTGAAATTCATTGATGATCAGTAAGCCCCTAAACTGTCTCATTTTGTTATATAAATTTTTTGGGTAGACAATCATGATGCACTACATTCATCTGGTATGTTATTTTCTCACACAAAAATATGGAAAACTCATTTTTCTTACAAGCTGCTGTCACTGTAATTAGCATCGTGGGGATTAGTTTTGGATTATGTAACTTCATGTTTGACTTTCCTCAACTGTGTGCAGTCTTTAATGTGATTTCATGCATAGGACTCTACTAGAATATGAAGGTCTCCTATGTCTGTCAAACTTTTAGCGCATTCGTATTGCATGGAACGACCTAATAATGTTTTAGATTTTCTCGGTTACTCGTAATATTCATCATGCTCATGCTCTGATGGAATAGAATAGAACCAACCAAGAGCACTAGCAAACCTTCATTAGATAGAATAGAACCAGAGTGGATGCAAGCTTTTCACAACCCTTTTTTTGATGTCCATTTCCCTTGCTTTCTCTCTGGATAATATGATTTGGAAATTCAATGCCACAACCCTATTCTTCTATCGAGAGTTTGCAGGAATCTCCTACTCTTATATTACAATGGGATTTCTTGCATCCGTAATATATTCACTCTACCAGTCTAATCTCCCTTTCATGGGAGTAGCCATATGTTATGAAGGGGACTAATTTACCCCCTTTGACTCAATTTTATGCCTATTCATATTGCATTCCTTTTGCTGCTTTTTGACTGTTCTCAATTCTTTGACTGGTTACTTGAACTTTCAGCTGTCATGCTATCTAAAAACCGTTTTTAGCTTTTGGTTATGTTAATCGATGCTGACAAAATCTATTGTTCTCTAATGGGGAAGCTCTTTACAAAGTGCTTCTGTGTCATAATCTTCTGTTTTATTTACATGTTTATCGATCTGATATCGACTAATTTTATCCTAAACAGGACGATATCATCAAGTGGGTATATTGGCTAATGGATATTGGAGTTTTTCTGTAAGGAGCGGAGGGTCGAGCAATCACTAAATATTGGTGAATGATGATATGTGAATCATTTAACTTATGTTTGTTAGATGCAATAGTTGAACTGTGAGTGGGATGCTGTTTCGTCTTTAATTGCTTTGATGAGATATTTTTCAGTTACATGTTACTCTCTCCGTTTCAAAACTAGAGATATGTTTTTATTATTTTGTCCGTTTCAAAATTAGAAGTACTTCTTTATTTTGATCTATATTTTGAGTTAATGTTAGAGACAACAGACAAGTTTGAAAAAAATAATTTTTTTGTCTTTTTCCGTATAATATTTTTTCTATATTGTTAGTTATGAAAATATACTTTTTTTCTAAATTTTAATTCACAACTCTGACTCGCAAATAAACTCCATATGTTACAAAATATAACAAATATTAACACTTCATTTTTTTGAATCAAACACTCCTTCCATCCAAGAAAAAAGAGCCCTATTTTCTGAGAAATTATTCGGTGCACCGGGAGCAAATAAACAGTTTACACTATTCTCTTACATAACAGTGGAGTTTATAAGTAGTGGGGTTTTTATGGACCCCACTATTATGTGATAGGGGGGGAGCATACTGTTCATTTGCTTTCGGTGCATTGAATAATTTTTCTTATTTTCTTCGTAATTTTTCATTGAAAACTATACACTTTTTCCAGACATAGGAAGTAGAGCATACATAAACTACATAACTAAAGTTCACTCAGCATTCCTGGGAAGTTTGTCTAAGGTATAATTACCAAGTCTTCCAGTTCTATAAAGATTAAGTAACTTACTACCAACTCTAAAATGAGCATCTTCACCTAATTCAGGAGGCACATGAAAAGCTTTCTGCAGGGCTTTAAGTTGTAATTCAATGAACTGTGCCAAGTTCATTTCATCTTCCACATCTCCATTAAAAGAAGAAATCACCTCAAAGAGAGTTCGACGTACTTCATGAACTACGAAATCCTGTAGAGAAGAAAATTAGTGTCATTTCTTAAAGAAACCGAGGAAAGAGCTAAAAAACTGCAATTTTGATTTTTATATGCCTTTCCCATTCTTTCTGGAGGATGAAAACATAATAACTTGAAGGTTGATACAACCATAAAACACCTTAAAGATCTTTGTCTATGACCTAATTTATGGATGATGGGGCCTCTTGATCTTGAATTTTACATCTTTCATCCCAAAATGGGAGTCACAAGTCAAATTATCATGCATTTTTAAAAATAAATATCACATAGCAATTTAACCTCCTAACTCGGTTTAATAAACAACATTTATATTGAATAAAAGCTAGTTCGTAGTGTAGTCTATTTTTAGGAAATGGGGCTCTCATTTTGGAAAGCACATAGAAAGAAAACGAGACTATCATTTTGAGACCGAAGAGCTCATACCTGTGTGTGATCTGAAGAACTTTGCATTTTCCGTCTCATGGCAACCTCGGAGCTGCTAGAGCACCCTTTTGTCTGATTACCCAAGAAACTGTTGATCTCTATGGCAGGCAATTTACCCCATTTCTTGTACTCATTGTTCAAGTTAAGTATAGCCAAAAAATATTGAGCAAGTTCTAACGCCCCAACTAGACAGTCGGCAATAGCCCCTGCATTTGAAAAATGTAACATGAGAAGGGATAGCTGGAAAGTTCAGATATAATCTCTTTGTCCATAAATAACTGTCCTTGTATCCTTTTCAGGATGTCCTAAAAAATATGGTTGAAGGGTATAATTTATTATATTGTTTTGATGATAACAAAATATAAGGATTAAAAAGACTTTAGAAAAACTAGGATAGAATCATCTCCGTAGGATTTTATTTTATATGATATAATTTTCTAATTATTTGTATCAACTCAAAATCCGAATTCATTCGATTCCACAAAGCAGTCCCTAAAAGCATTCTCAATCATAGGTCTTCCATTCCCGACCATAGGTCTTCCATTCCCGACCTCTCGAAGTCAGACCCATAATCAGTATTTTAAATCTTAACTCTACGATTTTGAAATCAAACTAAGTTCAATATATTCCATGAGTTTTAAACAGTTAAGTATGTTTGAGTTTAACAAAAAGAAGGCACACATTTTCTTGTTCTCTCTCTCTTTCCACTTGGATAAAAGAAAATACTTTCTCTCTGTGTTTTTTTGTTATTGCTAATTTAGAGTATTATAAAAGAAAGTGGATATACAAAGTCCGGGGATACCCCATAAGGCTATAGTAGCCATATCAAGTGGACAAACTCAGATGATGCCAAAGCTAAAGCAGCAAACAAAGAACATACCTACCAATGTTACACATTCCCAATAGCCTCCAAAGTTATACAATCACTAAAGGGCTAAGTGACAATATTTAGCAATGACTTTTTGAAACTTAGAATTAGTATGAAGTTTGCACTTAACCAAATGCAGAGCATTTTGCACAATAGTCCTGATAGAGATAGATTTATTAGCATGGGACCTTGCATTCCGTTCCTGCCAAACAATGTATGTAACAATAGCAATCCCAAGACACAACAATTTAAATCTAGTTGTATAACTGGAGCAGGAGTTAATGAAGTTAGTAATTGTATCCCAATTTCGACACATCCCTCCAACCACAATTACGAAGCACCGAGACCATAATTTGGAAGGAGAATCGACAGTTAAAAAAAAGATGGCCGAAGGTTTCAGTAGCAGCATGGCAGAAGTTACATGTGGGATCAAGGACAAGCCCATAGTTGATAAGTCTATCCTTAGTTCGAATACCCTTGTGGAAAGAAAGCCAAAGCATGAAGGAATACCTAGGTGGGAGACTATTGTACCAGACCATTCTGCTCCAATTCACACTAGGGACCCTATGTCGGATTGAGTTCCAGATGGCAGTAGCCTTGACATCATTCAATTTGCAATTCTCCCAAAGAATCTGGTCCTGAGCTGTACGGTCACAGTGTATAGAAAGATCAAATGTCTGCCAAAAATGAAATAAGTGTCTAGATGTGGGCAAGTTTCAGGTAGCATTGCATATAATGCTCTTAACCTTAGCAGAATCTCCCAGACCAGAGTTTCTAATTAAGGGATGATGAATTATTTACACAATAGCTTTTTTGTTCATCCAGGCAATGTTGAGAAAACCGGGCCGGGCCGGCAGTCGGATCACTATCCTTCAGCAGGAACTTTCGAACCCAAGCAGCCCATGGAGAAGGAGCATTGGGATTGATCACTTTCGACAAATGTAGAAGTAGAATGGACTTGTTCCATTCATGAAGCTGTTTGATCCCCAGTCCCCCTTCATCAAATGGAAGCGCGATTTTGGTCCAACCAGCCTTAGCTCCAAATTTCTGCAGCAAAGAGCCTTTCCATAAGAATCTTGTCATCATGCTCTGCATATCTTTTAGAACAGCTGCTGGAAGAATGAAATAAGCTGACCAATATGCCTGAATCACAAAGATTACAGTCTTTATAAGTTGTAACCTACCAACGTAGGACAAAAAATTATTAGTCCAGGTGCCTAATCTGTTCTTGATTCTCTCTAGAAGAGGTTGACAGTCAGTTCGGGAGAGATTTGTAGTGATGAGAGGCACTCCCAAAAATTTAGCTGGAAAGGTACCCAATTGAAATCCCAGAATAGAGTAATACCCTCAGAGTCTTCAGCAGGAACATTTGATAGATAACACATGCTTTTGGAGACATTAAGGTGCAAACTAGAAATGGATGCAAATTGCTCAAGGCATAGTTTAAGGATACTTGCAGACTTTCTATCTCCATGACAGAAAAGAATAAGATCATCAGCACAACACAAATGTGTTAAGTTAAGTTGCTTGGTTTTCCAATGATGCTTGAAATCTGGAGACTTTGTATTTCGAGAGATGATGACGGACAGAACCTCCATAACTATAACAAACAGATGGGGGAAAAGAGGATCCCCTTGCCTAAGCCCTTTTGCTCCACTGAAGCATCCACACAAGGCACCATTAAATTTTACTGAGAATTTGGCAGTAGAAATGCAGGTTTGGATCCAGTATATGAATTTAAGGGGAATTTAAAGAGTGCAAGAGCTCTCAGTAGGAATTCCCAAGAAACAGAATCAAAGGCTTTTTGCAAGTCAATTTTCATAGCACATCTGGCAAGACTAGTTTTCCTATGGTAATTTTTGAATATTTCTTGGGCAACTAGTCTATTGTCTCCGATTCTCCTACCCGGAACAAAGGCAGCTTGGCAAGGTGAGATAATCCTAGAGATGACCCCCTTCAGTCTAGTTGCGATGATTTTGGATATACACTTGTATGTTGTGTTGCAGCAAGAGATGGGACGATAATCATTCATGGAGGATGGGTTCTGGACCTTAGGAATCAAAGCAATTGCAGTGGCATTTGTTCCTCTAAGCAGGAAGCCTTGTTGAAAGAAAGCTCTAATTGCACTTGTAAAGTCCTGCCCCACTGTGGCCCAAGAGTGCAGAAAAAAATTCATGTTAAAGCCATCTGGGTATGGGGCCTTGTTCTTTATCATAGATTTAAAAGTAGTGAGAATCTCATCCTCAGTTGCCTCTCTTTCTAGTAGCTTGGCATCTTGTATAGAAATAGTCTTGTCAAAGAAAGAAGTCATATCGTGCAAGCTGTTCAAGTTAGTCTGGATAGATTTTCCCAGGAGGTTCTGGAAATGTTCCACAGCAATATTTTTAACTGCATTATGCCCGTACACAAGCTCACCATTGGAGTTTTTGACAGAGATAATCTTGTTTTGATTCCACCTATTTTTTATTTGGTTATAGAAGAAGCTAGTGTTTTTGGTCCCCGTCATTCAACCACTGAATTATGGATTTCTGCCTTAGAAGCTTCTCCTCGAGATTCAAAGCAGAATAAAGATCTCCAGCTTGAATTCTCTGCAGGCTTAACAAATCTTGATCAGCAGGAGTAATAGCCAATTTCAATTGAGTAGTATGGAGTGCCTCCATAGCTTTGTCCACATAGGTTTTCAAATTTCCCACCTTCTTGTTAAGCTTTAGCAGGGCACTCTTAACAGATTTGAGTTTAACAGAAAGAATGTGCTGAGGATCACCATGCACTGGAATGTCCCAAGCAGATTGTACCACAAAACCGTAGTTGTCCAACTCCAACATGTAGTTAAAGAAATGAAAAGGCTTAGGAATGTTAGGAAGAGACATACCAGTTTTAACCACTGCAGGCCAGTGATCAGAAAGTTCCCTGGGAGTAAATTCAGCTTCAGAGTTAGGGAAAGAGTGCAACCAGGCATGATTAACCATCACCCTATCCAACTTCTTAAATATATGGTCAGATTCCCGGGAGTTTCACCATGTGTGTATTGGACCAACAACTCTTAGATCAACCAAGGAAATACCCTCGATGCAATCCTTAAAATCTTGCATGCCGCCCACCCTCAATTTCAGATATAGAGAGCACCTCATTAAAACTCTCAAGCATACACCTATCAATATTTGCAGCTAAAGAAGTTAAATATTTCCACCAGAGTTTCCTCCTCTCCCCTGAAGTATTAAACCCATATATAATTGTAACAAAAAGTTGGGTATTAAGATCAATAGACAAAACAAGACAATGGATATACTGGGATGATTTAGAGATAAGAGTGACATCCCAAACAGTAGGGTCCCAATCAAACCAAATCCTATCGTTATCATGATGTTCATAATTAAAAATCCATTGCCATTTCTTATTAATAGCACTAGCTACTCTTTTAGCTCTATGGGATTTAACCCTGGTTTCAATGAATCCAACAAAAAACAAAGAGTGCATTTTACAGAGGGCACAAACACTAGCCTGTTTAGGCATCTTATTTACCCCTCTAATATTAAGAGAATAAAATTAACCATAAGCAGAAATGGTTAAGTTGAGGTCTTTTTGCCCCCCCCCCCCCCCCCCCCCCCCCCAACCCTTACTCTTTGTAGAAGGTTTGCTAGAGCGAAGAAGGACTTAGCTTTAGTTTTAATGTCTCTACCTTCCTTTTCATCGATACTTTTCATCTTATCAACCAGAGGATCATGCCTAGGGGTAGAAACAATATCAGAAGGTTGCAAGTCATTTTGCTCAGGGGTAAGAGATATGGGGAAAAAAGAGTTTGAGATTGCAGGAACAGTCATCACAAGTAGTGGAAGATTGCTTGGGCCCTTTGGTAACCACAGTCCAATTAGCTTCAGGACATAAGACCGCCAGGTCCTGAGGAGAGGTAGATTTTTGCACTAGAGCAAGGGTATCAGGAGCAGCTTCAGTATGATTATTAACTTCAGCAACTAGAGTCTTTGTCAAGGCTAAATCAGTAGTGGGAGCTTTTGGGACCCACTGGAAATTGGCTCTAGGACATTTGAGGAGAGAGTGCTCAAAAGCCTTGCAGTGATTGCAAGACTGAGGCTTATTCTGATATTTCACCTTAACCTCAACAACTTTTTCATATTCTTCTTCCTCATCCAAGACCACAACTTCGAGTTTTTCAGGAAGATGGGAAGCTGTTGTGATTTCAATACATATTCTAGCAAAATGCATGGGCCGTAGGTTTTCAGTAGGCTTATCCACTAGAAGTTGTTGTCCAATTCCACTAGCAAGGTAACTCAATCCTTGAGGGGACCAATAGGACATATGAACATTGTGGAATTTAACCCAGATTGGAGCAGTATAACTTGCCTCCGAAAGAAAACCCATACCCTCTTTCCATTTTTTTAGGCTCAAGAATTTGTTAGAGATATACCAAGGTCCTAGGGCTAAGACATTTTCTCGTTCCTTTGGTGTATTGAACTTGAACATAATAAATCCCTTTTCCTGAAGAAAAACCTTTTGAAGACCATACTTGTCTCACATTTTATGAGCATTATCAGCTACCAATTTGAAAGGCAACCTTGAGTTCAGAAACCCTCCAACAAGACAAGAATTCCACAAGCTATTGCCAAGTCGAAGCACCTCAACAGGAGGTTTAATAGTGATAGGACCATCCACAGAAAGAGGAGGCGGAGGTGGAATATATTCAAGCTGGAATTTGGGTTTGGTCTCACCTTGAGTCACAACAGCACTCCAGGATTTTCCAGGCATTGAGGACTTTGAAGTCCCTTAATTAGGAATTTCTCCATCTTCTAAAATGCCTTTGGAGGTTTTACCTAGCTCAGACAAACTGGGGAAAGGGTCCACAGTAGGAGCAATAGGTGTACCCTCACTATCCATACTGCCAGTCCGCACCTGAACTTTGTCAAACATATTGTGGTCGTTAACAGATCTAGACACATATCCTTTAGAAACAAATGCATTTACCTCATTAAATGAGAAGCCATGAGCCAATAGGAAATCCATCAGATGTTGATTCTTTTGCCTCTCCGCTACAACTGCAATGCGTTCTTGCTGCGCAAAATGATGTGCTGCTTTAAAAATGTCCTGTATATCCGGATCCAGATCTAGACCCAAACTACTTTCTCTTTCTTTTCACTTGGATAAAACAAAAGTATTTTCTCTCTCCTCCACTTCACCTAAAACTATGCAAAGTACATTTTTCAACATCATTCGAAATCTTTCTTCTATGTGGCAAGTAAAATTCTATGTACTATTTTGAAGACAACATCAGCAGGAAAAAGAAAAGAAAAACTAGGAGAACTATGAACTATTGGATCAAATATTTTGAATCAAATTGATCCTAGTCATTTATTCAAAATTCCCCTTGCCTATAAATATTGACATACCTCATTCATTCCAAACTTAAGAATCTAGCTAAAGCAAAATACTGCCCACAATTCTTTTCTAATCTTAAATTCTCAAAGCTAGATTCCGAGTGGGGTAGAAAGTGATAAAAGAGCACGAAATATATAAACTGTTATACATTCATATACTACTCTTTTATACATCTTAGCACACACATTGCTTTATTTATTTTGCTAATATATCACTTTCTTATTTGTGTTTAAATAACATTTTTACAGCTATAACTAATATATATATATATATATATCAATTCGAACTTTATACATAGTCCTTCTGGAAAGTGAAAAATAATTGATCAGACCTTCAGTAACTTTCCTTTAATAGGATCGGTATCACTTGAAAGCCATGAACTGTAGTCCTTTTTAGTTAAGTGATACAATAAAACATTTTCTCAAGATTGGATAATTTTGTCCTTATAATTCTTGTTGGAAAATTATTATCTTTTACGTATAAAAAGAAGATTCGTATATAGTTCTCTCTTTGAGAGTGATAAGCAAAATATATAAAACATTTGATCTATAAAATGTAGTAGATTGACCTTCATTGAAAGAGTTAATCTCACCTTATAAAAGTGTTCTATATAAACCAAATTGATCAATATACATAAACTGTTATATTATTTGTGATCATTGGTTTAAAAAAGCATTTTGCAGGAATTAATCTTAAACTGACATTATCTGTCATCTTGTAATATTTGACATATCTGTACTTAATGTATTATCAATCTGCTTAATGAAAGAAACATTTTATTAAAGATAACAAATCATTGTAAACAAAAAGGTAGAGCTGAGTGTTCTTCTAGTATGTGAAGAATTGAGTGATTCTTGTTCTGAGACCAAGATCTTAGAAATGCCATAGGTTTGGGTTTCTAAGCGAGTGAAGAAGAGAAAATATATCAAGTTCCAAGACTAGCCGAAGAAGGAATACAAGATGATTTGGAAAAAGGAATATGCATTCTTGAAGAAGACTAAGGAATAATTGTTCTAAGACAGAATCAGATTTGTAAAGGTTTTTCCACCTAAGTGCCCTGTTTTTATAGTGGAAAAATCCTAAATCTTGAAGAGGAGTTTGGGGACTGAATTAGCTATATATATTGGGGAGATATATATAGTGAACCAGTATATATCGTTGTATTCTCTGTTTGATATCTCTCTATCCCTATCTATTTAATTTGATGCACTAAAATATTTAAGTAAATATTTTTAACCAAAATCATTTAGGGAAATAGAGTTAAATTTTAAAAAGGTCAAGATTTTTCAAAAAGCAAATTAATTTATTCAACCCCCCCCCCCCCCCCCCCCCCCCCCCCCAGATTAATTATTGCATAAACGGACCATTACAATGGTCCTTTGCAAATCAAGCATTTATTGATGCAACTTTTCAGATACAATCTTCATTAACGCATTAAGTTAGGAAATTTTCACACTCACAAATAACAATGGTAAAAAAAATAGAAAAAAAATACATTTTGCTAAGATCAACTTGTTGCTGCAGAACCAAACAAAGTCAAAGCATTGATAGCTAAATTCCCAAGTATAATGAAAAAGAAAGAAGTATTGGGAACAATCATACCTGTTAAAGCTAATTTGGAGCACATTTCATCATCAAGAATATCAGGAGGTAAAACTCCAGGAGTGTCTAAGACATAGATATTAGGATGGCTAGCAATCTGAAATAAAAAATTCACAAAATGTTTAGAAATAAACTACATAGGAAACATAATGAAGAGAATAAGAAATCGAGACGCTGAAGTTTTTCATGGCTGCAAAGAAGCTTGCAAATGCCAAGAGATCATGAAATTCTAAGCAGCTAATCCTACCCTAAGTGATTGCATTATTATGAAATTCAAGTTTCTTTCTTTTTTTAACTAATCATCTGAAGAACGTTAGAACTAAGCACAGACATTGATACTATAGTTCTGGTTCCACTTATAGCACAAGATAGAACTATTTGTTTTTCAATAAATAATACGATCTGCTTGCTCAAAATCAGAGGGTCTGTAAATGATTTCTACAAAATTTTAAGTGATGTAAATGGTAAAGATTGGCTTCAAACCTTCAAGCTGCTAATATCTTTTGTCTCCCCGGGATGTGGACTCACAGTCGCATGCTTCAACTTTCCTTTCTCTAGTATTTAATAAACACCAAAAAAATGTTAAAATCGAGTATATTGAACTTATTATTTTCCAGAAAGCAATAAATTTAAACTAAAGAAATAAAATTAAAACCTCAATGACTAAGAAATGGAAAATAAAAAATCTGCACCAGTTTTCTATCTAAAAAAATGTATCAATTAATCGGATTGATTAAAGGCTTAAATACCTGCTGCACTGATCCTTCCTATTTGATGCAATGAGTTGGCCAAGGCAGACTTGCCACTGTTAGGAATTCCAACTAACATTACTGTTGTGGTATGACTAGAATGACCGGTCCTCTTCAGTTCTCTAACTTTGGCTTGTAGAAAGTTCAGGAACTACAATATACAAATCCTATCAAATTATGTAATATCTGGTACATATGAAAGGATTGTGAGAATCAATAGACAAGAACAGACAGGCCTTCAGCTACTGAAAAGTATACAAAAAGCCTCTGTCAATTACCTCTTTCACGTTCTCCTTATTATGAGAATTTACCCCATAAGCTGCATGATTTTGTTCCTCAAGGTACGTAATCCAATCCTGAAATAAGTGAAGTATGAGAACTAAATATAGATCAATAAGCAAACAATTAGGAGAGTATAACTCCCACCATCCCAAAGTGAGTCCACTTTTAAAAGTAAAATATTCAAAGTAAATTTTGACTTTAATGTAATTAAATGGCCTGATGCATCTAATATCATGGGTATAAATATTTCTTTGAAAAAGTTAAATTATCAAATTTTCACTTTGCTTATAATTTAACACTATATTTAGAACTCGGAAAACACAAGGGGGGGAAATAACAATGAAAAATTACTTCTGATGAACACAGAGTTGGATATAATTTCAAGAAATTCGTCTGTAAATCATATAAATATATGTAGTGTAATCAACTGTTGGTAAACCTCTACCTTTTCCTTTGTTCTTTTTTGTTTATATTTTATGTGATTTACAATTTCCTTTTCCTTTCCCGCACTCCTTATGACTTCCAAACAATGTATTAGGGAATTAAATGTCATCTCATACACAAAATATACTTAATCATTCAAATTCAGTCGATCTTTTCAGAACATCGAACAATAGAACCAACAAAGAAATTAACAAAAAATCCCTCACCTTCATCTGTGAGCGATTTGCAAGGTCCATCTTGTTCAGGACTATTATATGCCTTGAGGTGTGTGGAAGATTTTGCAGTTGCTCAAATGCTGATGACAATGGAATCTAAAAGTAAGAAAGATTTCTTAATTTCTCATATTCTGATAACCATGAAATCCAAAACTATGGAAAAAATTCTGTGACAAAAGCTGAAAATATTAACTCTAAAAATGGCCTACAAACAGGTTGGGAGAGACTTTCCCCTGTCCCCCACCGTGAAGGGGGAAAAAAGGAACAATAGCAAAAGAGCAGAAGGGAGATTATACACCGTTAGCTTACCCGCTTCAGCTTGAAAATATGTAAGCAAGACAAGCCATTCAAATAAAAAGGCCTCAGTTATACCGTGTACTTCTTCTCATCATTAATACACCCTTGGACTGAAATTAAGAATTCAAATTTCCTACTATTTTGAAAATCAATCTAAGAAGATTCATTGTCTTCAAGTAAGCCTTAATCTTAGCTATTGACTACATTAAAGAGTCCGATAGAGACACCCTTTTGGGATAGACGTATCTGTTTGATTATGTATTAAGCAAATCTAAAGCCATAGACAAACAAACACATGCAACATTTCATCTTTTTTTTCCTTTTTTGTAAAATTACTACATTTCAACTTTCCCTCCCTCGTGTGTGTAAATTTAATCCCCCTTACATTTGCACAAAAAATACCAGTATCAGAATTACTCAGGCATTTCATCAAGCAGTTGGTGAGCAGAACAAAATGAAAAAGTAAAAAGAGTAGCGAGAATGGTACTGTACCCTTGCATCTCTGACTTCAACGATAAGATCAACCAATGGGATTCGCTCCGCGATGGCACGAGAGGCTGCCGCCATGTGAGGAGTGTACCACCAGCTTGATCCTTTGTTTCCCGCCACTCCCTTAACTGCGTTACCTAACTTTTTGATAAAACTAGCCGTAGCAGCCATTTGACTGCCCAAATCAAAATGTTGATATATTTTAATCTAAATAGCAGAATTAAAAGTTGGCTCGGAGCCTCGGACTAACACATTAATATTCTCTAAATTAATATTTAAAGACTTACTTACTTACTATTCATATAAAAAAATAACTCGTGAAAATATCAGTTAATATTCGTATTAATATTTCAATGCATAATACTTTAATTAGCTTAAAAATTATGCATGAAATAATTTAATTAAATTTCACAAAAAGACTATTCAAACACCTCGGCCCATTTTAGCTCTTTCGAGACTTAAACATTTTATTTAAGATAAGTTAATAAACATAACAACCGGACATAATATTAAACACTACACTTATTTTCACCATTAAATGGTGTTATGTGGTACGGATTTCAATACCACATTATGTCTGATTGTTGTGTTTATATACTAATCCTTTTATTTATCTCCTTTTGGTGTTGAATTCAAGTTACATTTTAGAATTTATTTTCCATAATCTTATTAAGGGTTTGGGGGAGCTCAACACAAAAAATGATCAAAAGTCTTGCTTTGTTTACTCTTCTCACTTCTATGAACCTTAGAAAATGATTCATATTTATTGTTTAGGCATGTGCCTCGACCTCCTAGTGATACTAGGTTTTATTTTGGCTCGGTTGGTCGTGCTGCTGGTTTTCCTTTGTTGTTATTTTGGTGAACCTTGCAGCTGGTTTCTTTGCTATGGCAGCGCTGATTAGATTAGGCAAATTCCTTTTCCACATGGGGTGCTGCTATCTTGTTTTGGTAGTTGGCCTCTTTGTGTGGGTTTCGTGTTGCAGCTGATGTTCGTTCATGTGGCTGGTGATGGTGGGGTTCATCATTGTTTGGTTTGCAATATCTCCTGCTGGTTCTTTAGATTGGGATAATGACTGGCGCTTATTATGGCCCCAACATCTCTGCTTGCTGGCTGTATTCAGTTGTTGGATAGCTCGCCTGCTGGATTTGGTCACATTTGGTCTGGTCTAGTTTCCCGCAGTTCCTTTTGGATTGCATGTGGTCCTTCCCTTTTGGGCTTGGGCCATTGTTGGTAGGCTTAACTATTATAAATACAGATCTTTTTGGTCTTTGGGCTATTGGACTTTATGTTGTATTGGTTTATGGTTGTCATTCATTGATATACGGTTGTATTGATTTATACTTTGGTCGGCAACAAAGCGGCTCAAATCTCAATGTATCAATATTCAACGGCCTCAAATTAATTTAAACTTCAACATCCAACAGTCTAAAATTATTTAGAGTTTCAACATTCAACGGTCACTAATCTATCACTAATCTTACATAAATGGACTTATAAATAATAGTTTATAAAACTATTTAAAAGACTATTAATTTTTTATTATAAAATAAGATAGTTCAAATAATATTAAATTAATAAAAATAATTTAATTTTAATTATATTTTTTATAAATAAACATAACTCAAGTGTCAACCGCTTTTGCGTAGATGGTCTGTCGTTTACTAGGGCCTCTTGCTCTGCCCACATTTCAACGAAATGATTACATGCATGCTTAAGAATTTATTAAAAATGTAAATATATAACTCGATTAGGTTAGGTAGTTTTTTCATACATTAGCTTTCTGAAAAAGTGCAGGGCGTCCTTGGAGAAAGAGCGTAGCCCACATTGTGACGTGGCCGGAACTATAAATACAAAACTGAAAAAAAATTATTTAAATATTAAGATACTATTACGTAGTATTTTAAATTAATTATATTTTTTTATTTTAATAATATTTTATTACTTACAAGTTTGACTCTATTAAAATAAAAAAAAATAATTAATCTGAAACACTACGTCGTGATACATAAACATCACTAAATAATTATTCCAAACTAAAGCGAACACTATAATACCAAAGTCCTTGACAAGAAGTAGACCTGGCAAACGGGCCGGGCCAAAACGACCCAGCTTTTTATGGGCTGAAAAGATGAAGCCCGTGGCCCGCCCGGGCCGGGCCAGCCCGCGGGTTTTTTATTTTTATTTTTTATAATTATGATAAAAAAATTAAATAAATAATAACTCTCCAAAATAAATAAAACATAAACATATTATCATCAGCAATCCAAATCCAACAATCAATCAATCAATATATATATATATATATATATATATCTCGGAACGAAGGAAATCAAGGAATGAAGCTAGATCTGTAAGACTGCAACTCATATAAGGAAGGAATGAAGCTAGATCTGTATATATATATATATATATATATAAATAAATCTAGTACTTTATATATTAATATATATATATACTAGTTCAGAAGGAAATGAAGGATCAAAATAGAAGCATATAACGAAGGATCAAGGAAGCATCTATATATGTAGATCTGTTTATATATATATATATATATATAGATCTAACTCAATAAACTCATATATATTATACTTTATATATTAATATATATAAACCAGTTAGGAAGGAAATGAAAGACTAAGGTATTAATATATATATATATATATATATATACTAGTTCAGAAGGAAATGAAGGATCAAAGCAGCTTAGAAGCATATAACGAAGGATCAAGGAAGCATATATATATATATATATATATATATATATATATATAGATCTAACTCAATAAACTCATATATATTATACTTTATATATTAATATATATTAACCAGTTAAGAAGGAAATGAAAGACCAAGGAGGCATATATATATATATAAAGAACTTAATGGACATTCTTGGACCTTGGTGGAATAGAGAGGGAAGAGAGAGAACGGGAAGAGAGAGTTAGAGAGGGAAGAGAGAGAGAACGGGAAGAGAGAAGTGGGTAATGGACTAATGGTTTAATATCTGATGAAGGAAATGAATAATGGATATGGACTAATGACTTACTTGAAAAAAGAAAATAAAATCAAAACAAATAAAATTTAAGATTAAAATATGAACAACAAACACTTGTAGCTCGGTTGGTTTGATATGTTATTTGGTGACATGTAGGTCTGATGTTCAACTCCCACGGACAACATTGGTTTTTAGAAGGAAAAAAAAAATATTCACGGGCGGGGCGGGCCACCCGCGGGCCTGGCCATTACGAGCCGGGCTAAAAACAGGCCGGGCCAAAATGGCCCAGCTTTCTCTGGGCTAAAAAAGTGAAACCCGTAGCTCAACTTTTGGCGGGCGGGCCTGGGCTTTTTTTGCCAGGTCTAACAAGAAGCTTTGTGTGACCTGAGGTGATTTTGGTAATTTAAGAAGGCTGTTTTTAATATTACAAATAATGCCCTTGCTAAGTTGCCTGTACAAGTATTTGGAGCATTTAACAAATTGGTATTTGAAGACAAATATATTTCAATAATTTACTTTTAAATTAAATCACACAGATACATGAATACTCATAATTTTCTATATTTAAAAAGGTAGAGCCCTAGATATTATATTGAAGAACTAGGTTAAGCAAACATTATAAAATACTATAGAATTATAATTATATAGAATTATAAAACACTATACACAATTTTAATATCATAATATCATAATGTTATTATTTGGATCATTATTATTTTACTCGAGAATTATTATATTCAAGACTAAAGATGTAACCGGATAACCTAAAAGCAAATGAAAACACCTTTTTAATGTTATTTGATGATTAATGCTACTTTGAAGGAATAAGTATAAGTGTATAATATTTAAATATTATATTTATTTTAATTATTAAAAAATAAAGCATGATATTAAAATTCTTGTCATATCTCATTTTTTAATAATTGAGATGAATGTAATATTTTATTTTATATTTAAATTTTATGTCCCTAAATTTATCCATTTTGAGGATTGAGTTTCTGGTTTACATTGTGTTACATATAGGATTACACAAACTGACGACTCTTTAAAGTACTTCATGATCAGAATTAAAGTTGATCTTATATATATGATCAAAATTAAAGTTGATCTTTTATATATATATATATATATATATTGTGAGCCTTCATGTTAGTAGATAATTTTCGGTTAAGGTGAAATTGTCACTCGACGTATTACTATGAAATTTTACAATTTTTTGCAGTATGTGTTATAGCAAATGTTACATCTTATAAACTCTAGTATTTTGTACGTGGGCCGGTACAAAAATGCTAACATTTCCTACAACTAATATAACAAAAAATGATAGAATTTTATAATGGTACGTGATGTGATAAATTCATTATAATCGGATCCGATATAAAAAAAAAAAAAAAAATTCCTTTGTCTCACCCTCTTTTCTCTTCTAAATTTTAAATTTCTTTCATTAAATCTCTCTCCAAACACACAAATTCAGTTTAATCAACTAATCTTTCAAACTAAATTTTTAACTGATTAACTCAAGTGAAAGTAAACCTGACTTCAAATACACTATCCTCTCTACGTGTCTTCCTCTCTTCCAACTACCAGATCTTTTAAAATCTGACTAAAATAGGGAGCTTATATGTTTAGCTCATTTTAATTTTTTTCAATGCAAGTTATCAGAGCAAAGTTGTATAATAACGTACTAAAAGTTGTTTATTTATTATGTTAAAAATAATAATATTGGGTTGAAAATATTACTCCCTTTATTCTAAAATTAGAGATAATTTTTTTTTATAATCCGTTCTAAAATTAGATATTTATTTTTATTTTAAGACTATAAAGTGACATAATATTTTCTAATTTGTCATTAATTTTTTTACTATCATTTTCAATATCACACCATTATAACTGAATTTATAATTAATACTAAAGTTATATTTAAAAATTATTCTTAAAAATTGTCGTATTTCTAATCTCGTAAGGAATATTTCCTTACAAATACTTTGCCCGACTTGATAGAACAAGACTCCAAGAAAGACATCATCTTTAAATGATTCATATATCACGCCAGTTTATAATTCTAATATGGACAAGTCTACATATACAATATTCAAATATAAAATTAAATATTACATTAATCTTAATTATTAAAAAGTGGGGTATTGTACGAATTTTAATATCATACTCTACTTTTTAATTATTATGATAAATGTAGTGTTTAGATGTTCTGTTCCAATATAATGCTAAGGAGGCAAAATCAGCACTTATTCCATAGTAGTTGACCCATTTTTTACAATATCTCATTTAATTCTTAATTTCTGTAATTATACTTATTAAAATATTTTAATTAAGTTATTCTGTTTAAAAGATAATAATCATATGAAATGGATTTTTCAGTAGGTCTGTGCGGTAAACTCATCCACTTTCCTTCTCTTCGCCCATAATTTCTCCTCTTTAATTCCTCAATCCTCAAAACCCACCACCATTATCCTCTTCGTCTATCTCTGTATCTCCATCATCATTAATTCAGAAGCAAGTTCTGTTCAGAAAATATAAAGCCCAACCCAGAAAGAGAGTTCAGTAAATTAAAAGGGTAAAATCCACATTTGGAAATGACCATGACTTAAAACTGATTTATCTTCTTTTCGGCCCAGTCCACTAGGTAAAGGTTGCACTGTTAATACTTGCCCAGTCCAATTAAGATTATTCTCGTCATATGATTTTTTTTTTCTCTATTTTTTTTTTAAAAAATCAGCCACGTAGATATTAGTAATGGACGCTTACTTAATTTAACAGAATGGTAGAATTAAAATATTTTAATTAATTTAACGGTATAATTTCATAAGTTAAAATTTGAGTAGGTTATTTTATGAAAGAGGTCAAGTAGGACTACCAATCACATACTTCTACTGACAATATCAGCAACCAACAAATTGATCATTTCCAAGGCATCTTAGAATATTGCAAGTTTTGCAACCTCCTTATAATGAATCCCACTAACCCCATTATGATTGTAAGACCCCGAATTTTATGAAATACAAAATTTAATTTTTCTTCATATATATATTTTTTGAAACAGTAAGTGGTTAAATTAACAAAATTGAAAGTTAAGGATGTTATGTGCAAATTTTATTTTGTCGGACAATATTCGCTTTGTCGGGGAATATTCGTTTGGTCGGGGAATATTCGTTTGGTCCGACGGCGCCGAAATAACAAATTATTGGTGGACCCCACAACGGAATATTTGTCGGATATAGAAAACGACAGAAATAACCTTTTTAAATAAAAATAGTCAACGGAACTGTTAAAATACCGGTGATAAAAGAATAGTAGCATACGGTAGTTATTGGTATTTTCTGTAGCACACGGTACTCTACAGTAACACACGGTATTGCATAGTGTCTCATATTATTGGTCTGATAATTGACACCGTAACTGTTACGCATCATTTCATCGATAATTGTCACTGCATAATATTTTATATTATCAATTCAATAATTGTTGTTACACAGTATTTTGCATTATTGATTTAATAATTGTCATTACACTGTATTTTATATCATTGAGTCAATAATTGTTGTTGCACTGTTTTTAAAATTATTGAACCTAATAATTGTCACAGTAACATATGCACAGTAATTCACATTATTGAATCAATAATTGTCATTACACAGTAACGTATGCTTTATTTTATATTATTGTTATCTCTATTATGATGTTATTTAAACAGTTGTATTTCATTAATTTATTGACTTGATATCTAAGAGCTAACTATATTGTATTTATAACAATTAGTCATAATAATTGAATTGATAAAGTTATTTGTTTATAATATAAAGTTAGGTGATTATTAGGTGATATGAAATGAATGGTGTAGATTAAAGTGTGAATTATTGTTGAATAATTGAATTGATTTGTTTATAATATAAAGTTAGGTGATTATTAGGTGATATGAAATGAATGGTGTAGATTAAAGTGTGAATTATTGTTGAATAATTAAATTGATTTGTTTATAATATAAAGTTAGGTGATTATTAGGTGATATGAAATGAATGGTGTAGATTAAAGATAATATAATATTTGAAATGGATGGTGTAGATTAAAAGATGATCTTTAAATGAATGGTTTAGATTAAATGAATGATAAGATTTTTGGCTATAAATAGAAGCCTTAACTTAAGGATTTTTCATAAACTTCCTTACTTGTTCTTTCTTTCTCTCTCTAAATACTTCTTGTGAAAGTTCTCTCTAAGTGTGCTTAAGTCATCTTGAGTATTTGTGAAGATCTATAAGTATACGTGTACTGTTCAAGTTAATCAACCTCATTTAAATCAATATCCAGTCACGTGTTGAGGTAAGGGATACCATCTTTTTCATCTTCCATTATTCAAACATACTATGGTAAGAGATTATCATTATTTGATTCTCGATAATAATATTGTTTCTTCCTTACTCATAAGACGTGCCTTTTATTTCCATGTATTAAGTTGTGGGAATAACCTTACGGAGCGGATTGCCGCCTGTTGGTGAATAACCTTTCGTATTCATTCATTATTAATCTCTGAGAATAACCTTACGGAGCGGATTGCCGCCTGTTTGGTGAATAACTCTTTGTACTCAAATTCTATTAAATTGTGGGAATAACCTTACGGAGCGGATTGCCGCCTGTTGGTGAATAACCCTTTGTATTAATTTCCTTCACCTTTTGTTAATCAAACCTGCTACGGTAAGGGATATTATTTTCTTTCATACTCCTAAATCAAAATTTATTATGGAACTATTGCTTCTATAATTCCTGAAAATATTATATGTTCCATAATAGTTGAACTTCATTATTTCAACTGAACCTTCCTATTTACGTGAACCCTTCTATTGAATTGTAACCGTTATTCTGAACTGTGGATCTTGAATATCATTTTTAAATTTCACTCCACATCATGTTGACAATTTGGACATTATTTGAATCTGTACAAAGTAAACTTCCGATACTTATTGTTATCCTATTTCTTCTGTTCATCATTTATATCATTCTAATCATCCAAAAATCAAGCTGTTGTGAATATCTGTGGCCGGGGGCACAGATGTGATATATTTGTTGAACAGATGATAGGTTAAAGGCGATATAATAGGTTAAAGGCGATACATCTGTTCGGTGTCTTTTATGGCACGTGGTGAATTTTCTCTTTGACCCGTAGTGCAAAGATGAACTGTTGTTTGGTATGATTATGACCAAAGGCTGAATCTGGTATAATCATGACCGTTGGTGTTATATTGAATGTCTTTGGCCCGTAGTGCAAAGATGAACTATTGATGTGCATGATTATGATCAGGAACTGTGAATTTGTATTATCTTGACTAATGATATTTCAGATGATAAAAGTTGATGATGTTTTTCCTAAAAAGAGAACCGAGTGGACATTATAGTCTGCATTATTCTTCTAATAGATTACTCATTCCGCTGCTATTATTGATCTGAACGTTGTTTAAGAATTTAACTGCAGTTTTTGATATAAACCTTGTAGTCTATTGTATTCTATCAAGAACTCAACTGTTGAAGACTAATGATAATTTATTCGTCATTATCTTAGTCATGTTATTCTTTACTGGGCTATTTGAGCTCACTCTTTCTTTTGTTCCATTGTTTTTCAACAGGAGATGAAAACATAACAGGGTCTAGCCGGGGAATGGAGTGAGGGTCCGAGGAATAGTTATCATAGTCTTCACGTTTTGTAAAATAGTGTGGCAATAATAGTGAAGACTTAGTTGTGTATTATTATACACTGTATTGTAGTACGTTGTGCTTTGTTGTAATAATTTTGTTGTAGTCTTTTGACGACTCAAGTTTGGGCTGTGTGGGCCCAGATTTGGGGGCGTCACAATGATGCTCAAACAAAGGTAATTGCATTTAGATATAGGTTTGCTAACTATTTCCCAAGGCTATCTTTGTTTGCAATTATATTGCATAAGATTGGATTGCCTATATTTATTTATATTAGATTAATACTTTTAGGGAAGTGATATTTTTACAGAATTTTTTGATATTTTCACATATAAACTGTCGCTAAAATCGTCGTTATAGGTCTATAGCGACACTTTTCATATGAAAATATCAAAAAACTATATGAAAATATCAGTTTCCTACTTTTAAGCACGTTTTATCCTTAAATTAGTCCTGAGATGACAATTTCATCGATTAGTTTTTTTAAAAAAAAAAAAATTTGTTTCTAAGATTATTAATGAGGGACTATATAATCCAAAGAAGAAAAGTGAAATTAAGTAGTACCCCTTATAAGATATCATATTGACTTAGGAATAAAAATAAATTACATTGATGTCATAGACTAATTAATCCAAGGATGAATAAGACTAACACAAGTAAGTATAAATAATCCCATCACATGCATCATCACTAGTGCAAACAAACATAGTCCAAGTAAGTACTTTAGGGATTGAAGCAACCACCACAGAAGTTTTCAAGATACCCAACAAAATATAGTTTGCATCCAAATCAACTTGCAAGAACCATAGCATTTACTTCATTAGCCCCATTGTTTTCAATTTTACCTTTAATCCCTCCCTTACAATCTGAAACAAAACCTTGCAGGTTTAGACCACACTATCTTGAATGTCTCCTTTCTTTAGTCATTTCCAGGGATTATCCCAGACAATTCACTTTGATACTAACTTTACAGCCTTTTTGTCTTTCCTTTTCTGCACATGTATACAATCCTATAGATGAACAAATAAATAGGAAGGCTAGAAGTCCTAAATCTCTACCAAAGTTTGATCCTTAACGAACTTTTCATTATGTTTAGCTAGCCTAGTCGAGTTGAGCAGATTTTAGTCGAGTAATTAACTATTTTTATATATACAATATACACAATTAATTATTTTAGTTAATTAAATAATAAATACTAAACAAGCCGACCTTAAACAAGCTTGGGCCGAACTTAAACGAGCCGAGCTCAAGTTGAAGTTCGAACATGGCTCAACAGACATTTGATTAAACAAACACAATCCCTAGTTCAAGGTCAACTCGATAAACAAACTCAATTTTAGTTGAGTCAATTCGCAAACATCTCGGGTTGTTTCCAGCTCTATTTCTATTACATGACCAATCGGCTAGTGATGCAGTTAAAGTTATTGTGGTGGTAGTATACAAGAACCACATGATTCAGATCCCAAATATGATACAGCCTTTGGGACCTCTAGGATTACTGGCCATTTCCAGAAAACTGCACGAAGATAAGATAGGGAAACAGAGACCAACTTCCATAGGTTTTAGACAATTCACAAATACAACTAACAGCCTTCTTCTACTTGTGTTTTTAATTATGTTGTAGCCTTGATTTCAGGATAAGCATATGGGCCATTAACCACATATAGAAGACGAGTCTATGCAATCAATAGTTCGTAATCTTAAAGTAAAACAGACCATGAGAAACTTCTATATATAGCAGCCACGTCTGAAAACCGGCTGCCCAGGCTAAGCCTTGTGCTCTCCCGGAGAAACAGGTTGGGGTTTGATGTCCGACAACTGTGTATAGGATATTGAGATCAGCTTAGACCTATAATTTTCGGTTTTGTCACCATTACTTCCTTCAACCAAGTGGTCACCGCTGAGTTTCTCTGGGAATAGTCCTGGGAATTGATCCTTTTCTGGTAGAGAATAAGAAATGGCAATGAGCGACTCCCGAGTCAACTCATCAGAAACCTCCTTTCCAGATTCTTTCTTATCCATATAATGACAAGAACTCTGCAAATATGGCAAGGATCAATTTCAGAGGGTAATAACATAAAAGTAGTAATTTCATCCCGGGTAGAATAAAAGAAGAAACATCCATTTGAGCATCAATTATGCTCAATATCAGGCCATTAAGCATACATTCTCAGGCCTGCTCAGTCGATTATTTCCTACAATGCTTCAAGGGTTCCAATGGAGTTTGTTTGCAACAAGCTCGAAACCAGAAATATCGTTCACTAATTCAGTTTTTTCACTTTCTTTTTCATAAAAACATAAAAATCAGCAAATCTAGGCCCAAATTTCAATGAATGGTTCCTTATTTCATGTGTTTTTCAACAATATCTTACAAAACTAAGAACTAAGAAATAACTCTGTTTGTCCCTTGATAATTAATATTTTTCTTTTAATCAGTTTTTGTCCCATGATAATGTTAAGCTAAGAAGAAAATGATTCTCGTATAATAAAAAAGAAAATATGTTTGACAACGTACAGAAAATGCACACCACCACCAGTAGAGACCATAACTCATATTAAAAAGAAGTATAAAAATAAGGAACGCCTTTTAAAGCCTTCCATCAAAAGCAAGGAAAGCAAAAGTAAAATAACTCTCATACAGCATTTTCCCTGCTGAGTCGTAGTTTTTTATTGTTGAATAAGTAAAAAAAAAAAAAGCCTTAGCACCAGTAAGGATGCAACACATGTACATACGAAGTATAAGGGGAAACAAAAATTATGCCCCTCAACAAGATAAATCACCCAGAAAGTCTACAAAACGGAAAATTCTCAGGGGAACTCCCAGATCAGGATACAAAACCCGGCCAGTCTGTAAGATAAAAAATTTCAATCTATACACTGGAATCGATATCATCTCAAAATTACACCTATATGTCTCTCCCCCACTGAGTAGTCATATTACTCCTACTTCATTGAACTTTCTCTCTCCATTAAAGAGACAGATTAAATTATTTGTTCTCAACCCACCAGAGCAGGTCAAACAACAATCCTAACCCCCTAGCAGATAGATCCATCAGACAGAGACTGGTGATATTGGGTACTCTTCATCTTGTTGAAAGATCCTGTGCTTCCAGGATTAAAATTAGTTTTGGAAGCACCTAACTAACGATATATTCTACATCAAACTCCAAACATAAGATAAGGAGATTATTTGGCTTTTATCATTACCAAAATGGAAGGAAACTTTCACATACGACCTCCTTACTATATCTGATAGAACTCCGTCGAATATGTAACCAGAAGGTAGAATAAAAGATGACAAATAAAGTACACGTCTGAGCTATCAGAACTAATTATGTTCTTTTAGGAAAAGATATTTGAATTCAATCCTCTGAGAATGTTCAATCTTCATATTATTCTTCAGTAATCATAAGCCTACCAATTTTTATTTAAAGGAAAAGAAATCATCATAACTCTGACAAAAGGTAGAATAGCACTTGCAAGCATTTAAAATATGACCTTTTCCTGCACGCTCCCCCAAGGAAAAAAATGTTCTACCGATTGGTAAGGCAATCCTAATATAGATGATTACGCACATCGATTTTTATTCTTGAGGACAGTACTCATTGGCCTCATTTATAAATAGCTTATACAAGAAAGAAACAAAAACTTCTATGTCACTGGTTTTTGAGGGGCCCCACTTGAAAGATAAAAACTCAAAAAACTCTCTAACCAGCGACCTCAAAGAAGACCACGAGCACTCATTAAGATGATAAGACTCCAGTCACTCCACCATAAAAGAATCACTTTGTGACGCCCCCAAATCTGGGCCCACACAGCCCAAACTTGAGTCGTCAAAAGACTACAACAAAATTATTACAACAAAGCACAACGTACAACAATACAGTGTATAATAATACACAACTAAGTCTTCACTATTATTGCCACACTATTTTACAAAACGTGAAGACTATGATAGCTATTCCTCGGACCCTCACTCCATTCCCCGGCTAGACCCTGTTATGTTTTCATCTCCTGTTGAAAAACAATGGAACAAAAGAAAGGGTGAGCTCAAATAGCCCAGTAAAGAATATCATGACTAAGATAATGACGAATAAATTATCATTAGTCTTCAACAGTTGAGTTCTTGATAGAATACAATAGACTACAAGGTTTATATCAAAAACTGCAGTTAAATTCTTAAACAACGTTCAGATCAATAATAGCAGCGGAATGAGTAATCTATTAGAAGAATAATGCAGACTATAATGTCCACTCGGTTCTCTTTTTAGGAAAAACATCATCAACTTTTATCATCTGAAATATCATTAGTCAAGATAATACAAATTCACAGTTCCTGATCATAATCATGCACATCAACAGTTCATCTTTGTACTACGGGCCAAAGATATTCAATATAGCACCAACGGTCATGATTATACCAGATTCAGCCTTTGGTCATAATCATACCAAACAACAGTTCATCTTTGCACTACGGGCCAAAGAGAAAATTCACCACGTGCCATAAAAGACACCGAACAGATGTATCGCCTTTAACCTATTATATCGCCTTTAACCTATCATCTGTTCAACAAATATATCACATCTGTGCCCCCGGCCACAGATATTCACAACAGCTTGATTTTTGGATGATTAGAATGATATAAATGATGAACAGAAGAAATAGGATAACAATAAGTATCGGAAGTTTACTTTGTACAGATTCAAATAATGTCCAAATTGTCAACATGATGTGGAGTGAAATTCAAGATCCACAGTTCAGAATAACGGTTACAATTCAATAGAAAGGTTCACGTAAATAGGAAGGTTCAGTTGAAATAATGAAGTTCAACTATTATGGAACATATAATATTTTCAGGAATTATAGAAGCAATAGTTCCATAATAAATTTCGATTTAGGAGTATGAAAGAAAATAATATCCCTTACCGTAGCAGGTTTGATTAACAAAAGGTGAAGGAAATTAATACAAAGGGTTATTCACCAACAGACGGCAAACCGCTCCGTAAGGTTATTCCCACAATTTAATAGAATTTGAGTACAAAGAGTTATTCACCAAACAGGCGGCAATCCGCTCCGTAAGGTTATTCTCAGAGATTAATAATGAATGAATACGAAAGGTTATTCACCAACAGGCGGCAATCCGCTCCGTAAGGTTATTCCCACAATTTAATAGGATTTGAGTACAAAGAGTTATTCACCAAACAGGCGGCAATCCGCTCCGTAAGGTTATTCTCAGAGATTAATAATGAATGAATACGAAAGGTTATTCACCAACAGGCGGCAATCCGCTCCGTAAGGTTATTCCCACAATTTAATACATGGAAATAAAAGGCACGTCTTATGAGTAAGGAAGAAACAATATTATTATCGAGAATCAAATAATGATAATCCCTTACCATAGTATGTTTGAATAATGGAAGATGAAAAAGATGGTATCCCTTACGAGTAGTAATTTTAAGAGTATGAAAGAAAATGACACCCCTTACCGTAGCAGGTTTGATTAACAAAAGGTGAAGGAAATTAATACAAAGGGTTATTCACCAACAGGCGACAATCCGCTCCGTAAGGTTATTCCCACAATTTAATAGAATTTGAGTACAAAGAGTTATTCACCAAACAGGCGGCAATCCGCTCCGTAAGGTTATTCCCAGAGATTAATAATGAATGAATACGAAAGGTTATTCACCAACAGGCGGCAATCCGCTCCGTAAGGTTATTCTCACAATTTAATACATGGAAATAAAAGGCACGTCTTATGAGTAAGGAAGAAACAATATTATTATCGAGAATCAAATAATGATAATCCCTTACCATAGTACGTTTGAATAATGGAAGATGAAAAAGATGGTATCCCTTACGAGTAGTAATTTTAAGAGTATGAAAGAAAATGACATCCCTTACCTCAACACGTGACTGGATATTGATTTAAATGAGGTTGATTAACTTGAACAGTACACGTATACTTATAGATCTTCACAAATACTCAAGATGACTTAAGCACACTTAGAGAGAACTTTCACAAGAAGTATTTAGAGAGAGAAAGAAAGAACAAGTAAGGAAGTTTATGAAAAATCCTTAAGTTAAGGCTTCTATTTATAGCCAAAAATCTTATCATTCATTTAATCTAAACCATTCATTTAAAGATCATCTTTTAATCTACACCATCCATTTCAAATATTATATTATCTTTAATCTACACCATTCATTTCATATCACCTAATAATCACCTAACTTTATATTATAAACAAATCAATTTAATTATTCAACAATAATTCACACTTTAACCTACACCATTCATTTCATATCACCTAATAATCACCTAACTTTATATTATAAATAAATCAATTCAATTATTCAACAATAATTCACACTTTAATCTACACCATTCATTTCATATCACCTAATAATCACCTAACTTTATATTATAAACAAATAACTTTATCAATTCAATTATTATGACTAATTGTTATAAATACAGTATAGTTAGCTCTTAGATATCAAGTCAATAAATTAATGAAATACAACTGTTTAAATAACATCATAATAGAGATAACAATAATGTAAAATAAAGCATACGTTACTGTGTAATGACAATTATTGATTCAATAATGTGAATTACTGTGCATATGTTACTGTGACAATTATTAGGTTCAATAATTTTAAAAACAGTGCAACAACAATTATTGACTCAATGATATAAAATACAGTGTAATGACAATTATTAAATCAATAATGCAAAATACTGTGTAACAACAATTATTGAATTGATAATATAAAATATTATGCAGTGACAATTATCGATGAAATGATGCGTAACAGTTACGGTGTCAATTATCAGACCAATAATATGAGACACTATGCAATACCGTGTGTTACTGTAGAGTACCGTGTGCTACAGAAAATACCATAAACTACCGTATGCTACTATTCTTTTATCACCGGTATTTTAACAGTTCCGTTGACTATTTTTATTTAAAAAGGTTATTTCTGTCGTTTTCTATATCCGACAAATATTCCGTTGTGGGGTCCACCAATAATTTATTATTTCGGCGCCGTCGTACGGCACGAATATTCCCCGACCAAACGAATATTCCCCGACAAAGCGAATATTGTCCGACAAAATAAAATTTGCACATAACATCCTTAACTTTCAATTTTGTTAATTTAACCACTTACTGTTTCAAAAAAAATATATATGAAGAAAAATTAAATTTTGTATTTCATAAAATTCGGGGTCTTACAACCTCCCCTCCTTATGAAATTTCGTCCCCGAAATTGACGTACCTGACATATCGAAGAGGTAAGGATACTTAGATTTCATCTCAGATTCTAGCTCCCAGGTCATTTCCTCAGTATCTTGGTTCCTCCATAAAACCTTAACTTGAGGTATAACCTTTGAGCGTAGGATCTGCTCCTTCTTATCCAGGATCTTAACAGGTACTTCCTCGTATGTTAAATCCTCTGCTATAACGTCTGGTTCTAACTCAATGACGTGGTTTGGGTCCTTCACATATTTACGTAACATAGATATGTGAAAAACGTTATGGATGCGAGACATACTTGGTGGTAGGGCTAGTCTGTAGGCTACGGTTCCTATTCGATCGAGGATTTCAAATGGGCCAATAAATCGAGGGTTGAGCTTTCCTCTCTTTCCGAATCTCGTAACCCCTTTCCATGGAGAAACAGGTAAGAATACATGATCTCCGACGTTGAAACTTTCGTCTCTCCGATGAAGATCAGCATAACTCTTTTGTCGTTCTTGTGCGGTCTGTATTCGTTGTCGGATCATTTGGATCTTTTCGGTCGTCAAGCGTACCAACTCGGGTCCCAACAATTTTGCTTCTCCTACCTCATTCCAACATATTGGAGAGCGACACTTCCTTCCATACAATGCCTCGAATGGAGCCATGCCTATGCTTGCTTGGTAACTGTTGTTGTAAGAAAATTCCACCAACGGCAAGTACTTATCCCAACTTCCTTTGAAGTCTAATACACAAAGTCTCAAAAGATCTTCGAGGGTCTGGATCGTCCTTTCCGATTGTCCGTCCGTTTGAGGATGGTATGCAGAACTAAAACGTAGTTCAGTGCCCATAGCTTTTTGTAGACTGATCCAAAAGCGTGAAGTGAATCTAGGATCTCGATCAGAAACTATAGAAACTGGCATGCCATGCAATCTCACGATCTCATTTATGTACATACTGGCAAGACGTTCAAGTGAAAAGTTTTCTCGTATAGGTAAGAAATGAGCAGATTTGGTCAATCTATCTACGATCACCCAAATTGCATCTAAGCCTTGAGAAACTTTTGGAAGACCCGTCACGAAGTCCATATTGATGTGTTCCCACTTCCATTCGGGAACTTCAAGTGATTGTAATGGACCTTTAGGAACTTGATGTTCTGCCTTGACACGTTGACAAGTTAGGCACCTTGAGATAAACTCCGCAATCTCTCTTTTCATATTGTTCCACCAAAATGTATGTCGAAGATCTCGATACATCTTGGTACCTCCTGGGTGGATTGCAAACGGCGTGTTGTGTGCCTCCATCATGATTTTATGCTTTAATTCAGGATCGTTAGGAACACAGAGTCGAGAGTTGACTCGAAGTATTCCTTTCTCGTCGATTCTTGCTTCGGGAATGACACCTTCTTGTACTTTCTTTATCATGTTTATCAGTTCCGGATCGGTAGCTTGAGCAGCTTTAATTTTATCGATTAAAGTTGGTTCTACTCGCACGTGAGCAATCTTCGAGTGGGTCCCTGGTGTCTTTAGCTCTATCTCCATCTTTTGCAAGTCGTACAAAATACACTTTTGTGTTGTCAGCAGTGCACTTGTACTTGCATAAGATTTTCTGCTCAAAGCGTCAGCTACAACGTTCGCCTTTCCCGGGTGATACTGGATTGTGTGGTCATAATCCTTCAACAGCTCAAGCCAACGTCGTTGTCGCATGTTGAGTTCCTTCTGGGTGAAAAAATACTTGAGACTTTTATGATCCGTATAGATATCCACTTTTTCTCCGTACAAGTAGTGTCTCCAGATCTTTAACGCGAAAACGACTGCTGCCAACTCTAGATCATGAGTAGGATAATTTTTCTCATAATCTTTGAGTTGTCGAGAGGCATAGGCTATAACCTTTCCATGTTGCATAAGGACACAGCCTAGACGTTTGCCAGAAGCATCGCTGTAGATAACAAATTCTCCTGATCCTGATGGTATGGTCAGAACAGGAGCTGAAACAAGTCTCCTCTTGAGTTCTTGAAAACTCTTCTCGCATTCCTCGCTCGATATAAGTTTTGTACTAGAATGAATGATACCGATATCTAGTAATTAAACTTTCAACTCTTGGTGTTCTATGGGAGCCATTTGGTGTGGGACTTTAAAAATGGGCTTAGTGTCGGGTTCAAGATCGATACAGAATTCAATTTCACGGTTTGGGGTAAGCCAGAAAGTTCCTCAGAAAAAAAACGTCAGGAAACTCATTAACAATGGGAATATCATTCAAGTTTGACGTGTTTTTGTTCAAATCAGTGACATGAGCTAAAAAGACTTGACATCCGTTTTTCAATAAACGAATGGCTTTATGGCTAGAAATAACAGTTATAGATTTCAATGGTTTAGTTGCTTGAATTTGCATGACAGGTTGATTAGGAATATGAAAACTAATAATCTTATGAAAACAATCAATTTTAGCATGATGGGTAGTCAACCAATCAATTCCTAAAATCACATCAAATTCATGCATCTCTAAAGAAATAAGGTCAACAGGTAATGTGAGGTTGTTGATTTGAACTTAGGCAAGATTTATAGATAGTAAATGTAATAGGTATTTCTCCCAATGAGGTTTCAACTGATAAGACAAGATTTAAGTTTTCAATAGTCAAATTTAAACGTTGAGTACATATAGGTGAGATAAAGGAGTGGATAGAGCCAGTATCTAATATGGCATAGACTTCACGAGAATTTATGAATAGCTTACCGGTTATCACCTCATTCGGTTTCTTGACTGTTATCGTCAAATCGAATCCCGAATACTTCATTCGGATCTTCACGTATTTCAACCATGGGAATACCACTGAATAATTTTCTAGCAAACTGTTTCTCGGGTTCATCAACTTCATCAGTAGTAAGGTACCAATGATTTCCATTAAAATAGTATTTTCGATAGACTGCAGTTTCCACGATAGTGACTAACTTAACCTGAATTCCTCTAAATTGTAACGCCCAAAAGTATAGAAACATCATTTTTAAATAATCTTGAAAATCATAGCTGGAACACCATAAATCCCAAAGACTAATATGAAAAGTCCATATATTCTGATCCTTTGTGATAGAACATAACCAGGTGATATCACTCTCCCAATTAGTGAGTAAATTAAAGGCAATAATTTTCGCAAGTTCGTTACTTCCTTTAATTGCTTCTAAGAATGGATCTGGAACGACTGTAGCAGAGCTTTCACCTTCATCCTTACTGGATAGAACACGCATAATTTTTGCCTTAGCCAATTGATTCAACTTTGAGTTTGTAAGAAGATTATTCGTCGCCTCTTGTTTTGCAGCTACATTTGTTTCGGTAATTTCATAGTTAACCTCCTGATTTCCAGATGCCATAATTAACTGTGGTCACAAAATAAATGTTAGTTCAAATAAACTGACTCATCTCTTCATGTTCCTACATTCAAATCGATTCATTAGAAAAAAAATAAATCTAATTTAGGTAGGACACACTAGTGATTGATTCTATTCGTCTCTCCCCTCCTAGTTCTAACCCCAGATCTCCATTAAAGACCATATCCCTAAGCTCTGATGCCAACTGTGACGCCCCCAAATCTGGGCCCACACAGCCCAAACTTGAGTCGTCAAAAGACTACAACAAAATTATTACAACAAATCACAACGTACAACAATACAGTGTATAATAATACACAACTAAGTCTTCACTATTATTGCCACACTATTTTACAAAACGTGAAGACTATGATAGCTATTCCTCGGACCCTCACTCCATTCCCCGGCTAGACCCTGTTATGTTTTCATCTCCTGTTGAAAAACAATGGAACAAAAGAAAGGGTGAGCTCAAATAGCCCAGTAAAGAATATCATGACTAAGATAATGACGAATAAATTATCATTAGTCTTCAACAGTTGAGTTCTTGATAGAATACAATAGACTACAAGGTTTATATCAAAAACTGCAGTTAAATTCTTAAACAACGTTCAGATCAATAATAGCAGCGGAATGAGTAATCTATTAGAAGAATAATGCAGACTATAATGTCCACTCGGTTCTCTTTTTAGGAAAAACATCATCAACTTTTATCATCTGAAATATCATTAGTCAAGATAATACAAATTCACAGTTCCTGATCATAATCATGCACATCAACAGTTCATCTTTGTACTACGGGCCAAAGATATTCAATATAGCACCAACGGTCATGATTATACCAGATTCAGCCTTTGGTCATAATCATACCAAACAACAGTTCATCTTTGCACTACGGGCCAAAGAGAACATTCACCACGTGCCATAAAAGACACCGAACAGATGTATCGCCTTTAACCTATCATCTGTTCAACAAATATATCACATCTGTGCCCCCGGCCATAGATATTCACAACAGCTTGATTTTTGGATGATTAGAATGATATAAATGATGAACAGAAGAAATAAGATAACAATAAGTATCGGAAGTTTACTTTGTACAGATTCAAATAATGTCCAAATTGTCAACATGATGTGGAGTGAAATTCAAGATCCACAGTTCAGAATAACGGTTACAATTCAATAGAAAGGTTCACGTAAATAGGAAGGTTCAGTTGAAATAATGAAGTTCAACTATTATGGAACATATAATATTTTCAGGAATTATAGAAGCAATAGTTCCATAATAAATTTCGATTTAGGAGTATGAAAGAAAATAATATCCCTTACCGTAGCAGGTTTGATTAACAAAAAGGTGAAGGAAATTAATACAAAGGGTTATTCACCAACAGGCGGCAAACCGCTCCGTAAGGTTATTCCCACAATTTAATAGAATTTGAGTACAAAGAGTTATTCACCAAACAGGCGGCAATCCGCTCCGTAAGGTTATTCTCAGAGATTAATAATGAATGAATACGAAAGGTTATTCACCAACAGGCGGCAATCCGCTCCGTAAGGTTATTCCCACAATTTAATAGGATTTGAGTACAAAGAGTTATTCACCAAACAGGCGGCAATCCGCTCCGTAAGGTTATTCTCAGAGATTAATAATGAATGAATACGAAAGGTTATTCACCAACAGGCGGCAATCCGCTCCGTAAGGTTATTCCCACAATTTAATACATGAAAATAAAAGGCACGTCTTATGAGTAAGGAAGAAACAATATTATTATCGAGAATCAAATAATGATAATCCCTTACCATAGTATGTTTGAATAATGGAAGATGAAAAAGATGGTATCCCTTACGAGTAGTAATTTTAAGAGTATGAAAGAAAATGACACCCCTTACCGTAGCAGGTTTGATTAACAAAAGGTGAAAGAAATTAATACAAAGGGTTATTCACCAACAGGCGGCAATCCGCTCCGTAAGGTTATTCCCACAATTTAATAGAATTTGAGTACAAAGAGTTATTCACCAAACAGGCGGCAATCCGCTCCGTAAGGTTATTCCCAGAGATTAATAATGAATGAATACGAAAGGTTATTCACCAACAGGCGGCAATCCGCTCCGTAAGGTTATTCTCACAATTTAATACATGGAAATAAAAGGCACGTCTTATGAGTAAGGAAGAAACAATATTATTATCGAGAATCAAATAATGATAATCCCTTACCATAGTACGTTTGAATAATGGAAGATGAAAAAGATGGTATCCCTTACGAGTAGTAATTTTAAGAGTATGAAAGAAAATGACATCCCTTACCTCAACACGTGACTGGATATTGATTTAAATGAGGTTGATTAACTTGAACAGTACACGTATACTTATAGATCTTCACAAATACTCAAGATGACTTAAGCACACTTAGAGAGAACTTTCACAAGAAGTATTTAGAGAGAGAAAGAAAGAACAAGTAAGGAAGTTTATGAAAAATCCTTAAGTTAAGGCTTCTATTTATAGCCAAAAATCTTATCATTCATTTAATCTAAACCATTCATTTAAAGATCATCTTTTAATCTACACCATCCATTTCAAATATTATATTATCTTTAATCTACACCATTCATTTCATATCACCTAATAATCACCTAACTTTATATTATAAACAAATCAATTTAATTATTCAACAATAATTCACACTTTAACCTACACCATTCATTTCATATCACCTAATAATCACCTAACTTTATATTATAAATAAATCAATTCAATTATTCAACAATAATTCACACTTTAATCTACACCATTCATTTCATATCACCTAATAATCACCTAACTTTATATTATAAACAAATAACTTTATCAATTCAATTATTATGACTAATTGTTATAAATACAGTATAGTTAGCTCTTAGATATCAAGTCAATAAATTAATGAAATACAACTGTTTAAATAACATCATAATAGAGATAACAATAATGTAAAATAAAGCATACGTTACTGTGTAATGACAATTATTGATTCAATAATGTGAATTACTGTGCATATGTTACTGTGACAATTATTAGGTTCAATAATTTTAAAAACAGTGCAACAACAATTATTGACTCAATGATATAAAATACAGTGTAATGACAATTATTAAATCAATAATGCAAAATACTGTGTAACAACAATTATTGAATTGATAATATAAAATATTATGCAGTGACAATTATCGATGAAATGATGCGTAACAGTTACGGTGTCAATTATCAGACCAATAATATGAGACACTATGCAATACCGTGTGTTACTGTAGAGTACCGTGTGCTACAGAAAATACCATAAACTACCGTATGCTACTATTCTTTTATCACCGGTATTTTAACAGTTCCGTTGACTATTTTTATTTAAAAAGGTTACTTCTGTCATTTTCTATATCCGACAAATATTCCGTTGTGGGGTCCACCAATAATTTATTATTTCGGCGCCGTCGTACGGCACGAATATTCCCCGACCAAACGAATATTCCCCGACAAAGCGAATATTGTCCGACAAAATAAAATTTGCACATAACATCCTTAACTTTCAATTTTGTTAATTTAACCACTTACTGTTTCAAAAAAAATATATATGAAGAAAAATTAAATTTTGTATTTCATAAAATTCGGGGTCTTACACACTTCACAACCAAAACCACCAATTGTTCCACGCCACTACCGCAATAACACCATCTTCAACCTGTACATATACATACATCGATAGAGTAACAGATACTCTACTGTTGCTCTGCCACTTCTTCTCCTCTATCATTTCCCACACCGGTGATGAAAACAAAACTTATCAACAGATTTTAAACATATTAAATACGCATATTAATTTTTAAAAAAGAGGTCAACACAATTATAATAACGAGTCTTATGTACAACAGCGAACCAATTAATACTATCAAACTGTGAGTACTGAGTACACACCTACCCTCGGTTCAAAATGAAACAATCAACAATCCAAAGTATTTCTTAGCTCATTCCATCATAAAAAGAACAGAACCATGAGAAAGTATTTATCTTGTCGAAAAATAATAACTCACCAAAAGTAAATAGTCCAATCAAAAATAACATAAAATGCTTAAAACAAACTTAAATTGCTACTCTGCGCCAAAAATAAATTTTCTGTAGCTCTGAACCTAGAACTATATGATGACATTAAGGAATCACAAGCTTCTCGTTAAGAAATATGGGTATAGAACGAAAACTAAAGTACCTAAAGATAGATTCATGTGCTTAACAACTTCTCAAACTGGAAAACCTACCTACCTCTAATTAGCAGATTTTACCGCAAAACAAGGAAGCAATGAAGCCTTGACATAGCTAGTTCAAAGGTCAACAATGTAGTAAAAATAAACCTCAGAATATTAGAATCATCCTTGAAAAAATAATCATAATACTTCTGCTTGTGAAGTGGCGCACAATCTATTTCCTCATTGTATTTTGTAAAATCAACAAGTAACAACAAAGCCTCATTTTTATAGGATCAAAAAAATAAAAGCTTCTCCGATGATTCTCAATCTAGACTAACTAATCGATATCCATATGAGTAGATGACATTTGAAAGAGAATCATGGACTACAACTTTAAAGAATGCCTAGACAAATAGTCAAAAACATAAGTATCAATGTAAATGTAATTTCAAATCCTGAAACTGAGGCAATATAAACTTGCAGTTAGTAGCGACGTAAAGTTGAAATAGTTGAGGCCTGGAAATAAAACATATTTGTTCCCTTGTTTAGTAGAGAGGAAAGGGGAAAAAAGCCTTTCCTTCCAAAAGTGGATCGAGAAAAAAAAGAAAAGGCTAGACATATCATGGATTGACGTAAGCGTTCGCAACACATACCGAAAGGGTACTAATTAAGCCGACCATTAATGACCAACACCAGGAGTGGTCTGATCAAATAAGGGATCAGACCACTCTTAGAAACAAAAAACAAAAGCAAACTCTAATAGTTCTTCGTACTTGTACTTGAAGGGTCTTCTTAAAAGCAGCTAAATTCCGGCTTCATCGCTCACCACCAAAGAATTCCTCAACACGCTCGTGCCCCCATTTCGGTGTCCAAAAAAAGGCTCTAACAAGATCCGTATTTCGAAGGGGGGGGGGGCATTCATCAATAGCCTTCTAAGAACCTTCCAAATGAGCAAGCAACCGTCGTTTGTTTTGGAAGAGAAAACTTTGAGTTCATCACCAGTGGCATAAGCAAAGGAGGCATTTGCTGTGATACCAAACTACCGCTTGCATATTTAGTCCTACCTGCATTGAATTGCTAGGAACTCAATTTGGACTCCTCATTGGATGGCAGGGAGTTCATTAGCTTACAAAATTTCAAGAAATTTAGCTCAAAGAAAAAAGATGGAGAAAGGAAGGGTATCGATGAAGCCAATGATACAGGTAAGAATTGCTTACTCTATTAGGGCTTTTGTGTTGTCAAACAAGATAGCCTGACTAATTAAGTTATCCGGCAGCTTTGCTCAGCATCTTTTGCAGATTGGCAGCCTATTCAGCTAATCTCAGAGGATTTCAATCGCCAGGGGATGCTACTCCTGAGGACATGGAAGCCCAAAGAGTGAAGTCACTTCAACAGTTGAGTCAACAAGTAAATGAATGCTTCCTTTCTCGAGAACGTGAGTCGAAAAAGCAAATTTCTGTGGATGTCTATTGGTCAGGCAACCCACCTAAACAAAAGGCAGTTATAGATGCTATAATGAAACTTTGTAAAACGGTATCTCGAGAAATCTATGAAGACAAAGTTTTATGATAAAAAAAAAAGAAAAAAGAAAATAGATGTAGATACATAATTTCGAATGTGAACAGACAACCAAAAATTAGACAATGACGGAGCAACTTGTGATTTTGAGTGATAGGCTTTTATCTGCTCTGTAGATGCAAATTAATCAAAGATGTGTTGGCCAATCACATCGGAGGAATCCTACTTGGAGGCAGGGCTAGATCTTGATGTAAAAAGGAGCTATGTTCGAGAGGTGTAGGAAGTACAAGTGAAAGATAAATCTCATGAAGTGTCCTTTCGGAAATTCATCATCTTAGTAGTTTTACAATGAACTTGCCAATGCAAATTGAGATTCGGAATCTGACCTTGCAACTAAGCAAGGGCTTAGGTAACGAGTGAAATCGCTTTTTGAGACAGAAGTCTCAAATGCCTCCTATCTCAGGAGGCTTTCTGGCATTTCAGCTTTCTTGATTTTTGGGATGGGAAGCTCTATGACCTTTCCCCGCCTACGGATTAGTCTTATCTTAGTTGGACCCACAAGACACGAAAGTGACTTAATAGATTCTGGACTCCCTACTCTGTGGGGTTGGCAATAGCTAAGCATTGTGGCCATCACAGTTCAAACTACTCCTCGAGGTGACCCTAGGGGCTAACTACATAACCGCATCCACTTCTCTTTCCTTTCCAACAGAAATGACATGGTCAAAAAAGGATGCATACGGAACTGATGATTATTTCCAAGTTTTAGTAGCTAAAGTGGTAGCGAGTCGATAGCAATGAACGATAGCATTAAGGAGAATGGCTCGACCCCCGTGTAGGATAATGTATTACCCACATCTTTTCTTACGGCTTTTTAGTAGAGGAAAGACCTCAAGGAGGGGCACTAGTCCCCCTCAAGACATAGAGGAATACAAGTCAAGAACGGATGACAAATGAGAAGTAGGCAAGCCCTTAACTTTCTATTATATTTGTCTCTTATCCCTATGAGGTTTTTCTCCACTAGCAGGTTTTTTCGGAAAACTATTTATTCTGATGTGGATGGTAGGCAAAGCTATATTTCTTGGTTAGAATAGGACTCCTTACAAGCATTGTTTCTATCAATTATTATCTAATCGTTGTTCCCCTTGACCTACTCATGGTTTGAAGTGGGCCAAGCGCTTGCCTTTACCAAGAAGTACAATACCCTTACAGTCTCCATTATCTCCATACCACTGGGAAAGCGCTCTAGCAATGGGAAACCGATAAATAGTTACAAAGCTTCAATAAGATAAGGTATTGAGAGGGCTATCATAATCAGGAGGTAACTAGCCCCAGCCTTTTCTTTTTAGTTGCAAGCATCTCATCGTTATCCGTCGGTCGAAACGAGCCTTATCAATCTAGTTTCACTTTTTTCTTATAAAGAACAATCAAGATGGAATTCACATCTTTCCTCAAGTAAGGGCACTCAATGGGTTCAACTCTTGCATATCGACGCTTTCCCTTACTGGTAATCCTTGGTAGAGCTTATTAATGATTTCGTGCCGAACCCGATAAACGAGCAAATAGGTGGTCTTTTCGAAAATGTTAAACAATTTTCCTTTTTGAATAACTCATGCTCATTATCTTTCATAAGTCAAGTAGGCGAACCTATAGGTCATTAGTAGCGCTGACAAAGAAGAACAACCGATTAAAAGACGGCAAATCTTAGCTGCAACAATCTAAACGAAAGCGGTTGAGCCTATATATAGCATGTCGTTATAGGCCAAGAAAGAATGAATTACAGTATCGCCCATTTCTTAAAAGGAATGACCTCTTTCATTAGTGGATAACCAATTCATTTTCAAATATAGTTGGGAGACTTTACCCAAAAAAATGGGTAAAAAATGGAAAGATCGGAACATGGGAATAGATCTGATACCGATACAGACTACGCAGCGGAATGGAGAAATGAAAGGGATAAGGACGATCTTGCTTGGCCCTTAATAAGTTATCAAATTTAGTGTTTTTTGATCCCCAGTCGCTATGGGAAACAAAAGACAAAATACAATCGATTCCTCCATTTAAGAGTGCTTGCTTGTTGGCATCAAAGCCCTTCATTATTATTAGGAAGATGGGGCGGAGGGCACACAACCCCTTCCAAGAGATTCTGACATACTTATTAAGGATCAAGTGATCCTACTCTATATTGTATAACTCAGTTGTTGAGTTTAGTTCAGGAGCAATAGTTATGAAGGTGGTATTACTATATCTTAGGTTCATCCCCTTCCTATATAATACAACCAAACAACATAAAAGGTTACCCCTTCCTAAATGTGAATGAGGACATGAGCACAAATATTAACAAAAATTCAAATAAAACAAGGATTCATGAAATCCCACAAAACTCGCATGAAACAACCTTCAGATTTAACACATTTATTTTTTCAGTCATCCAAGAGATTCTGACATACTTATTAAGGATAAAGTGATCCTAGTATATATTGTCTCCCAACAACTCTTAGACACTTGTGATGGTTTGTGAAAGTAAAACGCCAGCAGTTGCAATTTTCTTCTTTGAATATCAACATGTGCATATCATATGCATGAGTACACGTGCATGTAATTGTGCCTAAATAAAGGGAAATCTGAAGGCATTAGATGGACAATCGAGAAGCAAACAATATATTAGGATTGACTCATATTTTAGTGGGCCTGACCAATGGCTACTGTAATAGGGTAGTCAGGAAATTTATTAACAGTCCGGTCTTAGATTTGACTAATATTTTGGGTCTCATAGATTGGAGTCCATTTTTTAGTTACTATATAAATATTGTTTGGTGTGTGAATTATTTTTGAGTATTAGAAGCACATATATGAATACATTAGACATTTGGTGAACTTCGGTAAATCGTGTGTCATTTACTTTCTATTCTTCTTTAATTTCCTGTGAGATTGTTTGTAATATTTGATCTTAAATCTAACACAATATGTTGAAACTCTTTAAAGCAAAATTATAACTGTAGGGTCACCAACTAAAAGGCATTTTGAAAATAATTAAACAATGATTTATAAACAATAAACAATAGCAATAATTAAACATGACTACTATCGGAAACCAGCACTATCTACATAACAATAGTGTGATCTTGTACTTTTAACTCTCCCAAAAGCAAAGCAATCCGTGCATTTCTTACTCCCTCAAGGCCTATGACAACAGTAGCATAATCAATAAAAGAAAAGGATAACATAACCACAATATATCTTCAATCTATTAATTTAAACTTGAATAAAAATTCTATCTCCTTATAAAACAAATTTCTATGACGAATCTCAAAACCTCTTAAACCTGTAGTATAAATTTTTTTACAGACCCTTTACATATCTATCTCATTACTGGTAGTCTTCAAACCCTAAAACCACCAAAAAGCGTGTAACTGGACTTCCAAACACAACTGATCTTACCCTTTCAAAACCCAAATGAAAATTATATGCAATTCAACATTCCTGAGTTTATATCAAAAAATACCCATCAAAAGTACCCAATTAAGTGAATCAAAGACAAGTGGAAAAAGCAGTCAACCCAACAAGCTAGAAAACCAATCAAAAATCAATTTCATCCAATTTTGTTCTAGAACAATTAGTTCTTACTATTATAAGAATGAACTTAGAGAGAGAGAATCAGGAAATTTTAGAGAGATAAAAGGGTATACCTTCTTGTTGAGATTATCTTTCTTTCTTTAGCTTTTGTGTCTCCGTTGCTACAGGGATTCGATTCAATTCAATTCAACGTCTATATATTGTTGAGCTGATTGGCTAGTCAAATCCAACGGGCTACGTTAACATTTTTAAATGAATGTCATAATGCCGCTTTGTAAATAGCAAAAAATTAAAAATAATGGCGCTTTGTAACGCGCGGAGCGCGTACACAAAGCATGAGTATAAGCTTATCCAACATTTTAATGAATGATTTTTTTTCCACTTGAGGAGCTTGTTTTTAAAAATTGGTTAAATACAATTAGGCCAATGAACTTAGTCTTTTTTATGGTTAAATAATTTGATTAATATAATTATTATATTAATTATCAATAAAAAGTTATGTGCGCCCTAACTCACCTAGTCATTCGGGTACTATGCATCAACCCCACGCGAGAGAGTTTAATGACATGTGGGCCTCGCAGCCATGCAAGGTCTCGTGGCTTAGCCATGTAGGTCTTGTAAATTAGGCCATGCGGGGCTTGTGACTCTGTCACATAGGCCTTATAGTTCTGCCATGCGGGCCTTGCAGATTCGGCTACATGAACCTCTTCTATGACATCATGGATGTACTTGTACACTGCCTAAATAATACCTGTAAAGAAAATTCTTGACGTTTCCTAGGGCTCCCAGTAGAGGGCCTTAAGACGTTTGTGTGTAATATATGGGATATTTGACTAAAGGTTTGGTTTGGTGGTTAGAAAAACAGAATTGTCGATAAAGAGACCCCTCTCCCCTCCCCTCCCCTCCCCTCTCGAACTTGAATGACTTTGGCAATAATGTGGGGCTCTCTTGAGCACGTTACTTTAAGAAAATTAAAGCACGTGATCTTCCACGTGGCATAATCTTATTGAGTCATGTGGCCTAAGGCTTTCTCTCTAAGTAGGAGCAGTTTAGGCTTAAGTAATCTTAAAACCCAAGTATGAGTTTGCTTAAAGCTTGTAAGAAAACATAAGTGGAATAATCAAAGATAATAGTAATTGATAAATCAGTTAAAATGAGTAGACTTTTTAGATCTAGTTCATCAGTTAGTTCAAGGTCAGCAGCTTTGTCCTCAATCCCAAACATAATTAATCAGGAAGAACATAGTTATGATAACATAAGTCAAGATTTTGGTAACTAGAATATACCAAATGTTTCACCTAAAGAAATCTATAAGTCAACCTTTACTGATAATTTTAAATCGGATTACAATGTTAAAACTGTTAAAACTGTTTATGCAATTAATAAAGAACATGAAAATTGTTCCTTATTAACAAATGAAGTAATTAAAAAATATAGACTTAAGGGATATAATTTTATCTATATAGGTCTAATTCAAGTTGCGGTAAAACCTTTAAGTATTAAAGGAATTAACTAAAGTATATTGTTGCGTCTTCGGGATGTACGCTTTTTAAATTATGTACTAAGTATTTTAGGCATAATGGAGTCAAGTCTGCATAATGGACTCGTCCACTTTAATTACTTTCCTGACTTTACATTAAGTTAAGTGACCCATATTTATTAAAAGTATTAACTTTAAATATCAAGACAATTGGATAAATCACTCAAATGATTGAGGGATCCCAAGCTCTTGCTTTGATATTTAGAATTTATTATAAAACAATGAAAACAAATTTAAATGTTAAAGCACTTAACAAAAGTTCTAAAGAAAAAACTGTTTTAATTCAAAGCAGTACTAGTGATGCCAATATCCACGTCCCAAAGACTATTATTTGGAGAGAGATAAATCTTCTAAGACAATGGATATTAGAAAATAAAATGCCCCAAAGGCCAATTAATAGTAACATAATGAACCTAAAAAATATTAAACAATATCTAGACGGTATTGTCAGAATAAGTTTTGATGATTCAAGACTTAGAAGATCTTTAGTAATAGAAGATGTTGCTAGTACTATTGCATCATCTAGAAAAGATTCAGAATTACTAAGTAAAACTACACTTCAGAGTATCAAGTTAAAAAGAATTATTAATAAAGGTCAGACTAGTCAACCCTGCTATAATAATGAATCTGTCAATCAAGATGAAGATGATGAACAACAGTTATCACCTACTCAGTCAGATTTTGAGACAAAACTAGTTTACCACCAACTTAGAGTAATACAGAAAGACTTTAAAGTTAAATGGAAAAAATTAACTAATGATTTTAATTCAAGAGAAAATAAAAGTAAAAGACATCAATTCCGTGAAAACCATAGTGAAATTGATAGAGAGAAAATAGTTAAAAAATGAAAAAAAAAATTATGATCAAAGAAAAAGTGAATATTACTTTTTATACTTGGTATGAAAAATATTATGATAAATGTAATGTAATTACTAGAAGCCAACGGGTAAAACAAGATAAGTCAAAAATCTCTTCTACTCATCTTCCTTTAGAAACAATTATTTTACCAATCAAAAATACATCTGTTATTGCTAACCCTTTTAAAATTTCAGATGGTAATAATGATGATAAAAAAATTATTGAACAAAATAATTTTACTAACCAGTACCTAGCAAATTTAGGAAAACAGTTAGATAAAATTGAAGACAAAATTGAAGATAGACTTCAAAGTAGTCTAGCTAATATAATTGAAAACCCTTTGTTAAACCTGCCTCAAAATAGACTAAGTTTAGGTTTACCTGCTAAAGATCAAGAAATTACTAGAACTCTTGATAAATTATTCAAAAAACTAGGAGAACCAGAATCTGGTAAAACTTTAACAGTTATTGACCAAAATAAAAGCCAAGAGAATAATGGTTCAGATACTGAAACTGAAACCACAGTTCAAGATGATTCAGAAACTGATACTACAGTTCAAGAAATTGAAAATCAATTTAAAAAATTAACTTTTAAAAATTCAACTATCACCAGTCAAACAAAAATTTGGTATTCTAGACCAACCCCTCCAGACTTACAGTTTGAAGAAAGGAATTTAAATAATCAATTTTCTATTTCAGCAAAGAAAATTTATGAATAAAATATTGATGGATTAAGTGAACAAGAATTATTAAACAAGTTAAATCATATGTCAATGGTAATAAATTAATCAACATTTAATTATGATAGGTATTAATTAATATCTGATCTTGGATGTAGACTTATATAGTAGAAAAAATTATTAGATACTCTTGGGGCACCTACCATGTGGTGCCCCACACCATTCATGTGCTGTCATTGTAACACTTAAAGTGAAATGACCAACTTTAAGTGTTAAAATAACAGCACATGAATGGTGTGGCGCACCATGTTGCAGGTGCCCCAGGACCACTGAATAATGGTATGATGTTGGTTTGATTTTTATATTTTTACGGCTTTATATATTCAATTTATTTATGCATTTTGTCATTTATTATCTGCACTAGAAAACCAAAAATATCACTACATTTAAAGTTATGTTCATTTACAAAGCAAATAGATAATACGTAAAGCAGTCGGGTGAAGTACAAAATAGTCAACTAAATTAGTTGACTTCTTCTTCCCTCCCATTTAAGACCCTTTTCTAGGTGTGCACATACAAATTTCATAACTAAACGTGACAATGCTCAACTAAGTATCCATGAGTATAATCCCGTAAACTACTTAATTTTTTTGTTTAGATTTCAAGCCCATTTACGAGGACTATAATTTAAAGGAAAAATGTATAACTAAATAATATTCCTTTTCAAAAATCAAAGTGCCTTGAAAATTAAACTTTAATCCATGTTATGAATCTATTTTATATCTATTTATTGGGTATTCTTAAGCTTAATTATTTGTGAGGTTTTAAGTATTTTTAGTGTTTTAGGTAATTTATTTAATTTTATGCATTTTTATATTATTTTTAGTTATTTTATTATTATTTTTGTAGGAAAAATAAAGCTTGATGGCAAAACGGTGATTAAAGAGCTGATAAGGGCATTTATGTAATTATTATATAGAGTAGTTTACGCGCCATGTGCGACAGCTAACAGGATTCAGCAACACGGCTTCTGCACAACGTCGTTTTTAGTTAAATAGCAGTTCTTCTTTACCCCAAGCTAAAGAGAACATTCACCATGTGCCCTAAAAGACACACAACAATTATATCGCCTTTATACTATCATCTGTACCCCAGGCCACATATATTCTGTGACGCCCCCAAATCTAGGCCCACACAGCCCAAACTTGAGTCGTCAAAAGACTATAACAAAATTATTACAACAGAGCACAACGTACAACAATACAGTGTATAATAATACACAACACGTGAAGACTATGATAGCTATTCCTCGGACTCTCACTCCTTCCCCCGGCTAGACCCCGTTACGTTTTCATCTCCTGTTGAAAAACAATGGAACAAAAGAAAGGGTGAGCTCAAATAGCCCAGTAAGAAATATCATGACCAAGATAATGACGAATAAATTATCATTAGCCTTCAACAGTTGAGTTCTTGATAGAATACAATAGACTACAAGGTTTATATCAAAAACTGCAGTTAAATTCTTGAACAATGTTCAGATCAATAATAGCAGCGGAATGAGCAATCTATTAGAAGAATAATGCAGACTATAATGTCCACTCGCTTCTCTTTTTAATAAAAATATCATCAACTTTTATCATCTGAAATACCATTAGTCAAGATAATACAACTTCACAGTTCCTGGTCATAATCATGCAGATCAACAGTTCATCTTTGCACTACGGACAAAGACATTTAATATAACACCAACGATCATGATTATACCAGATTCAGCCTTTGGTCATAATCATACCAACCAACAGTTCATCTTTGCACTACGGGCCAAAGAGAACATTCACCACGTGTCATAAAAGACACCGAACAGATGTATCGCCTTTAACCTAGTATATCGCCTTTAACCTATCATCTGTTCAACAATTATATCACATCTGTGCGCCCGGCCACAGATATTCACAACAGCTTGATTCTTGATGATTAATACAAATAACAGTGATACAAATGATGAACAGAAGAACATGATAAACAATAAGTATCGGAAGTTTACTTTGTGCAGATTCAAATAATGTCCAAATTGCCAACATGATGTGCAGTAAAATTTAAAAATGATATTCAAGATCCACAGTTCAGAATAACGATTACAGTTCAATAGAAATGTTTAGAAAATAGGAAGGTTCAGTTGAAATAATGAAATTCAACTATTATGGAACATATAATATTTTCAGGAATTATATAAGCAATAGTTCCATAATAAGTTTCGATTTAGGTGTATGAAAGAAAATAATATCCCTTACCGTAGCAGGTTTGATTAACAAAAGGTGAAGGAAATTAATATCCCTTACCATAGTAATTTTGAATAATGAAAGATGACAAAGATGGTATCCCTTATGAGTATAAAGGAAAATGATATCACTTACAAATATGGAATAAAAGTGTCATGTGATAATTCGTGTAGACAAATTATTTCCACATGAGACAAATAAAAAGGGTTATTCACCAACAGGCGGTAATCCGCGCCGTAAGGTTATTCCCATCAATTTGAATACGAAGAGTTATTCACCAAACAGGCGGTAATCCGCGCCGTAAGGTTATTCCCATCAATTTGAATACGAAGAGTTATTCACCAAACAGGCGGTAATCCGCACCGTAAGGTTATTCTCAAAGATTAATAAGGAATGAATACAAAAGGTTATTCACCAACAGGCGGTAATCCGCGCCGTAAGGTTATTCCCACAATTTAATACATGAAAATAAATGGCACAAGAAAGAAACGATATTATTTTCGAGAATCAAATAATGATAATCCCTTCAAGTAAGAAATAAAATAATATCCATTTATGATGATGAAAAGAGTGATACCCCTTACCTTAACACGTGACTGGATATTGATTTAAATGAGGTTGATCAACCTATATATTTTTAATATAATTAGTAATTACCACATATAAATTTCAAAGTGTATGATAATTCGTATAATGTCAACTATCAAAATTATATATATTTAACATAATTTTTGTAGTAAAATATAACTACTTTAAAATAGTTTTTAAAATAATATTTCAAAATAAATCTTCCAAATAAAGCTTTTAAAAATGAATCTTTTCAAAGAAGATTCTTCTAATGTAAGACCCCGAATTTTATGAAATATAAAATTTAATTTTTCTTCATATATATTTTTTTCATGAAACAGTAAGTGGTTAAATTGACGAAATTGAAAGTTAAGGATGTTATGTGCAAATTTTATTTTGTCGGACAATATTCGCTTTGTCGGGGAATATTCGTTTTGTCGGGGAATATTCGTGTCGTACGACGGCGCCGAAATAACAAATTATTGGTGGACCTCACAACGGAATATTTGTCGGATATAGAAAACGACGGAAGTAACCTTTTTAATAAAAATAGTCAACGGTACTAACTATTAAAATACCGGTGATAAAAGAATAGTAGCATACGGTAATTTATGGTATTTTACTGTAGCATGCGGTACTCTACAGTAGCACACGGTATTGCACAGTGTCTCATATTATTGACACCGTAACTGTTACGCATCATTTCATCTATAATTGCCACTACATAATATTTTATATTATCAATTCAATTATTGTTGCTACACAGTATTTTGCATTATTGATTCAATAATTGTCATTACACTGTATTTCATATCATTGAGTCAATAATTGTTAGTGCACTGTAGTTTAAAATTATTGAATCTAATAATTGTCACAGTAGCAAATACAATATAATTTATATTATTAAATTAATAAAAATATGTAACGTGTTTCTTACATTATTGTGGTAACATTATTTTATATGTTGGACTCACAGGAAGAATAAATAAATAAATAAATAAATAAATAAATAAAAAATAAAATAATTAATTTTACTATTTGAAATAGTAACGTGAATAGTGACGTGAATAGTAACGTAAATAGTAATGTGAATAGTAAGAAAACATGTGGGGTAGGGTGGGGCCCACTGGAAGAAAAATTTTGTAGGAACGTGCTGGAAAAAAAAAATTCGCGCAACCCGCGTGCTGCTGCTGAATTCAGCATTGGCATGCAGCCTCACCTACCATGCATAGTAACTTCTTTTCTCCTATAAATAGCTTTCTCAGCTGAATAGAAAAATCACACCTAAAACATAGAATTTTTCTATAAGAATTTTATGAGTTTTCTCTGAGAATAGTAAGGTTATTTTGAGTGTTTGAAAGCCAAAAGGAGTGCAGAAAATTTTTAAGTAAGTCTTTTATTAAAGAGTAGTAATTTCATAAATTCCTATTTTTCACGGTATTCATAAATCTTCCTTTAGAAGACTCTTCTTTAAAAAGATTCATTTTTAAAAGCTTTCTTTGGAAGATTTATTATGAAATATTATTTTAAAAACTATTTTAAAGTTGTTATATTATACTACAAAAATTATGTTAAATATATATAATTTTGATAGTTCATAATATATGAATTATCATACACTTTGAAATTTATATGTGCTAATTACTAATTTTATTAAAAATATATATAGGTTGATCAACCTCATTTAAATCAATATTCAGTCACGTGTTAAGGTAAGGAATATCATTCTTTTCACACTCTTAAATTTATTGCTGTAAGGAATACCATTCATTTCAAACTCTTAAATTTACTATGGTAAGGAATATCATTCTTTTCTCACTCTTAAATTTATTGCTGTAAGGAATACCATTCATTTCAAACTCTTAAATTTACTGTGGTAAGAAATATCATCTTCTTTCATATTCTATTATTTAAACTTACCACGGTAAGGGATTATCATTCTTTGATTCTCGAAAATAATATCGTTTCTTTCTTGTGCCATTTATTTCCATGTATTAAATTGTGGGAATAACCTTACGGCGCGGATTACCGCCTGTTGGTGAATAACCTATTGTATTCATTCCTTATTAATATCTGAGAATAACCTTACGGCGCGGATTACCGCATGTTTGGTGAATAACTCTTCGTATTCAAATTCTATTAAATTGTGGGAATAACCTTACGGCGCGGACTACCGCCTGTTGGTGAATAACCCTTTTTATTTGTCTCGTGTGGAAATAATTTGTCTACACGAATTATCACATGACACTTTTATTCCATATTCGTTTGTAATATCATTTTCTTTCATATTCGTAAGTGATATTATTTTCCTTTATACTCATAAGGAATACCATCTTTTTCATCTTCCATTATTCAAACTTACTATGGTAAAGGATATTAATTTTCTTCACCTTTTGTTAATCAAACCTGCTACGGTAAGGGATATTATTTTCTTTCATACACCTAAATCGAAACTTATTATGGAACTATTGCTTCTATAATTCCTGAAAATATTATATGTTCCATAATAGTTGAACTTCATTATTTCAACTGAACCTTCCTATTTTCTGAACCTTTCTATTGAACTGTAACCGTTATTCTGAACTGTGGATCTTGAATATCATTTTTAAATTTCACTCTACATCATGTTGACAATTTGGACATTGTTTGAATCTGCACAAAGTAAACTTCCGATACTTATTGATTATCTTGTTTCTTCTGTTCATCATTTGTATCACTGTTATTTGTATTAACCATCAAGAATCAAGCTATTGTGAATAGCTGTGGTCGGGGGCACAAATGTGATATAATTGTTGAACAGATGATAGGTTAAAGACGATATACTAGGTTAAAGGTGATACATCTGTTCGGTGTCTTTTATGGCACATGGTGAATGTTCTTTTTGGCCTGTAGTGCAAAGATGAACTGTTGGTTGGTATGATTATGACCAAAGGCTGAATCTGGTATAATCATGACCGTTGGTGTTATATTGAATGTCTTTGGCCCGTAGTGCAAAGATGAACTGTTCATCTGCATGATTATGACCAGGAACTGTGAAGTTGTAGTATCTTGACTAATGGTATTTCAGATGATAAAAGTTGATGATATTTTTACTAAAAAGAGAAGCGAGTGGACATTATAGTCTGCATTATTCTTCTAATAGATTGCTCATTCCGCTGCTATTATTGATCTGAACATTGTTCAAGAATTTAACTGCAGTTTTTGATATAAACCTTGTAGTCTATTGTATTTTATCATGAACTCAACTGTTGAAGGCTAATGATAATTTATTCGTCATTATCTTAGTCATGATATTTCTTACTGGGCTATTTGAGCTCACCCTTTCTTTTGTTCCATTGTTTTTCAACAGGAGATGAGAATGTAGCTGGGTCTAGCCGGGGAATGGAGTGAGAGTCCGAGGGATATCTATTATAGTCTTCACGTGTTGTAAAATAGTGTGACAATAATAGTGAAGACTTAGTTGTGTATTATTATACACTGTATTGTTGAACGTTGTACTACTTTGTAATAATTTTGTTGTAGTCTTTTGACAACTCAAGTTTGGGCTGTGTGGGCCTAGATTTGGGGGCGTTACATCTAAGAGAAGATTTGTGAATATCGTGAAAAATAGGAATTTATGAAATTACTACTATTTAATAAAAGACTTACTTGAAAAATTCCTACACTCCTTTTGGCTTTCAAACTCTCAAAATAACCTTACTATTCTCAGAGAAAACTTATAAAATTCTTATAGAAAAATTTTATGTTTTAGGTGTGATTTTTCTATTCAGCTGAATAAGCTATTTATAGGAGAAAAAAAGTTACTATGCGTGGTAGGTGAACAGAAAAAAATTCAGCAGAGGGTGCTGCGCAGCCTCCACCAACTCTTCAGCAAATTCTCATTTTTCACATTTCATGTGGGCCCCACATGTTTCTTACTATTCACATTACTATTCACGTCACTATTTCAAATAGTAAAATTAATTATTTTATTTTTTATTTACTTATTTATTTATTCTTCCTGTGAGCCCAACATATAAAATAATGTTACCACAATAATGTAAGAAACACGTTACATATTTTTATTAATTTAATAATATAAATTATAGTGTATTTGCTACTGTGACAATTATTAGATTCAATAATTTTAAACTACAGTGCACCAACAATTATTGACTCAATGATATGAAATACAGTGTAATGACAATTATTGAATCAATAATGCAAAATATTGTGTAGCAACAATAATTGAATTGATAATATAAAATATTATGCAGTGACAATTATCGATGAAATGATGCGTAACAGTTACGGTGTCAATAATATGAAACACTGTGCAATACCGTGTGCTACTGTAGAGTACCGCATGCTACAGTAAAATATCATAAATTACCGTATGCTACTATTCTTTTATCACCGGTATTTTAACAGTTAGCACCGTTGACTATTTTTATTAAAAAGGTTACTTCTGTCGTTTTCTATATCCGACAAATATTCCGTTGTGGGGTCCACCAATAATTTGTTATTTCGGCACCGTCGTACGACACGAATATTCCCCGACAAAACGAATATTCCCCGACAAAGCGAATATTGTCCGACAAAATAAAATTTGCACATAACATCCTTAACTTTTAACTTTATCGATTTAACCACTTACTGTTTCAGAAAAATATATATGAAGAAAAATTAAATTTTATATTTCATAAAATTCGGGGTTTTACATATTCACAACAAAATCATTCTTGATAATTAAAATAATAGCAGTGATATAAATGATGAACAGAAGAAACATGATGATCAATAAATATCGAAAGTTTATGATTTTACTTTATACAGATTCAAATAATGTCCAAATTATCAACATGATGTTGACTCAAATTCAAGAACGATATTCAAGATCCACAATTCAGAATAACGGTTATAGTTTAATAGAAAGATTTAGAAAAATAGGAATGTTCAATTGAAATGATATTAGATGAAGCGCAAACTATTAAGAAACATATAATCATTTCAGAAAAGTTTACCAAATAGTACTTACCATAGTAAGTTAAGAGTATGAAAAGAATGATACCCCTTACCTTAACACGTGACTGGATATAAAGTTGATCAACCTATATATTTATAATTTAATTAGTAACCACCACATATAATTTTATGGTGTATACCAATTCGTATGAAATAATCAAAAGTAATTTGATAGAATAAAGTAGAATAACTTCAACATAGTTTTTGAAAGAAAATAATATTTCAAAATAAATCTTCCAAATGAAGTTTTTCAAAATAAATCTTCTAAAGGAAGATTTATAAACACCGCGTGACATGTGTGGTTGCTTATATAACCTTTATAAAAAGACTTACTTAAACAGTACTCGTACACTTACATATCTTCACAAATACTCAAGATGACATTAGCACTCAAAGAAAATTTACACAAAATAATATTTAGAGAGTAAAATAAAGAATAAGTAAATAAGTTTTTATGAAAAATCCTTAAGTTAAGGCATCTATTTATAGCAAAAAATCTTATCATAAACCAAGATTTTCTAATTTAATTCAAATCGTATATTTCAAGATAATGTTTTATCTATACCACTCATTTCATCTTTTAAGATTTCCTTAATCTAAACCATTCATTTAAAAATCATCTTTAATCTACATCATTTATTTCAAATTCTATAATTATTACATTATCTTTAATCTATACCATTCATTTCAGATCTCCTTTAATCTATACCATTCAATTAACTTTATATATAAAATAACTAACTTTATAAATCAACTAACTTTATATAAATCAACTAACTTTATATATAAAAATAAATAACTTTATATAATTTATCATAATAAAATGATTTACTTTACATAATTTATATAAAGTAAATAACTTTATATAAATTATTATAATAAAAATGAAAAACTTTATATAATTTATATAATAAAATAAAATAACTTTATCAATTTAATTATTCAACAATAATTCATAATTATTCATTATTATGACTAATTGTTATAAATGCAGTGTAGTTGGCCTTCTGAGTTAGATAAGCAGAAAAATCAACTAATAATAGAATACAATAGTTTAATCAACATCATAAAAGAGATAATAATAATGCTGAAAATAAATAAGAAAATAGTACGTTACTGTATAATGACAATTATTAATTCAGTAATGTGAATTACTGTGCATATGCTACTGTGACAATTATCAGCCAATTAATATGAATTATTATGTATGTGATAATCATTGGTTCAATAAAGTCAATATATTACAATAGCCACTTTATTAGTTTAATAATATGAGACACTGTGCAATACCGTGTGCTACTGTGCAATACTGTGTGTTACTATGTAATACCGTATGTTACTATTTCTTTACCACATGGTATTTTAACAGTTAAAGGTGATAGTACCGTTGACTATATTTATTTAGAAATGTTACATATGTCGCTTTCTATATCCGATAATAATTCGTTGTGGGGGTCCACCAATATTTGGTTATTTTGGCGCCGTCGTACGAATCGAATATTCCCCGACAGAACGAATATTACTCGACAAAACGAATATTATCCGACAAAATAAAATTTGTACAGACATTTCTTAATTTTTACTTTTGTCAATTTATTCATTTACCTTTTTCAGAAGAAAATATATAAAGAAAATTTAAATTTGTATTTCATAAAAGTTGGGGTCTTACATCACTGTATTGTAGAATATTAATAATTGTAAATACTTAATTGTGTATTATTGGGTACTGTACAGTGTATTATAATAATTTTGTTGCAGTCTTTTGACGACTCAAATTGGGTGGTGTGGGCCTGATTTGGGAGCGTCATAGAAAAGATCCGAGAAAATAAGAGACAGGAAAGAAATTAGCAATAATGTTAAACGACATTTATTTAATTTGTCTTCTTTATTTGTATTAGAACTTAAAGTTGTAAAGTTAGTAAATCATTTAATCATGATAGATGATAATATTAACAATAGTATATATCTGGGTGATGATATTAATAATATTGAAAGTTCTGTCAAGGACCGAGGTTGTTTAATTGAGCACTGCATTTACGGAAGGCCCCTTCTATCCTGGGAACGATCTTATTGTTGATACTGTGAATTCCGGATAATAGATTATTGTTAATATTACGAGTCTCGGATGGATAAATGAAGAAGAATGTATAGGAAGAAAGATTTAGTGTTGGATTGTGAATTTATGAAATACTCATAAAATAGAATAAATCACAGTGTGTATGATTTTGAGATGGAATAGAAAATTATAAATATTACGATTTTAGAATAAAGAAATGTTTTTAAATAAACGAATTTTTATCAAATTATATTGTCGTTGAATGTTATAGATATTAAAAAATAGGTTATATAGTCAACACCAAATCCGTTTTAAAAGAAAGACGAATTTGGAGGCGTGACATCGATAGCAATGTTGTGGTAAGGACAATTTATTAACGAATATTTCTCTTAACTAATTTCATTATTGATAGTTTTAATTTATGTATTAACCACTTTTTAACTTCACTAACTACACATTTTGGGTTGTATGCTGCAATTAATTAGCTATGACAACTGCAATCATTTGTATTCTTTTAAGATATTTATTTATTGTATTTTTAATTATATATTAATTAATGTATTGATTATGTTCCTTCTACCTGAAAATTAATGAAAAGAAAAAAGTGATTGATTTTTTATTTTATTTTGTTTTTGGTGAATAAATGATATTTTTTATTTAGGATAGAGGTCGTAATACACATGTACATTTCAGCATTTAACTTGGCATTTGTATCAAAATTCTAAAGGAAAACTTGCAATTAGCTTGTCCACATGCCTTAAACCAAGTACTCGGTTTTAAATTATAAAATTAATATTAATTTTTAAAAAATTATTTTAAAATTTAAAATTGATATAAATTTATTTAATTTTATTTAAAAAATATTATTAGTTATAAAATTTATTATTTTAAATATATTATGTTAATTTTAAATTTAAAAATATTTTAAATTAATTTTTAAAAAGTTAATAATAATTTTATAATTCAGAAGTGAGGGAGTATTACTAATTATAACAAACAGAATTTAGTGGAAGAATACAGAAAATCCATCAAGTGGAGATGACGTTGAAAGTTGAGGAATATACAGACAGATATGGTATATAAAGTCATGAAATGAAATAAAGTTTGAGGTTAAACTTTAAGTTCAACTAATACCTTTAATTAGCAAATGAATTAAATGACACTTGAGTGAAAAGTAGAACTTCTCCATTATATGCAGTCCATGCACGTCTCACTTGTTCTATAAGCTCATCATCTTCATATATATATATATATATATATCCATGGACTCGGCCGCCATTAAAAAACTATTTTAAAATCTTATTTAATATAAAAGTTACTAAAAGGCAACTAAAATTATTATTATTAAAATCTTAGCTTTTGTTTAAGGATAATCAACTATTTCCATACAAAACTATACACATTATTTTCTTAATTTCTTCTCACATATGGAGTGGAATTTGATAACAATGCAGCGCCATCTGGTCGTTGGTTCATTGCATAGCATTAGACAAGTGCACCACCAACTCTCTTCCATATATAATGATCCATGTAGCTGTATATAAGGCTGTAACTCGAATCACACAGTTCGGACTTGATTCGGACTCGACTCAAAAAAATGTGTGCTCGACTCGAATTCGTTAATAATATAATTTAAATTTGAACACAAAAAATAGCTCGAATAAAAATACGAGTAGAATTTAAATAAAGTTATACTTGACTCGTTTAGGATTCAAACTACTCGAATTTTCAATCATAATTCGATACATACTTGATTAATACATATTTAAATAGATACTCGATACATTCTTTTAAAATATATACACAATTAAACAAAATTTGAATAATTAGTTATTATTATTTTTATTTTTATTTGTAATTTTAATTATGATTTTATATTTGTAAAGTGTAATTATAAATATATTTTCTCATTTCTAAGTAAAATAATAATTAAGTTCAGTTAGTAATTGTATGTATTATAAAGTTAATTATTATGTGGAGACTCGAATTCGAGTTTAAATTTGAAGTTCGTGAGTAATATGAATATAATTTGATCCGAGTTGGATCGAATTCAAGTAAAGAAAATTCGAGTCGAGTCGAATTTGAGTAATTTTTTTTAAATATAGTTTGAATATGAGTCGAATCCGAGTACAAATTTAACTAAGGCTATAAACGAGTCAAATTGATCTAAATTCTAAATTGTTTGGATACGAGTCAAATTGATCTAAATTCTAAATTGTTTGGATTCGACTCGTAAGATTAAATTTGTACTCGGATTCGACTCATATTCAAACTATATTTAAAAAAAATTACTCAGATTCGACTCGATTCAAATTTTCTTTACTTGAATTCAATCCGACTCGGATCGAATTATATTTAAATTACTTACGAACTTCAAATTCAAACTCGAATTCGAGTCCTCCACGTAGTAATTAACTTTATAATACATAGAATTACTAACTGGACTTATTATTTTACTTAGAAATGAGAAAATATAATTATAATTATACTTTACAAATATAAAATTAAAATTACAAATAAAAATAATAATAACTAATTATTCAAATTTTGTTTAATTGTGTGTATATTTTAAAAGAATGTATCGAGTATCTATTCAAATATGTATCAATCGAGTATGTATCGAATTATAATTGAAAATTCGAATAGTTTGAATCCTAAACAAGTCGAGTATAACCTTACTCAGATTCTACTCGTATTTTTATTCGAGCTATTTTTTGTACTCAAATTTGAATAATATTATTAACGAATTCGAATCGAGCTCACATTTTTTTGAGTCAAATCCAAATCAAACCCGAATTATTTGACTCAAGTTACAGCCTTGCCTAGTTACCTACAATCACCAGAAATGAAATGGCGGCCTCATGCAAAGGTACATTGCATTACGTAACAAGTTCATATAAGGCCGCATCAGTTTTCAATGACCGCTAAAGCACATGTCTCAAAATTTAAAAACTTTAGGTTCAATGTTTTAGAAATTAAACATTAGGGTTCACTTTCTAAAATTAGTTTTGAAAACTTACAAGATCAAATGTGTTTTCTCCGTTCCATATTAAACGTCAACTTTTTAAATGACATAGAAATTAAGGTAATAATTTGTTCCTAATATATCTTTATTAAATTAATAGCTGCAACTCATTTTTTTCCATTCAATATGCAAGTATACTTCAATGTTCAATACTTTAATTACTTTTGTTAACATAATTTGGTCAAGTTGTTAATGACTTTATTTTCCCGTAAACTAATTAGATGTATTTAAAAATTGTGAAGGATATACATGAAAAAAGTGAGCAAAAATAATACAGATTTAAAAATAAGGCAATTAATTTGAAACTGATAAAAAAAAAAGAGTCAACACTTAATATGAGACGAGGGAGTACTATATATGAAAGTTTCACTATAACTCTATATGAAAGTTTCACTATAACTCTTCTTGCTTCCAACCTATATAATCTATAAAAAAAAAAAAGGAGGTTTAGAATGATTTATTAACCCTTCATATTCTTTTATAATATCCATTGCAAAAGTTCAAATTATCCTTCGAATTGTATCTGTTTGACACAAGGGTTTTGCTCAAGTGGCAGCTAATGAACATCATGATAATCAGGGACGAAGTATCACTCCTAGTAATATGTATCTTCCTCTAATTTTTTTTAAAATAAATTATAATTTAATTTATATTATATTATTTTTTAAAATAATTTAAAAATTAAATATTTATGAATAATTTTGTGATTAGAAAAGTGTATTAGGGGTCAATAAGGTATATTTATGTACATATAATGTTACTATTTATTATATTAACATATTAACCAAATACATGTTTTATATATGCAATCGAAAAATATAAAATTTGTCCAAAAAAATCGGCTTGAAGGCAAACTCCTACCAAATTATTTATAACTTCACAATATTTTGACTTCATTGAATAATAATCCAAGCTTCCTCCTAATAGGTACAAGTTAAGGTTCAATTTTCTACACTGCAAAAAAAAAAAAAAAACTAATAAATTCAAACAAAGGGTAACGTCCACCGTCCAATAACAACTTCTTAATAACCCATTGGTTGAAAATGTCTAAAATCTTGATGCTAAAGTTCTTGGATAAGGAAAAAAATCATGCAACACATGAAAGTAGTAGAACAATAATTACTTGAAATGAGAAAGAGATGTAGACACATTTATGTTGTGAATTTGTTTGTGAAATTTTCAAAGTTTTAAGCATTGAAGTGACTAAAAGGTTTGACCCCGTGAGAGGCTTTCATTTTCACTTGAAAGGTATTCTTGCGTTTATTCATCACCATCACAAATATAGAGAGAGAGAGAGAGAGAGGGAGACACGTTCATATTCTAAGCTGGTCTCAAAAGTAGGAAGCCTCTCAACTTTTTCATATTTAATGGCTAGGTAGGAATTTAGGAGAAGTTATTCAGTATTTTTGTACCCCATGTCAATCACATATTGTCATTTCAATATGTGCAATAAGTTTTTTATATCTGGGTCCACTACATATGCTGAAATGATAGCAAATGTTGACCTGAAACACCACGTAACAATATTCCAGAAGCACTAAATAATTTTTCAAAATTTAGAGATAGCCTCCCGTGTCAGATAGTTGAAAAAGTGGTTATTGTGCCTGTGATACTTGAGTCAGTGGTCCTTTCTATCACTTTCATAAGAAAGAGAGTGATGTAGCAGAATATGATTAAATTATAACGCACTAATTAACACAAATGTAATATGAATGTTAATGTACCAACACACACGGAATAGAAACTCTTAAATTTATGAGGAAGATAATGAGCTCACAAAGAGAACAAAGAGATGATATCAATTAAACCATAAAACGTAATTGTTCAGAAGGTCTAATAAGCATATTTATAGTCCTAAACTACTCTCCCACATCAATTTGGAGAAGAAAAATTAAAATAGCAAGAAAAAAATATCTGAGTTTGATCAAAATTTTGACCAATATAAGACTACTTTAAATAAATTTTATGGGCTTCAAACGGTATAGAAGGAAATAATTCTTGCATGGTTCGTCGCTAGTTTCGACTGAATATATTATGAGTCTCGTAACTCTTCTAAAATTAAAAATTATGTCATTTTAAAAATGTACTAACTCAAAAATACACGAAAACTTTGTCCAATTTTAAAAAAAAGTAGACGAAAATTTCAAATTGAACTCTTCCGCGGCATCAGAGAGCCCGAGCAAATCCGCCATCTTTCTTATAAACGAGTGGATATATGTGCAAGTTAAAATACGCATGCAAGAAAGCCATTAAAATAGTCAAAGACCATATATTCTAATTGTTTTTATATGCATCACCACGATACACAAGTTTGAAATTTTAACATGTAAGCTGTGGATAGATTATCGAATGTGGGTGGCTGCCAGATGATAACCACTCTCCTTAATATATATATATACTACTGCTTATGGGGATGATAAGCTCTCAGCATAAATAAGACGTACATGATTTGAATTCGAGCTGTAGTGTTCCTTTTCAATTGGAAAAGGAATAAAGTAGGCTGAACTATATAAATTATGACATATTACCTACTATTTTGTCTGTATGTTTTTTCTTAGTGACTGCTAGTACGACTAAGTAGTAACCTAAAATTGACTTTATTGACATCATGGCTAAACATTTTTTTATTGTTTTTTTGGAAAACGACACAAATCACTATTTTTCCCGATTGTATATCTCTTCTTAAAATGATGAGATGCTCGAGCTCAAGCACAAGAAGTTATTTGATTTACATATATAGGAAGTAATACTTTTATTTAAAATTTAGAATTGATATCAATTTGTTAAATTTTAGACAAGAAAATTATGACAATTGTGAAATACTGAAAGATATTACTAATTACAAATTTATTATTTGTTAGTTCCCGTGGACACAATAGAGATCTAGAAGGGGGGGTTGAATAGATCTCTTAAAAACTTTTTAAGTTTGTAACGAAAGCATATTAGTTATTAATAATAGAATCAATTCAAGCACAACGGATTTTACTTTTAATTAACCCCTTAAAGAAATATGAGTCATTTCATTTTAGTGTGTTAATCTAGTATGGGTGAAAGCAGATGTTGTGCAGAATATAAAAGACATAAAGTAAATGACACAAGAGATTTATAGTGGTTCGGAGACTGAATAACTCCTACTCCACTCTTCTACTTGACAGTAGGAAATCCACTAAGATTTAGTCCTCTGGACTAGGACACTCTCGCCCTCATCAAAGCTAGCAGCTTTGGTTCCTTTAGTCACATTAAGACTAGGACACTCTTGCCCTCATCAAAGCTAGCAGCTTTGGATTGTAGACTAAGTCCAGCAGACTTAGAATCTCTTGTACCCTTCGGTACTCAACAAGTCCAGCAGACTTGATTTCATTTTAGCCATTCGGGCAAGGATCCTTTGACCCTCTTTTGTGTGTTGGATGTTCGTTGAGTTGTGCTGCTAAAATGAACTTTGATCTTCTTTATCTTCTGGTACTTAGCAGCTGCTTATGATCCATCATTGAATGCTGCTGATGTTTGTCGTTGATATTCTCCTTCTTTCTGATATTCAGCAACTACTCAAGATCACCAAATGTGTTGTTAGGCTTTTGTACTTCAGCTCCTTTGGTACTTGATAGCTCCTCGAGATGAACTCCTGAGATGACTGTGATGCTTCTTCTTTTTGATACTCAGTTGTTCCTTCTTATCATAGACAGTTTGTTGCTTCTCGAGATGGACTTCTGAGATGACTGTGATGCTCCTTCCTTTTAGTACTCAGTTGCTACCATGTATGTATCAAGTTGGTGTTTAAGCTTCTCTCTTCCATGTGCCTAGTAGCTCTGAACACTTCTCTTGTAATAGAGTTATACATCTCTATGTTTCTCTCAATTCAGTGTTTTTGTTATGATGGATCGTAGAGTCCTTCAGTATATTCATTTTCTGTTTCACTCTACGATCGGTTGTTGTCTATCATCATTTCTCTCGTGTATTTCTTTCAACAACTGCAACAACTCACCTTTTTCTGATTGTTATGTAAGCCTTTATAACTCTGAGCAAATTTTACCGTTGAAAGAAATTCCGTTGGTTTCCTTTGGCTTTGAGCAGATCTTTAATATCTTTGATGTTGACTTTCTTGCCGCTTGTGTCAGTGCTTTTCCCTTTTCTGACATGTTCAGATATATTAACCTGTAGCTCTGCTTTCTCTGAATTTAGCCGTTGTTCTCTCAGAGTTGTTCATCAAAGATTATTATATTCTTTGCTAGTTAATCTTCTGATTTATCAATAAATGTTTTCCTTGACTTTAAGAATCAGCTGCTTTGCAGGCTCTGACTTGTTGACATGTCTTCTTTAACACTGTAGAGATGTCAGTCTCGTGTTCTTCCCAGTCTTTGGAGTGAACATGTCTTTTAGAGAATATGATCGTTGGGACATAGTCTTCTGATTTCTTGAGCCTGATACATGATACTAGAAAATCTTTGCTCTGACACCCAGCACGCAAAAGTCAGTATTCTGTCATTTCTGACTTCTTCTATAGTAGATGCCATAAAGTGTTGTCGTGGATGTTTCTGAAGTAATTAACAACTCATTTTGAGATTACTGACTTAAGTGCTTAGATGTCTTCAATTCTTGTTGGCACTTAAGTACTCGACGATTAATCCAGTTGTAGCTTCTTGCTTCTGATCGTTGAGTCATCTGCTGGTTCTGCTATGAAGCTCTACGATTTTCAGTTGCTAGCCCTGCTTGGCTTATATGTCATAGAGGACTGCTCTATGATTCTTTAGGCGCTAGATCTTCTATCATTGATGACTGCTTTACGAGCTTCAGTTGTCAAATCTCTTATCATAGAGGACTGCTCTACGAACTTCAGTTTCATTCTATGCTGAATATTCAAAGGGTGTTTAAAGCAGGTAACGTTTGAATATCTTCAGCTTAACTTAACGATTGCTTGAACGTTGTACTTCTGCGTTTGCCTTTTTCACTCTACGACTTAGCTTTGCTACTTTAAGATCTTGCCTATGGTGTAAGTCGTAGTGCAATCGTAGAGTTATGATTTAAACTGCTCTACGATCTTAGTTCAGACCAGATGCTGTAGATGTATGAGATCTTCATTCAGTTTGTTTAACAGCCCAAGGACAGCCTACTGAATAATCTTTATGAGGATTGCTGTCGCGACTTTGAATACTCATGTAAAAGTTGCTCTTTGATTCTGCTAGGTTTGTAGATAAGATTAGGAGAATCGTAGAGTGATTGTCTATATGGACTCTACGATCCCGAGAGTCAGCTCTACGATGCCGAGACAACTCTACGATCTGCCGAGAGGACTCTACGATTTTTCGAGCCTTATTTTGCGTTTACCAGACAGACTCTACGATCTTCCTTTGAGTGATTTCATAAGACTTCTATCTGAATGACACTTCACTTCTCAATTAGTCTTGTTGATGGAGTTGGTGCTTGGATCTTCTGTTTGCTTGCCGGTCATTCAGGGTCTTCATACTGATGATCTTTAAGTAAACACTCCATGATTCTGCTTTGGAAATATGAGCATATGACTGGTTATGCTGATTACTTGCAGACCCTACGATCGAATGTAGTCAACGATTCTTGCTTTAACTCTCTTGCCAGATTGCTGTTCTATTTGATCGATCAGGCCTATCTATTACATTTTAAGATCAGCCTAACAAGTTTGATCTTTCTATATATAGTCCTTGTACATAGTGATCTTTTGAAGGACTGTACAAAGCTATTAACTCATATGAGATCAACTTAACAGTTTTGATCTTGTCAATCTAAGTCCTTAGAACATAATGTCTATTAACTATTAAGGACTTTACATCTTTCATCAATGCAGACATATTTGCATATTAATTCATTTATCTTTTAAAACACATCATCAAATCTTATAATTGAGAAATATCATTCACATGCATATTCCAAACATTATTTTTAAAAAATAAATCAACCATGCCAAATTTAAATTTAAAATATTTTAAATTAATTTTGAAAAGTTAAAATTAAGCTTACATTTAAGAACAAAAAATTAGTAGTACATCCATCTGTTATAAATTATAAGATTAATATTGACTTTTGAAAACTCAATATCAAATATTTTCAAATTCAAAATTGAGATACATTCGTTTAGTTTATATCGATTCAATTATGAATATCATAAACTATTTATAAAAAAAACTAAGTTATTAGAATTTTTTTTTTGAAAACTAAAGTGAATCATGTCGATCAATTTTAAATTTAAAAATATTTCAAATTGACTTTTAGAAAGTTAATACTGATCTTATAATTCGGTACGGAAGATATATATATTTTTTATCAAGTTATATGGAAAAAGAAAATTAACAAAATAAAAATAGCATTAGATTTTGGAAGTGTTTTAGATTGCAAATAAATACAATATTGAATTGCAATGCACGCGGTTCTTTGTCTCTCTCTCCATGCATGTTTATCAATAAATCTAATTGGTTAATTAACCAGTTTCTCCACACTGATTTAACTGGCTACTTGCATTATCACATGTTGGCTTTTCGGAAAACAAGATTTTTCATTTCACAGTACATTTACCCTCTTCATTTTTCCAGTCAAATAGGTTTTGCTCACCAAAATATTTATAACTAAGTGTGCATGAAATTAAGCACATATAGATAGATAGATAGATAAAATACATTGTTAAAATATCACAAATCAATTGAATTTTCAAATCAAAATAATAATAAAAGAATAAATAACTATATATGTACAAATGGATTCAAGATTTAATGACTTAAACTTTTGGCATAAATTGATTTTCAAACACTTGTGTTAATAATTTGTGTACGCGCATACAAAGACACGATGGTGATCTTGAAAATCATTCATGGACAGCCTCTTCTATCAAACGATCTTCAAATTAAAAGATACACGATGATATTTGAAATCTCAATGAAGGGTTGTTATTTTTCCAAAGACTCGATGATAAAGTTAAATTGGGTTAGCTGAGAATTATTGATCCCCGGTGATTGAAGAGAAATTGTTCAATTCTTGATAGAGTGTGATTCTTGATGGTCTTGATAGAGAAAAAGCTAAAAACGGTTGCGGTGATTGAATGTAAGTGTTTAATTAATATGAATGAGTTAAAGACTTAATTGCTTAAAATTTTTTAAGTTAAGTTAAATTCTAAACATATATATTACTACCTTGTTTACATATCAACTCCCCGATTCCTTCTCCAACAGATCACGGACACTACTCCTGTTAATTAAGGTTATGACTTATGTTGGAAATTAATTCAGGTTATGATATATGCGTTAATCAGCTTTATGTTTGAAAGTACCCAACAAAATGTGCAAATAAAAGAAAAAATTACTTAAAAGTACAAGTTTGTAGCGCAGTATAATCAATAGAAATGGACTGCTAAAGAAACTTCAGTAATTCTTTATACTCTTATTTACTTTTCCTATTTTTTTCTCAGGTTTTCTAACACATAATCTTAAATTATCTCATTATTTAAGTGGAGTGTTAAAGTTTGATTTTATTTACTTCAGTCGTCTTTAATTTGATGCTTATGTTAAACTCCAAACAGCACAATATAGAGATAAAGTGTATAGAAATTTGAAAAAATCTTACCAGTAAATTGGACCTCCATATATATGTGTGTTTAAAAACGTTACGTACCTGTGAATTAATTTGGAGTTAAGGCGTTACGCTTACGCCCACAAGTATAACCCTTTTGTCTGAATATTATTTTTAACCCAAAAGCAGTACCCCAAATTCAGTTTCTTGTCAGGTGTGAGACACAAGACTGAGATCACAGGCTAGAATACATTTTAAGATGAGTTTTTGGGTGTCTACGTACATGCCTACGGGTATACGGGTCATCGGGCACGACCCGGTCTATGATATACCATCCTAACATGGAGCACAATAAACATCTTCAAATTCGAAGAAAAAAGGAAAATTCATTGGATTGCTAATTGTCCTTGTCATAATTAATATAAGCAACACAATTTATTAAATAATCAAAATAGACATCTTACTTTTCCAATAAAATCCCATCTTTACCATAAAAAAAAATAAAAAATTATTGAGGATCCCCATTTTAACAAGTCTCCACCATTCTCCGAGACAAACTAAAAACATATATACAATCCTCCTTTTGTCCCATCATAGATCATTTTCCAAGAATTAATGAAGAAAACACCTAAGCATGCAATGTCACAATAATCAAAAATGGAGATTTGGTGTTGCTTATGTTGTAGAAATTCTTCCCAACTAATTTATGCTCAATACCGTGACGTATAAGTAATATCCATAATTTATTACACATGAGAAGTTCCATTTTTGTCATATTTTCTGTTGAATTTTTATCGTGTTTCGTTACTTGGGGATTTCAATTAGATGCATTAAATCATGCATGTAATGTTTCGTTTCTTAGGGATATTTATTAATCAATATATACTTCTTAAACCAAACGCAAACTTGTTGAGATTTTATTTTTTTCCAATAATTAATATGCATTTCAATTATTATACTCCCTTTGTTTCAAATAGATGTCCCATTTTTATTTTATTTTTGTACGTTCGTAAATGATTAAGACTCTCATGTGTCAGTATTCCAAATATTCAATATATATTTTCTCATTATATAATTAAGTTAGAAGGTTAAATGACATCATGGCATTTATTTAAAAATGCATTATTTTTAAACTCAGAATATCTCAAGTATCTCTCTTTTGTTACCAGCTTAAACGAACTAATCATTTTAAAAAAATTTAAAGTATTCTTTTGATAACTATGTGATATTATTATTATTATTATTATTATTATTATTATTATTATTAGGAGAACCCGTTATCTTTTATTGTGTTTTAAATATTTATATATATTTGCGTTAGTAAGTTAAACGAACAATCATAATTTCTTACTTCACCGGTACTTTATTAAATCATTAAATAAAACCACTCCAATGAAATGGTAACATGTGAATTGTTTATTGTTGGAGTACTTTTTAGTGAAAAATAACCAAAATCCAAATGGAACACCTTAATTATGCGTTCAATTGAAAACTATTCATCTATCTATTTATTTATACTATTAACTGGAGAGCATCTACGTCAGTTGTATAATTGTGTTACGTTTTTTTTTTATAATTTTTTTTATTATTTAAATTTTATAAAATTCTTATTTTGTATCACATAATTTACATACGCAAGATATGTATCACCGGCTGCTAATCGCCGGCTGCTAATCGATATAATTTTTCCAGCAATATCTGGTCGATCCGTCAAATACAATCAATCAAATAGAAAGAAAAGAGACACACAACAACGGTACTAGTTAATACCTCCACCGGTTAACTAAAAAACACCTTCACGTATAGGTTATGTTTTCTTTTATCAAATAAAGCACCTCCATACACAAAGATTGTCATATGTGACGATTGAACTAAAATTATTGACTTCTCTCGGGGCAAATTTTACGATATTATAAATTTGTAACATTACCCTTAAAATAACACAGATGAATAACACTTGATTGCACACATCAATTGAGCCTAGTCCAAAACAGATAATAAAATATTTAAAAAATTAAAAAAGAGTGTTTATATTCATATTCTCTAATCTTTTAAACGAGTAACTATATAATTTTTAAATAAAAATAATTCATATGTCGATTAATTTGTGTCAAATATGAATTATAACTAATATAAAATTATAAATAATAAAATAATAATAATAATAATAGTATTATGCAAGTTCTTTCTTTATATTCTTCTGTCTTATATAGGTCGACACATGTACGAAATAAAGTGAATTGTGAGGGTCTTTAATTATGGAACGAGCGAAATGCGTAGTTCAAATCACATAAGTTCAAAATTTGGTAGCAAGTAGTTAATTAATGTTGTCGGAGGCAGGTGGTCCATGACCTGTAATCAACATGAATATAATATGCTTCATTAATGGCTACTCCATTAACCTTTATTTAGGCCCCAAAAGAATGCATTACGCGAGTTGATGGGATCCATGACCAAATTCATCAACAAAAGTTGCCAATCAAAACACCATATTTGTATATTATTAAAGAAACAAAATCATTATACATGCATGCATATGCTTAAACTCCCTCCTACCTAAAATATATAATTTTTTGTTCATGCATTTGAAAACTGAAAGGTAGTTAAATGTATATACACTTTATTTATTTTTATATTGTTATTAAACTGAGTTAATTAGGAGATTTAATGAAAAATTAGCAACTATTTTTCTTAGGCTACGTTTATTTATAAAGATTATAATTCCGGAATTATAATCTCAAGACATGGATCATAATCCCACGGTTATATTTATTTACAAGGATTACACTTAAGATATAACTATTAATCTTAAAAATGTCTTGTTTATTTTTAAATTTGGACTTGGGACTATTAATCCAAGTATTATTAAATGACTTAATAGTCTTGGAGCTATAATCTTTGTTTGAACATGGTATTAAATAGTCTCCCATATTAAGTCATTTTATAATCCCTAGACTAATAGTCCCAAGTCTAAATTTAAAAACAAACAAGACAAGGATGAGATTAATTAATAGTCTTATCGCAAGTGTAATCCTTTTAAATAAATATAACATTGGGATTATAATCAATGCCTTCAATTATAATCTTTGCAAATAAACATAACCTTAAGGTGTTAATATATATCTGCATTCACTATATATAGTGATAATTGCAATCTCATAAATGAAAAATTAACTAAACTTGCCTTAATAAACTTGTAAATAAGAAACAAATTAACACATTCACCATTTACTCGGGTGAGTTAATTTTAAGGTAGTTTAATTGCTTTAGAAAATTTTAAATTAAGTGTGTAAATATTATTAAAAGGATATTTTTCTTAGACGTTTGATAATTTCATAATAAAAATTATATTATTATATAATAAATATCGTTTAAAATGTTATATATTATTATAAAAATTGTGTTTTAAAATATATATATTTATTCTGAAAATATTAACGGTTTTTCTTAAGCTGCGTAAATTTTTAAAAGGTGGAAAGTTGAAGTATACGTTGATTTGACAAGAAGATCCACAATGAAAGTAAGCCATCTACAGAATTAGCTGGGGTCCTATTCTCCTACCTAAGAAAAGGAATCAAAAGCTAGCAAAAGGAAGATCATAGAAATTGCATGTTTCAAGAACGTCAATGTCAATACAGCTTAATCACAACTATATAAAGAAAATATTGGAGATTAATATTTATATATATTATATTTAACAATTAATGATCGGTATCCAACTATGTCACGCTTCTTTGATTCAACACACTCACTGCTTTGTCACATATATATATATATATATATATATATATATATATATATATATATATATATATCAGTATTCATTCTTCACTCTATATATATACATCATCACCTCTTCAATCTTGCAAAATATCTCTACTTCTCCCTCTCTCTTTCTCAACTCTCTCATTTTGATAATTATCTAGCTAGTAAAAGAGCATCAATGGCTTGCTTGAATATTGTTAAAGTGGTTAGTACATTTCTTTCCTATTGCTTTTTAATTTTCTTCCATGTACAATAGCCATCTCAGAATTTCTATATAATTCTTTAATTTCTATTCCCCCTCTATATATATTTTTCCAATATTCATCTCATATTATGATACTTTTCTCTTTGATTCACATGCATGGAGATCGATTATATTGTTGTTGTTAGATGATTTCAAGTACTATAAAAATCACTGGATAATCGAACCTGGTTGAACATAATTTAGTTTGTCACAATGGTTCAGCCATGCATAATGATACCTCTGTGTAGGGGAACTCACAAATTAACTTTAATAGTTAAAGCTTGCAGGGAACTCACAAATTAACTTTAATAGTTAAAGCTTGCATGCATACAGTTCAAATTAAATTACAAGTATATATAATTAATTATATATACTTGCCCTATTTTAATTTATTTTTCGGTGCTGTATTAACATGTTTACGCGTGCAAATATTACACTAGATAATCGATGATCTATTTAAAACACTCCTGGTACCTTTTTTTCTTGTGACGGAGGCAGTAAGATTTTCCTTCCTTTAATGGTTGAAGTTGTTCAACTTTTGAAATTTCATCCTCTTGCTGTTTTGACTGGACCTCTTCTCCATTGAAAGAAATAAGATTACCTCCAAGACATTAAGAAAATCAACCAAATTTGTCTGATGCGGAGGGAATCAAGAAAGTTCTTTATAAAAAATTAGTATTAAAAAACTGAAAATATCTTGGTTAGCTAATTTTAGTGTGTGGCTTCTTTATAGTAGTAATATTTTTTGACATATTATATATATATATATATATATATATATATATATATATATATATATATATATATATAGAATAGTTCATAACAAATAATTGTTATGGACACTATTCCAACAAACGTAATAGTTGAATTTTTTTTTATCCCAACCACCACTAGGAGTAATGAATGAGAGAAATTATTTTTTTACCCCCCAGTCCAGCCGCTACTTCCACTACTAAAAGTAGCGGCTCAGGAAACGACGTCGTTTTCCTGGCCGCTACTCTAAGTAGTGGCTAATCTTGAACGATGTCGTTTTTTGATTATTCTTCCTGCTGGAATTTTTAGTTGTCGGAAGAAAAAAAATTGTCCCAGTCGCCATTAGGAGTAGCGTCTGGAAAAAAAATTCCAGCCGCTACACTTAGTAGTGGCTGGGAAAAAGTTGAATTTAAATCATAAGATCATGGGTGTAAGATGTGTTTATTAAGACAGTGTCTGTAACAACCATTTGGTATTAATCATTTTTCATATATATATATATATATATATATATATATATATATATAAAATATACTAGTAACTAATATATATATTGGTGATGAACTCGATCGCTTGATAAATTTACAGGGTAAAATGGACAATGAGATGGTAAAGATGGAGGAATGCACCCTTGACGGAACAGTTGACAAACATGGTCGACCTGCGGTCCGCAGAAGAACTGGAAAATGGTTTGCTGCGATTCTTATTCTTGGTATGTTCAAAACACCAGTAATAAATTGTGGCACCGCCATTTTTTTCACTTTCAATTTTTACTCATTTTGTCCCAAAATAAGAGTCAAATTTTCTATTTTTGTTTCTCCTAAATTTTGAATTCTTTTTTTTCTTTCTAAAAATAAACAAAAATGTATCAAATAATAATATTCAAATTTACCCTTATCAAGTTTAAATCTTAGCCTTTAATTAAGAATCTGTAAGAGCTCAACAGTTCGTCAGTAATTCAGTTTTGTAACTTATACTTTGTACTAACACAATTATGTTATTTTATGTACAAAATACAAAACTATTAATCTTAAAATTAAATAGTCCTAATCACATATTTATTTTTAATAAAATTATTCATGAGATAACTTAAAATAATTTCATGTTATGTTTGTTTTAATTAAAGAATTAGATAAAAAAAAATATCGTTTGGAGTTTGAATTATTATCCCCTTACTAATAGTAACATATTTTAAACTATAATTTAAACCTATTTATATATACATCAAAAAATGATGAATAATTATTTATAAACTTTTAAATATTACTAAAATAAGTTAACGAGTTCACAACTCTTTACAATACCCTTATTACGTGAAATTTTTGAGAATTAAATTAACAAAAATTAGCCTTTCATGTATAGATCCATTAATTTCATGTACGCAATACTCAACAATTTTTCAACTACTTGATTATTTTTTCTTCAACCGCTTAGTCCTCGCCATTTTTTTTTATTTTTTCTTTGCTGTGAAAAGTAGGCCGTAAATGGTAACTGAAAAATTCGTATTCATTCGTATTCAAATTAGAAATAAAATGGATATTATTTGTATTTGAAATTAAGTGGATATATCCGTATTCCGTTTTAAGGTGATGTAAATAAACAGATACAATTACAGATATAACAGTATTCGTATTCGTTTAATATTCGACTATAAATATATCCGATAAATAGTAGATATCCGGTATCCGATATTCGGATTCATATTTGAAATTTGTATACGAATAATTTTAAATATTAAAATTTATAGTTTTGAATACTTTATTGAGAATATGAATAAGATAATTTATTGTATATAAATAACTTTAAATATCAAAATTTATAGTTTGGAATAATTTATTGAAAATATGAATAAAATAATTTATTTTATGACTTTGCTTTTTTTGTCAAATTAATTGACCATTTTTCAAATTAATATATCTTATTATTCTTTTACAAATTTACAGAAAATCAATAAACATTATTAGCTACATACAATTTAGTCAACTGAGAACTTTAATTTATGCATTTTTATAATTGTAAAATATAAAATATCTAAAATGTATCACTTAACAAAAAATATATATACTAAAAGAATAAAACTATAATTTATTAGTTTAGTACATGTGTTTTATTTTCAAAACTTATGTAAGATAAGTTTTTATGAATTCTTTAACAGTTTAAATTCAAATTTATACATTTGCAAAGTATTCATAATTTTTAAATTGACATTTTTCAAAATTAATAACCTTTTATTTTTTCCCTATAATTTCTAACATTTTGAATATTCTTGTGTTATTTTTTTCTATGTGCATGTAATATAATCATCGTATATTAAGTAAAATAATTTTTTCAAATAATGATTCATATAAAATTATACTCCATATGTCTAATTTAGTACTAATCTGAATGTTACCTTTTAAAAAATTTAAATACATGTGCTGTTGAAAAAAAAAAGTGTTTATAATTAATAATTTAATTTTGTAATTTTTTTACCTTAACTCATATTAGAATCAACATATTTTTTATAATAACAATAAAATTAGTTAAATGTCAATAGTTTATTATTTAACACTTGAAACATTGTCGATGGTGCAGTATAATACAATAATAATTCGAGTATATATCGAATAATAATTGAGAATTCGAGTAGTCATTTTGAATCCTAAACGAGTCGAGTATAACTTTTTTACTCGTATTTTTATTCAAATTATTTTTTATGTTAAAATTTGGATTATATTTAGAGTTGTAAATGGTAATCGAAAAATCCATATTCGTTTGTATTAGTATTCGAAAAAAAACATATATTAATCGCATTTGAAATTAAGCGGATATATCTGTATTCGATTTTAAAGTATTCATAAATAAACGGATACGAATATTACTGTATTCATATCTGAATATATCCGGTTATACCTCTAGTGAAAAGAGGGGTAGTATTTTAACTACTCCCTCCTTTTTAAAAAAGAAAGATCAAGTTTGATTTTTAAAAATTAAGATGAAATATTTTTTTAAAAAATAAATCTATTCACTGAATTTTTAAAATATCTTATAATTAATAATAATATTTAAATAATTTATAATTTTTATAATTATATTGTCTAAAACTAGATTAACTTGATATCAATTTTAAATAACAAAATACATCTATAATTAAGTTCAAAATATCATTCACAAAGTTTGGATGAGACGTAAGGTTTCCACAAATGTTTTAGCGACGATGGTCAGAAATCACAAGTAAACCGTGGACGACGACGTGAGAGAAATGACCCTGTTTGTAAAATTTGAACAACGATGTCTTTATATAATACCTCCTTCTTTTAGTAAAAATAGTTTTAATTAATGACTTTTGTAGTCAACTTGTAAAATTTTAAAATTAATGTCGATTTTTTTATAAAATAATTAAAAACATAAATTATTTAAAAAAGTTATTAAGTATAAAATTAATACTTATTCCGTTTCAATTTATAAGATCGTTAGTAACTTTTTAAAACATTAATTAATTAATCTCAACCGTTCTCCTCTCACTGTTCACATAAAGTCAATCTATAATAAACTCAAAAAGTTAAAATTAATTTTGTCTAAAAAATTTTAGTGCCAAATGGTAGGAATTATAATATATGGTATTAAATAGTCTCTTATATTAAGTCATTTTATGACTAATAGTCCCGCATTCAAATTTAAAAATAAACAAGAGACTTGAGATTAATAATTCTATCCCAAGTATAATCTTTATAAATAAATATAGTCGAATTTTGGGACAGAGCTCGTATTACATATGATTTATGCTATAATTTGGTCTAAAGTCACTGTCTAATTCAATAATTTGGTTTGTTTGCTTGCAAAATTAATCAGTGAACCAAGGGCTTGCTACATTGGCATTTTTCGGGGTAGGCGTGAACTTGGTCTTGTTTCTGACTAGAGTTATGGGACAAGACAATGCCGAAGCAGCCAACAGTGTAAGCAAATGGACTGGCACTGTGTATCTCTTCTCTCTCGTCGGTGCCTTTCTCAGCGACTCCTACTGGGGACGATACAAGACATGTGCCATTTTCCAGGCCATTTTTGTCGTTGTAAGTTACCATCTGGATAAGTCATCTTAAAAATTTCTAGTGTGACAGACGTCTTGGGACACCCCGAAATGAAAATGAAGATAAAAAAGTGAAAATGAAAATGAAGATGAAGGTACATTTTAGGACATTCGTCATAAAATGAAAAATGTGCCAATCATTTTGGGACGTGTGTCCAAAGATAAAAAAGTGCAACAATCATTTTAGGGCGGTGAGAATATTAACATGAATTTGTTTGATGACAGGGTTTGGTTTCTTTGTCACTATCATCGTACTTTTTATTAGTCAAGCCCGATGGTTGCGGGGACGAACAAACATCATGTGGGTCCCACTCTGCATTCGGGATCTCGTGGTTTTATGTGTCGATTTACTTGATTGCCCTTGGAAATGGAGGGTACCAACCCACCATTGCCACACTTGGAGCAGATCAATTTGATGAGGATCACCCCAAGGAAGGACACTCAAAGGTGGCATTCTTTAGCTACTTTTACTTGGCCTTAAACCTTGGCTCTCTGTTTTCAAACACAATTTTAGGCTATTTTCAAGATAAGGGAATGTGGACTTTAGGGTTTTGGGCATCTACTGGCTCTGCCTTTGTGGCATTGGCCTTGTTTCTAGTTGGTACCCCAAGATACAGGCACTTCATTCCTAGAGGCAACCCACTATCAAGATTTTCTCAAGTTGTGGTTGCCGCAACTAGAAAATGGACTGTCGAAATCCCACCACGTGGAGAGGAACTATATGAAGTGGATGGAAAGGAAGTATCAAAGAATGGGGGGAGAAAAATACTCCATACCAATGGTTTCAAGTGAGTAATGCACTTCTCCTACACCTTTAAATCCACATTTATTTTTATGTTAGTATTCACAAATTTTCAAATTTATGTTCGGTTATTACCTTTATAATTGAATCATGTTATTCCACAATCCACACATAATCTGAGCGATAAAATTAGAGCGATAAAATTACAAGCACCAAGAAAAAAAATCACGAATCTATATACTTTTTTCTATACAAATGAGATTTTTTTAATATATATTTTACATACAAAAAATCGACCAACTTAAAAATGCAACTCTTCGTAATATCAATTTTATAGGAATCGAGTTGCAGCTGTGTTTTTTTTTCCCACATGTTAAGTGACATTGATCCAATTTCCACTTGTTACAATCAAATATAAGCTAATTTATTGCAATTGACCATATTCTATAACCAGATTCTTGGACAAAGCAGCAGTTATTACATCGAAGGAGCAAAATCTAAACAACATGGATGATTCTCAAATTATTAATCCATGGCGCCTATGCACTGTGACACAAGTGGAAGAAGTGAAATGCATACTAAGACTTCTTCCAATTTGGCTTTGCACGATACTATACTCTGTAGTCTTCACTCAAATGGCCTCCCTTTTCGTCGAACAAGGCGCTGCCATGAACACCACAGTCTCAACGTTCCACATTCCTCCAGCTAGCATGTCAAGCTTCGATATCCTTAGCGTTGCAGCCTTTATTTTCATCTACAGGCGAGTTCTTGATCCCCTTGTAGCCAGAGTAAAAAAATCCTCGAGCCCTAAAGGACTAACTGAGCTCCAAAGAATGGGAATCGGGCTAGTTATAGCGATAATGGCAATGGTTGCAGCTGGCACGGTTGAACATTTTAGGCTAAAATACGTCGAGAATTCTAAATCCCTAAGCATTTTTTGGCAAATCCCTCAATATGTACTAATTGGGGCATCAGAGGTTTTTATGTACGTGGGGCAATTGGAGTTTTTCAACGGACAAACGCCCGATGGATTGAAGAGTTTTGGGAGTGCACTCTGTATGACATCTATTTCACTAGGGAATTATGTGAGTAGTTTGCTAGTGATAATTGTGATGAAAATTTCCAAGAATGGGGAAATACCTGGATGGATTCCGGGCAATCTTAACGAGGGTCATTTGGACAAATTTTATTTCCTATTAGCCATGTTGACCACAGCTGATTTTGGGGTTTATCTTGTTTGTTCTAAGTGGTATCAGCATATCAAGACTGAAGGAAGGGGCGAAGAAAATAACAAACTTAAGGACATTGAGTTACAAGTTTAAATATATCGAATATCGATACATCTATAATCATTCTAGTTATGCCAAGGTTAAGGAAGGTGAGGGGAAATGTAAATAATGGAATAATGTTGAAGGAGAGGAAGATTGTAGCTGGTTATAAAAGCATTGAAAGTTTGCAATGAAACTAAAGAAATACAATTGGTACTTCTCTAAGTTGAGCAAATTGAAGAAATAGCTAACAAGAGTAGTTGATACAATATATAAATTGGAATTCTTTTTCTACCATATTATGATTTTTCTGTTAAACTAATTTTCTAGCTTGAGCCAAACCTATTAACATACTCCAATAGCCACATAGACTATTTGTTTTGATAAAGAATATTGATATATGTAAAAATACGTGTTAAAAAGAATCACAAGAAAGTCTAGGAAAGTAAATGGTCTGTGTGAGGTGAGGAAGAGTTTCTTATGTCATTTTTTTTTGCTTGTTTATTCATGAGATCTCATCTATAGCCTAAGAGGATCTCTCTCAGCTCTATGTATCTCTAACTTGATAGTTTTGTTTCTTAATTTGTATAAATAAAAAAACCCGACAAATTTCACAAACAAAATTCAATTATAATTAAGTTATTCGCTCTGTTCCAAAACTAAAAGTACATTTTGATGTTTAAAATAACTTGAAATTCTAAAATTTAAAATTGATATAAATTTATATTTGTTTTGAAACAACAAATATAGCAAGTAGTAGTATTTTTTGGTCATTTATGATAGTTATATTTGTTTGTATTCAAAATAAATTTATATTAATTTTGAATTTTAAGATTTTACAAAACTTAACTTCAAAAAAAATTCAAAATGTGGTCCAAGTTTGAAAAGATAGAAAACAAATGGGGAAACATTTCTAATGTTAAGAAAGTATAAGGTCACCTAAGCAAATTCTCCTATACCGCTTTTCTTCCATTCTTCCCTTTGTAGCCTGGAGAGGAGAGAGGAGAGAGGAGAGAGGAGAGAAAGAGGAATAGGGAAAATGGCAGCGAGACAGAGAGCAGTCGCAGCACTGCCAATACTGATGCGAGCCCTAAGAGAGGAATCCCCAAAGACACCAAACACGCCGTTGCCATCGCTACGACGAGCTTTCTCTCTCTACGACCAAATCAATCTCATCGATAGCGTCCCCGACGATCAATTACGCTTCCAAGGGTGCGTATAATACTATTCTTTCTTCCTTTCTTCACGTTCATTCTTCAATTCACTGTATTCGGGTAGAAATTTACGCCTGATTTGAGTAATTTAAACTCGTACATCAATTACAATCATTTTTTAAAATATTTCTCATACTTTTTTTTTTTTTTGCATTTTCTGACTAATATTTGAACTAATATTCATTTTTATGGTATTTACTTTTTGGTTCTGGTCGTTAAATTTATAATTGACACCACTATTGTGAAGCTGCAAGTAAGAATTTAAGCACTTGATGCGGGACAAGATACTTATGTTTTTGGATTTTGGATTTTATTCCATGAGTTCGATATTTTTCTCCCACGACTCCTTCCACAAAATGATTTAAGACCCACATCTACTTTTTATACATATGTTCATTGCAAGTCCGATATGTGTAAGCTCGTTATTCATAAAGAGAGTGAGTTTGATATTATTTCTGGTGCTCTGATGAAAAAGTTAAATCTCCGACCGGAACCAGTTCCTTATTCTTGTGAGATTTTGTGGGCAAATAATACATCACTTACAATTACACAGTCATGCGTGGTTTCACTCGTGTTGGGGAAATATCAAATTTTTGTGAGTTGTGATATTTTGCCTATGGATGTAGCAGATATCTTGGTAGGTCAGCCGTGGATGAATTACTTTGGTGGTGAATATTTTGATGACGACAATGTTTATAGTGTTGTTTGCAGAAAGAAGAGGATATGCTTGCTTCCTCACAAATTAAAAGGGCAAGTTATCAAGGGATTTTCGAAACTAAAAATTAAACTAGAAGAGTACATGCTTGAATGTTGTGAACAGGTGGAATAAAATGTTATTATTAGTAAACTTGAGAATCCTATTGATACATCAAAAGTTGAAGAAAATTTGTACTTGAGGTTTTAAAGGGGCAAGATTTGGAGGAGATCATTGAGGATATTGTAGTCAACAAAATTAATAGTGAGATTGTTCTCATTCGCTTACTTGGAGACAATAAAAAAATGTTACTTAATCATTCCAGAGCATTTGTTTGTAATATGTATAAATATGATGTTGGTGGTCCTTTCTCATTTATTTTCAAAATTATTCTTTGAGGGGAGCCACATCATGCAATTATGGTCCCACGAATATTAATACACAACTCTTGGTTTTTGATACTTGTTTCAAAATTGGAGGATGAATTTTTTCTAAGAAAGGGAGAATGATGCGGGATGAAGATACTTATGTTTTTTGATTTTGGATTTATTCCATGATCGAGGAAGATATGATGTTTTGTTACATCTAGTTTGTAGTCTTCTAATTTTTAGTTGTTAGGATTTTCTAGCATTAAAATTAGGCTTGATTTTAGGATCTAATAAGGGATTTTAAATTCATATAAAAAAAACTTTTGGATTTTTAAATTTTATTTAGATTATTTCCTCTCTTCTTGTGAATTCAAATCTTGTGGATTCAAGGAACCCTCGTGGATTCGAGGTTTATCAATTCGTCAACCTAGAAAGATATCTAGACCTACCACGGGTATTCTGTCCTACGTCAACTTGGGATTCTTTCCATACTGATGGATTGCATTAGGTGAAATGGGGTCCCGTAATCTCCTCATTTTATGTAATTTACATTTGTAGTTAAGTTGTGGGTACATCTATTCAGAAAAATAGGCTGATATAATATTTGGTAATGTTTTCTATACTGAAGAATGTAAATATGAATGAATTTATACTCAGGCATATGTGACTTGCTATGTAATGTAAAAACGTATATACTTGTAAGAGTTTGCTTTCAAAATTCTTTTGGATCATATTCATTTGTGGACTGCATTCAGATTAACCAAGTGACTATATCTGTCTTAAAGCTGTAGTCTTGATTTGTTTGATGTTATCTTGCAGGTATACTGATACAGGGTTCACAGTAAATGGTAATAAGTATGAAGGTAGTGTGCTTTGTGTAGGAAACTTGCTACTGTCTTGGACTCCAAAGAAATTCTCAGAGATCACTGCGGATAGGTGGGCATAATCAAGAAATAATTTCTCTTATTTATTTTGCCTTCGATTTTTTTTATTGTAGAGGTTTTTTTTCTAGGGAATGGTGATAATACTTAACTTAGTTTAGAACTTGTGCATAATTTGGTCGTCTACTAGATACTACCTCTGTTCGACTGTTCCACAAAAAAGAGTCTCAATAAAAGAAATTTAAAAAATGGAAAAAGAATAAGAAAAAAAATATTTCCACAAAAAGAGTCCATTTTTCTTGTCGCTGACAAAAAGTTTGACATCACAATTTCACTATCAAGCCACCATTATTAACTGAACATTCAGTATATTTAGTTGTATACATGGAATAAACTCTATCCTTAAAGTTTGCAAATCTTACAAATTGGATTTTTTTTTGTGGAATGGAAGGAGTATCTAAAACGTTTAACAACATTGGAACATTTTTCACATTTTGCTTTGCTGAAACTATTCACTTACTTTTTTTAAGTTTTGATGTTCCTATAAGGGGTTTTATTTAGATATAATTTCAATCCTAGGCAAATCTATCAAATAATAGGTCCTGAAAAAAATCTGCATTGCATATTTAGTATCAAATCAAAATCTTTTTGGAGAATATGAAATTAGAACTTAGAAGCTACTTGAAAAAAGTAAAATACCTGCATTCGGTAGATAATGTAATATGTCTCTAATCAATTTTTTTTTGTTTTTTTGGGATAACTTGAAGTCAGAAGCCACCTTAAGAGTTGGTATTCAGAGAAAGAAGTTGAAGCTTTATACAATAAAGAGTAAATTAATAAGACCTCTCAATTGATGAAACGTTCAAAGATAAAACTGTTGATTTTGTTGAGATTTTGTAAATTAGGGAAGTAATTCCATGTTACATTGATGTGAGTTGTAGCTTGTTTTGGACCTTACCTACCCAAGTCGTACAAGGTGTTAAAATTCGTCAGCGAACTGATATGTTATTAAGCCTATGATGCAGAAAAAACGAGTGTCCTGTGTTGATTCTTCTAAATCAATAAATAATACTACCTCCGTTTCGAATTATAACATCATTATTGACTTTTGAAAGTCAATTTGAAATATTTTCAACCTCAAAATTGAGATGACTTATTAATAATTACGAAAATATTAATCATTGAATTGACTAAAATTATATAATTTTATCTAAATTTTGAGTTTGAAAATGTTTCAGATTGACTTCAAAAAGGCATAAATAATTATCGCATATTTTGGAATGGAGGGAGTATATTTCATTTTTGCATAAACATAAGAACTTTCTAGACTGAGTAATCATGAGGTATATAAGATACCTTGCAAGAGGTTTCTTTCACTTAAGGAGGAAGTGGCCCTTTGCCGAACAAGACCATTGAAGAATAGTCGTGAAACTATTTGGGTGGGGGGAGAAGAGAGAGAGAGAGAGTGGATAAGGTTTAATAATGAGATCAATGTTGGAAGAATTTAGGTATTTTTAGAAGTTAAATATAGATCTTTGGCAGTATTGAATTGATCAGTTTAGGATTAAAGGTTATACTCACTGCTTTAGGCACTTTCTGTTTGATTTTATAGCAGCCACTAATATGACTTGATTGCGTTACTGGTTTGACTTCAAGTGACTGTTGCAAGAATTGACAGTAGTAGGACCTCAAAAAAAAAAGTATTTACAAGGGACTCAAATGTCATTAGACCACATACATATGTACAGGGATGAAATTCTATAAGAAAATGCTCAGTCCACTTTATTGAGTGACTACATTTACCAGCTTTCTCATTGCCAACAAAATAGAAGCATTTTAGAGTTGATAATAATGAGAATTGTTATAGAACTAAAGTAATTTAAAAGAAAATGCAAGAGGAATTTTTTGTTGAATTTTTCGGTGTGTATTTCTTATTCCAGCAATGGTGCCTTTTATAGGTAAAGTGGGGGAGAACAAGAATCTAAAAGAATCCTCAAAATAAGGCTTAGACCAATAACCTATCATCTAGCCTTTTTGACCAAGGAAATTAACTATTATAACACTCCCCTTGATTTCCTAAGATAAAATATTATGTCTCATTAAAAATCTTGCTAAGAAAATCCAATGGGAAAAAACTTAGCGAAGGGGAAAAAAGTACATATCTTTACGTTTCATTAAAAACCTTGCTAAGAAAACCAAACTCAATGGGAAAAAACTTGGCGAATGGAAAAATAGTACATATCTTTATGTTTTTAATTAGGTCTCATTAAAAACCTTGCTAAGAAAACCCAACCCAATAGGAAAAACTCGGCGAAGGAAAAAAGAGTACATATCTTTTATTTTAGGAAATCAAGAGAGAGTTTTGTAATTGTTGATTTCCCAAGTCAAAATGACTAGAGGATAGGCCTTTGGCCTAAGCCTTATTTTAAGGATTCTTTTGGATTCTTGTTCCCTCACTTTGCCTATAAAAGACAACATTGCCGCAATAAAAAATATGCATGGAAAAATCCGACAAAAAGTTCATCTTGCATTTTCTTTGTTTTTGCTTGGCCTATACTCTTGCCACTTTTGGAGACAAATTGTTGCGGTTTTGGGATTTTTTGTTATGTGACCTCGCTTATTTTTTCGTCTCCGAGGCCTCTTATTATTTTTTCATCTATTATCACACTTATTCTACTGGAATGATGTGCTATTAATAACTGGCAATAGAGTAGAACCTTTTGGCCGTGCTTGTTGATTTTCAACAATATTTATAATTCTTTTCTGTAACGAGGATAGACAATAACTCACTGAATTTTGTGTACTTTCATTGTCTATATTGTTGTGACAGAATCATGTTTGTTGAATGAAAGTCGAAAGCGATGTCTCTAGTATTTGGGATTCAGAAAGTAGATCCTTGTACAAGGCCAAAGTAAAGGTTATTCTATTCACATTGGAATTATATTTTGTAATTGATTTGTAATATTGTAGTCTTAAATTAAGCCACTCAAATTTGAAGAACAACTAATTTTTAGTGATCAAATCTTTCCTTTAGTTGCGTCCGTAAGGTTAGAGGATCTTTAACTATTAAATATTCAGTTTTTAATCCCTCATCAACGTGGTGACAAAGAAAAATTATAGCTTGTGCATTTTGTGTCGTAGTTGCCATATTTCCTGATTCAATAGTCTTTTCTAACCTATTTGCCCTAAGGTGTAGTTCTGCATCGAGAATCCATGTCAAATAGTTGTCTCCAGATATTTTCAAAATAGAAAATTATATTTTTGCCAAATTTGCCATCTATTATGAGTTAAAACATAACTTCCATTATTTATTAAAACAAGTAATAAATAATTTCATGCATGATAAAAAGATGATAATTGCATGGGAATAAAAATTTTTGGAGGCCTTAGTGTGTCTTTATCTGCACTACTTAGCTTTTCCCTAAATAAATTCAAGGCGTAAGACCACTAATAAATTCAAGGCATGAGACTACTTAAGCATAGAAGAGTTTACCAAGACTTGAATCCACGATTGTGGGGATTTTTGTCCGTATTTCCACTACTAAGCCACCTCAAGCGATGGTAAAATACGACATGAATTTATAAATTTTATATTATTAGCATATCCTTTTAGTTAAAAGGTATACAATCACTAATGTATATGCAAGTATTACTATACACATAATTTGTACAAAACTACAAATGGATCTTCACCTGACATCGGTAGTCTGCGTAGACAAATTATTTTCCCTAAATGCTAATAAGGAATGAATGCAAAGGGATCTTTACCAAGCATGCGGTAGTCCGCGTAGTCAGTTTATTCCCACAAGTTAATAAATAGTAAAAAGTTCCCACTAAGTCTTGTTAAATCAATAAGGATAGATAGATGGCATCAGAAACAAAATTTTATGGACAACAAAGCATGAATATATAGTTTAAGAGTTGAAGAACATAATTGGCGGCAAAGACAAACCAATTATAAAAATAAAATTATATTATTGGCGGCAAAGTCAAGCTAGTAATATAATAATAAAATTGTATAATCGGTGGTAAAGTCAAGTCAGTAGTATAATAATTAGTTGCAAGATGTTAGATTTTACCATCTCAATTAGTTAGAGTTTCGTGCTGATAACGTGTTATAGAACTAATGCAAGAGAAATTTTTTGCTGGATTTCTCGGTGTGCATTTCTTATTTTGGCAATGGTGTCTTTTATAGGTAAAGTGGGGGAACAAGAATCCAAAAGAATCCTTAAAATAAGGCCTAGGCCAATGGCCTATCCTCTAGCCTTTTTGACCTAGGAAATCAACTATTACAACAAGAACTAATTTATTACCAGGATTTAATTATTTTTTCTTTACAAGTAAAGTTTATTGCAATGAATTTAAGAGAGGGTGGCCATGTACACACATCTTTATAAAAGAGTAAAGATGTACACAAAGAACACTAGCCCTTAACTGCAGCAGACACAAAAAGCTGCCACATAAGGACTCTTAACTCCTGTAATGCACCAGAGCGTATAAAAAGCTGTATACAACTATTCTCCCAGCTGTAAATCATCAAAAAATTCCATATAGGAATAGGACACGGCACAGCAGGCCCTGGATGAAGTTTATAGAATCACATAAGAATAAAAAAAAATAGAAGAAGACCTGGCAGAGGATATGAAACTTTATTTGTAGAAAGTTTTCCTATTTTAACTCTTGCCATTGTATTCTGTCTACATAATCCCGAACAGAGACAGAGACACCATGTCCCATTTCTTCTGGATCTTCAACTTCATCCAAATATCAGTCCAACAGCACGAGTCATCCTTAACGACTTTGGCATGACCCATGGCAATGGTGGAGATTGTTCAATCACGAGTTTTTGACATCCCTACGGAGTAAAAACTATGCCTTACAGATTTCGAACTACCTTGCGATGCAGAATATCTACCAACTCACATAACATGCACGCATAACATGTTGCATATGCGCATAATAAACATTTTTTTTCCAAAGTAGTTCCAGATAATGTGTGGAAACTATAAATTATTTGTTGGCATTTATAGATGTCCCTGTGCCAATTTTACGTTTCTTGAATTATAAATTTTATCTTTCTTAGCATTGTTTTGTACCTCATATTGCATGTCTTTGTTATGCAGCCTATCTATCTTACAAACTGTGCGGCCCATACCAGGTGATATTTATCTTCGAGTGTTTTAGGTTCCATTAAAACACTTAAAAAGTATAAAATTGAAAATCTCCACTAGGCATGCTATCATACTTGAAGTTGTAAGGCAATCCAGATTTATCTTTTGAAGTGAATGAGCAACCTGTCAAACTTTATTTTTATTTTACGTTTCCCCTGTTCTCCCTACTTGGCCAAGTGAATGGTATTTGTAAATATTACTCCTGTCCAAAAATGAAAGTTATATTTGACTTATTTTTATGGATATTAAAGTCTGCCTAGGACAACAATAGGCACAAATGTTTTCAGTGAGCTTTTTTAAGATATTAATTTTAAGATTAAATTTAGTTTTTGAAAAATTATGTGTTGAAGTCTGTGCTAGACAAACCTTAACGTGTAAAAAATATAAGAAACCGAAAAAGACCATTTTTGGACACAGGAGAGGTGTTGTAAATTATGGCACTGAAAGACTCAAATGTTACATAGGGTGCTAGAATTGGTTCCTATTTTTGTTTCCATTGCTTGTTCAAATTGTATCGACTTTCTTAGATAACTTATTTGATACAGAGTTGAAGGTATAATTTTTCTAAAGATCTTAAATGGCGCCATTTGTCTACACAGTGCATCAGCCATTCAACTGCACCCTTACTATTTATTTCAGAAATTTTGATCATTGGCTGTGGGAGGCACATTCAACAAGTAGATCCTGAACTACGACGCTTCATTCGGTCTACTGGCATGAAATTAGAAGCAGTTGACTCGGTATTGTACTACGTATTGGTGTTTTATTATTTATGATCGGGTGTGTGGTTTATATTAGAACCCTTTTTTTTCCCTTTTTAAATTTGGTGCCATGAGAATGTGATATGTGAAAAGGAACAACTTTACTGGTATGGGCCTATAAGATATGAGAAACCTTGTCGATTACCGAGGTAACTAAAAAGGGTCGAGGATAACTTCTGCCATTCCAAAAAAAAAAAAGAACACCTTATACCATGTTACTGAACTGGGACAATGTTTGTCCGTATGTTTCGAAGTATCTCATTTTACTTGTAATATGTATGAAGTTGTAAACATTAATTGCGCGAAGTCTCTGGTTTAGATGAGCTTTAGATGCTTTACAATCTTTCTAAATAACGAGTAACGAGTTGCAGGAAGACCAATGGGCAATGGAGTTACATTTATGCATTTTGATCTCAACTAGATTCTTCTATTTCTTTTATCTATTTTACCTTGGTGGTGGCGGAAAGATCCATTTAGTGCCAAAGAGTCTTGGAAATTCTACATTTCAGAGCTTGCTTCTCACGTAAATAACTGGTTGGTCATTAGAAAGCATATGAAGGTACTAATATTTGGATAAAATAATACTAATTATTAAATATTTATTATAAACAAATTTACTTAAGGAAACAAAAAATAGTTTAGGTAGTGGTTGTCTGACATGTTTTGTTATATTCCACCATGGCAGTCTAGGTTACAATGGTAGTCAAAATGTGATCTGCTTGATATTTCTTTTCATCTTAGCCTGCCTTTTTTCTTCTATGCCAGCAATGTCCATCTCTTTTATTTTCTTTCCCAAATATTCTGCAGCACCACTATTTACTTATAGTGATCTTTTATGAGCACAATTATTAGGTGGATATATCCAATGTTTTGAAGGATTAACCTAGGAACTGCACCAAGTTCAACTTGGGTCCAAAAGTACCTTTTTTCTTTCTTCATAATCTTCGTCGTTTTCTTTTGCAGAAAAATGCTGCATCAACTTACAACATACTGAATGAGGAAGGCAGAATCGTGGCTGCTGCTCTTCTTCCATTCGGAGTTACTTCTTGAAGCGAAAACGCAAAATTTTGAAGACTCGAAGCTTGGTTCATGCTTCTTCCCAAGGCCAGATTCGCTTGCAATCTGAACAAATTTCACCCCTGATTTCAGACAGCACAATTGCCAACTTCTCTATATCTATCTTTGTTTTTGAAACTTTTTTTTTTTGCAGGACGTGTGGGGAAACGCGCAAATGACCTGCATAAACCGTGGTTGAAAATTATGAGTAATCAAATTATTCTCTGTAAAACTAGATGTTGTCAAATTGAATCAAAGTGGTTTGTAATTTATTTACGTACTGATTTTAAGAACAGGATGCATGTCAGGACTTCCCCTTAAGTTTTGTATCTTGATCTCAGTTTGGTTGTATCTTTGCTTTTATTGATTCTTTTATAAATCATGCTGATATCAAAAGATTGTTAGCCATGTTGAGGTTTATGACCAAAAAATAACCCAGTAAAATAATCATCAATCGTTAAAAGCGTGTTGGTAAGGAAAATAACTACACATCTTTGAGATATCTATATTTATATTTCTATTAATAAAGTGTTCAGCTTTTGTAACTGTGTTTTGATAATTTTGAGCCAAACTTATGTGTCTTTTAACAACCGTTATATTTTATTCTCTCTTATTTTTTAATTTCTATTCTCTATCGAGTGTGAGCAGAGTACTAGTCTATATAATCTATAAATAATTAATATTTTAATAAGAAAAATTAATATTTCTGTGAGGTTTTACTCAGATGAAAGTGTTCACATCTACTATTCATGTGGTGAGTAAAATTTTACAAAAGTATAAATTTTTCTCGTAAAAATATCAATTTACTAGTCTATAATATAATTTATTTAAAATAATAAAATTTATAATTAATAATATTTTAAAATTAATTTATAATATTTATAATTATATTAATATAAATTAAATAAATTTTAAATTTAAAAATATTTAAAATTAATTTTAAAAAAATTAATATTAATTTTATAGTTTAAAACGATGAAGTTAATATATATTAACCGGGATGGCCCCAGTGGCAGCTCAAAAATCTTTAAAAAATGGAAGAACGATAAGTCATTTGAAACCCTAGAAAACCCCCTCTTTCTCTCTCCTGTGTCTCACACGCACGCTTTCGTTAATCACACGCTCGCGGCTCGCTGTTTCATTTATGTACTGAGAAAATATGGCTTCTGTGCTCTTCTGTGGAAATATTGCTAACACTAACAAGCCTCGTTGTGAAATTCCTGCCAGAAACGGCTTAATTGTGAGTTTAGTTTTGTATATGTTGTATAAACTGATGACCCAGTTTTAAATTTACGTATTTGGGGCTAAATTTCTGTTTATATTTAAGGCTACTGATTTGAAGTTCATATATCTGTAAGTTGTTTGTATGTATGTATGTGTAGTTAGATTTTGTGCTATTTTTGGTTGTAGAGGTGTGTGACAGAACCTTTGAAGTTTAACAGTAATGGGAAGCCATACACGCCGACCCTTAATGCCGAACAAGGGACATTGCGTGGTTTCTTGACTTCTAAACACGTAGAAAGAAATTCCATTCAGAAAAATGAAACCCGACTTCGAATTTTCTCTGGCACTGCTAATCCTTCACTTTCTCAGGTATTTAATGTATCTATTCAATGAATATCCACATATCTGTCTATGCATATTTCACTTTTTGTTTAATAAGGCTTCATAGAGAATGTCCTGTAAGTATGGCTACGCTTGTATGCAAAAATGATGGGGCGCAAGGACTAATTGTACTAATTTATTACCATTATGTACAATTTTATCTCATAATTGGTACGTTATTTAATTCCATGAAGTGTGTTTTGTCATTTATAAGGTAATTTGATGTTAGATTATAGTCTCAAGTGGAAATGTGGTATTATATAATCTCCCTTTTGAGATATTAAATGAACTTATAAATGATAACAAATAGTCCGTTTGATTAAATAATGGAGAATCATGGGATAAAATAGTCCCTAATAGTGTAAAATAAGTTGAAATAGTCTTATCCCATCTATCATTTTTGCAAATAAATGTAGCCATATAGTTTCCTATTTATTTTTGTTGACTTTAATGTTTGTAAATGTAAGAGGCAGCTCTGATGATATCAAAATTTTAATTTGATATATACTGATGAAACTTTCTGTCTTCAATAGGAAATTGCTTGTTACATGGGTCTGGACATTGGAAAGATCAAGATTAAACGTTTTGCAGATGGTGAAATTTATGTTCAACTGCAAGAGAGTGTTAGAGGGTGTGATGTATATCTTGTACAATCTACCTGTCCTCCTGCAAATGAAAATCTAATGGAGCTTTTGATAATGATAGATGCTTGTCGGAGGGCATCAGCCAAAAATATTACTGCAGTGATCCCATATTTTGGATATGCCAGAGCAGATCGAAAGGTAACCTAGTATTACGAAGTAAAGTAAGACTTCTTCATCTTGGGGGAACCTGTAGGTTAAACAGATTAACTTTTTTATGTGTATGGAAATAAACCAAGTTAAGGTGATAAAATGCACACACTGAGATTGATTCATGCTAGTTAGATAACACTTTTGTTGACCCTGCCCCGATAGGATGGGGAATTATAATCATTTAACCATTGTTCTTTTTCTGCACTCAATTGTGTTGCACCAAAAAGTTAAAATTCTTCTTACTTGAGTTGATGATTACTTACATATGGATTTCAAAACATCAGTAATTAAATAAACGTGAATTAAATAATCATGTCTTCACGTGGATTTGTGGAAATTTTGGTTCCAGCCAGAGCAGATGGTAAAAAAAAAATTGTATAATGAACCTGGTATTGCTAAGCTGTTGAAGTAAATTTGGATAGATTTATTATGTCCTACTCTGTTTCAGTCTCATGGGCGTGAATCCATTGCGGCCAAACTTGTAGCAAATCTGATTACTGAAGCTGGTGCGGATCGTGTTCTTGCTCTTGATCTTCATTCTGGGCAGTCCATGGGATATTTTGATATTCCGGTGGATCATGTACATGGTCAGGTAATAAGATTTTGTTATTGGGATGGCTTTTGTTTAAACATAGGCACTGACTTTGGTGTTTAAAATGAAATTTGAGGTGTCTGACGTAGTAACATGATCTTTTCTAAACTGAGATGAATTGATTCTTCCATACTTAAAAGTCAGTAGTTTTAAGTCTTAGCACTCTCATTAAGATCTTAAATTTTCAGTACTTGATTTCAGTTATACCATACAGGTTATATGTAATTATGTTTGTTTACTTTCTGTGTGTTTGTGCATAACTAGCCTGTAATTCTTGATTACCTCGCCAGCAAGGCCATTTGTTTTGATGATTTGGTAGTGGTCTCTCCGGATGTTGGTGGAGTTGCTAGAGCACGAGCTTTTGCCAAAAAATTGTCTGATGCTCCTTTAGCCATTGTAGATAAACGGCGTCATGGGCACAATGTCGCAGAGGTAAGGCCTGCTGAAATTATCTACTTATGGTTTTACTCTTTTGGATTTCCTTCGTAGCTGCCAATGTCATTATTCTTTGGGAAGTGAAAAAAAGTTTAGGTATTCAAAATTCAAACATGCCTGGTTATTAGAGCTTTTGCCTGTTGTTTGTGGTTTAGGTGATCAAAATGTTGAATATTTTTTAATCTGTTCTGTAATGCATGCCTAGTGATCGGTCGGTATGCATTGTTGCATCTAATATCCATTGGTATCAGAAGCTATTTTCATGTACCATGGTGTATTATTAACTTAAATTTTTTCTTAAAATGAAATGCCACGGGTATTTATCATTGATAGACATTAGTTACCTACTGCATCTGTATGTTATTTGCATTTAGACATCAAAATCCCATGCTGTACCACGGTTCTATAAGTAAGAGAGAGAAAAGGGGGGAGGGGGTTGGGGGGGGGGGGTTGGAGAAATTGATAATAAGGAATGGAAAATTTGTTTTCCAAGTTTAAAATGTATGTGTCAAGAAGATCTTTTCCAAGTGTTCAGGCTCTAGTGGTCAAGTAGTTTAATTTCATGCGGATTTTAATATGATGTGGCTTTCCTTTTTTAAAAAATGATCTGACCCTCGTAGTTCTTTAATCCTGAATTTTAGTGATTTAGATTTTATATTATCAAGCCATTGATATGGATCTAATGTCCTTATGGAACTTGATTTAAAAATTTGTCACTCTCCCAAATCCGCCTTCTTTTCATAGCGGATCCGGTGCTGACTTTTCAACATCTTCCATACATTCTACCAATAATTTTACTGGTTTAACTAGTCTATTATAGACAATTACAACAATATCTATACTTCCATCCCTGGATTGCAACTGATCTCAAATGTACACTCGCATTTGTTACTACAACTTCCAATACTTAATACATCTCACATCTTTTAAAAAATTTCAATCCAATACTAAATCCATTTGAGTATAGATATTATAAACTTACAATACTAACAACCATTATTGCTACTGTTTGATAATATACTACAATAATTGTTCCTTGAACTTACCATACTAATATGAGTTCAGGAATTTTCCACAATAATATGAGTTCAAGAACTCGCCATAGTAATATGAAATCACCAAATGACTATGGGTTCGAGAACTTACTATATTATTATAAGTCACGAATTTACTATAAGTATGAGTTTTAAGAACTCACTTACCACATTTTCTTCCAACACTTAATCGTTCTAAATAAGGATAGTCCATCTTTCATAACTTCTATTTATCTGAAATTCACAGTATCAACAATAAGATCATTCCTAGGACAGAGGGAGCTTTACGATAAATATGACATTTTAACGGCGCGCAATTAAATAACCTAACCTCAGTCCTTGTAGAACTTTCTGTATTATTAATATCCTCACTCAGATGTATAGATATTATCATTAATGTACTTCATATCCATAACCATAATATACACTAACTCTAAATACTCCATTCATAACCTCTATTAACATTAACTTCCAATAATAACTATCTCATAACATTCATAACTTTAAATATAAAGTACACATAACACAATATTTTCCAAAGGAATAATGTTCTTATTTATATACCAAAATTATTACAACTTAACTTCGCATTATGATAAGTCATTCTTGACTTTAGTTTCAAAACAAATAATAACATCATTCTTAATGAATAAATAAAGAAACAATAAGAACATGCTTCCTAACTTCATTTCTTTTCTTTATTGCCAGATTCATCTGATAATCTTCCTTAACTGCAAATTAAGATTTATTTGCAAGAATGAGCACGACAGCTCAACAAGTCTAACAGATAATACATATACAGTTTGACTCAACAAATACGTTATTTGGCTTACTATATACATGCTTTAATTTAACAGGTATATCAATTCTCAATTTCTCAGACTCAACAGATAACAGCTCAATAATCATGTTAATCTGATGTCAAATAGCAATACTCATTTCATACATAATCAATGAATTTATAATTCAATTTAACATTTAACAGTTAAAACAAAATGACTTTGCACAGTACAAATACTAAACACTATGCACATAACAATAAATTCTGAAAAACTTGCCTGATTCGTTCTAATCGTTTTCGCTAATTCACGTTTCTTCTTTCAACCTACATAACATATGAGATCAACATGCATTTTAGTTATAATCTGACCCTTGCTTAATCTTAATTTAAAGCCCTAACTTCGATTCATGAGATTTTATAATGCTCAACAAGCGAAACCCTAATTTTCTTACAAAAGTTCGAACAAACAAAACCTTAACTTCAAATTCTTAACTTTTATGTTAAACTGTTTTCAAAACTCGTTTAATTCATAACTAAACCAACTTGGAATTGGCTTATCTTTGGACAGTGACTTATGTATGACATGGTCTAACTACCCCAATAGGTGGCCTAAACCCCAAAACATTAGAGCTCAAAAAGTCCGTTTTAAGCAAAGAAATCCGAAGGCCATGCAGTTTCACAGACTGCTCGACCCCGGCTCGCTTAAACGCCCATAACTTCTTCGTTTCTTAACATTTTTGAGTGATTCAAGCGTGCACGCCTTCGTAACTTCCCCCTCTATAACTTTGCTTCAGGTCAAACCACTTAGATCTAATCAGAAGTGGACTCAAAATTGTTCACAAGGACAACATAAAAATTAGTTTTATACATTCTTGATTAGCTTGTTCAAACATGATGCCACAAGCATTATAAAGCTAGGCCACCATGATTTGAGCTTCAATAACATCTTATAACATAATTACAAACCTACATATGCTAGATTTCATGATTCTAACTTAATAACACATGAACGAAAATAAATTTATATAAACTAGGGTTTTTATCTCTTGGAGTTGCAAGCTTTACTTCCTCTTGATTATGCTATGCGCTTCTTGCAAGGATTCTCTCTATGATTATCAGCTTTATAACTGTGTGAATTGGTGAGGTTTTAACAATGAAATGGGCAGCTATTTATAGGCTTTTCAAAGCTGAACTTCCAAGCATAGTTGTCATGCTTCTTGCCCCAATTACCCCCAAGAGCGGGCTGCAAGGTTTGGGTTCTTTGTGAGCTTGATTAGTGGCGAGGAGCTTAGCTCTTTGCTGTCCCAAATCAGCCCCCTTCACCCGGCCACTTCCCCCCTTTTCCAAGTTGGTTTTCCTTCCATCAAGGTAAGTTTTTGATAGGTTAATACATGTTCACTTGGATTGTTACTTCCTTGTATGGTTGGTTGAATAATTCTCACTTGGATTGCATTCTTCCTCCTTGATTCTTATTGGTCTAGAGTGGTTTTGTTTAAGAAATTCTCTATTGTGATTGGTCCATTAGTTTCACTTGGATTGATTTTCTAAACCTAATTAGCTTGAGCTTAATTAGGGTTTTTAACTTAGTTTGATTAGGTTTAATCCAAGTAGGTTGATTAAGCTTTTTTAAGTAGCTTAGTTAATGTTTTCAAGTAGCTTGATGACAAATATCAATAAGGTTGATTAACAATATTAAGTAGCTTGATTAGGGTTTTTCCTAAGTAACTTACTTAGAGTTTTTAGCTACTTTTGATTTTTGAAATTTTGAGCAGATATTACATTTCCACATCCCGAATAAACGTTATGGCGTACTGTGAAAAACCGTAAAAACGAAAAAGCGTTTATTTCCCGAAAAATTATTTTCTTACATATAACAACGTTACATAAGCATAATCACATTACACGTAAATTAGGTTATAAGTTCAAACACTCTAATCGTATTATACTCCGTATAATACTCATATTCTACCAAGCACGACAAAGCAGTTTGCCATCGAAATTTCTTAGATATAATACGGCCTATCGTTTTCATAATACGGCCTACTGTATCTATATTATTCTCATATTATTCTTGCATTATCCTCGTACTTGGGAATAATGATTTCGTATTTATATGTCGTATAAATACTCTGCTTTATATCTGTACTCGTACACATACCTAGGTCATAATATACTCCAAAGTATACTCTTTAAATCCTTTCTAAGTTTTAAACAAGTATATAAATACAATACTTGTACACACCACAAGTAATTAACACATATGTTCGGTTATAGTTTTAAACTTTAATCATATATACGAACGTATATACTCGAGTCGTATTTAAACACTAGTTTTTTATTTCTCAACCTTTATGTAAATCTTTTCAGATTGTATTTACTAACCTCATAAATGTTCGGGATATTATATAATCACATAACACAAAACTCAATTTCAATCTTTATTGAATCACATAACACATAGATTAGATTATCAATTTAACTCTAAATGTATACGATCTTATTTTCGAGTCGTATTAGGTCTTTCAATGTATACCCGAGTAATGTTTCTTAGGTATTTTAATCACCAAAATTAGGCTTTCACTCTTAACCTTTATTATAATCTTTTAAGATTATTTTCATAAGCCTAGTAAATATCCGGGATATTACAAAATCTTAGGTTTGAGAAGTTATTTGGAATGCTCCTCCTAAAGGATTTTTGCAGCAATGCAACTCTAATTAGAGATATAATCTTCCTTGTAAACCACTTCATAGGTTAGATCCTGCTTGCTTCTAAAATAAAACATCAAGTGTTTGCTACCTGATTGCTGAAGTCCCTTTTGCTCTTAACTCCTACTCTTGCTTCATAATTCTTATTACTAGAGTTAATCAATTGACATGGTGTTGTTCTTTTAGTATCTGTGTAATATTGTATTGCTATTGTCACTTGCCATGATTCCATATTGAAACTATCTTATAAATCCTCACATACAGGTAATGAATTTGATTGGTGATGTTAAGGGAAAAGTAGCGGTTATGGTGGATGACATGATTGACACTGCAGGTAAATTGTTCCCGTCCCCCCCACCCCCCCCCCCAAAAAAAAAAAAAAATTTAAATTCAAACTACCATAACCATACTTGATATAATTTTAAGTGTTTCCACAATAACAAAAGAGGTTGCTCATCACAACTATAAGTGATTCACCCAAGGTATACTCTATAACTATAAGAATAGCATGTTGTGAACCATGATTAAAGCTCTCATTCTGTGCAAGCTAAATTTAAATAGCAGATAACAATTCAATTAGAACAAAATGAGGGAAAACATGGTGAAGTTCTGGGTTAGAGAATTGATCTTACGTAAGTTGATATGAAAAGTCAGATAAATAGATCAGTAAAACCAAAAATTTACACATTTTATGATAGTCATTTGATATTCTAGTTAATTTCTCCGTATCATTTCACAATAGTAGCTCTAGGAAGAGGAGACTGGAATTCCAACTATTTAAAAGAAGTAGACTGGTCTGAGGAACATTAGATGACAAACACACTAGCAAAAAGCACAGTGATGCAGGTCAGGCACACAAACATACCGTGTCAGGTTGTAAATTTCAGTATCTATGACAAACATTCATTGATTGCTAATAGTACTAATAAGTAATAATCAAATGAATACTGTAGTAAACAATCTTGAACAATTATGATAATAAACTTGATTCTCTTAGAATTAATACTATTCTGTTGTTGCCATAATTAAATCTAATTCTCAAGCCGTGCTGCTAAGTTTTCTATTGTTTGTACTTCCAGAATCTGTGTCCTAACTTTTCATTCTTCTTATTTTTTCTTACAAGTAAATATGTCACCATTCTGTTTCTGCTATTGCATTTGTGATAAAAAAAATGGTTTCTGTGAAGTTTTTCTTTTTATCTTCTAAAGCCTTGATTTGATTGCTCATATGCTATTTTGTCATGTTTCCTTGCCAGTAGCTGGTGTTATGTTTTGTCCTTGCTGGTCATTTTGATATGTAATAATAATTCGCTGGTTGTTTGTAGGTACAATTGCAAAAGGAGCAGCTCTGTTGCATCAAGAGGGGGCCAGGGAAGTTTATGCTTGCACCACACATGCTGTCTTTAGGTATTCAGACCCTCTTTGGCTCATAAGATTTACTTCATGTGTGTGTAGTATGCTATTGAATTTAAGTTATTGTAAACTTAAAAATGTAATAGCACTTGGGAAATCTGATTGAAAATTTGAAGCTTGAACTAGTGTGCTGCCTCCCCCCTCATCTCTCTTCTTTTTCTTGCGTGATTAATTATGAAGCTAGATTGCTTTATCATGTGCCAAATGGCCCCAATCCAAGTGCTTTGAAATTATGAAAAATAACTTTTGGATAAATTTGACTCCATCTGGTTCTCAACCTCCATGGGAAAATTGCCGTTCTGATAGTTAAAATAGTTAGCTGCTTGAGAGTTGAGATAAATCTCTAAGGAATATTATAAAGTGATCAAGCACACTCTTTTTGTAATTAAATTATTAGTTGAGTTCTGTGAGCCTTATTTATGAATTTATACTGCAATTTATCCTTTGGAAAACAAGGTGCTCACTGTCAGAACCATAACCTGGGGGTAATCCTGTAATAACTAAAATTAATTAGAATACATAGAATATACTAAAATCAGTCTATAGGTATCGGCAGCACATGGGAGGGTAGTTACCAGTAGGGGTGCAGGATAAAGAGTTTGGTGTAGGATAGCATAGTAGTATTTTCAGCATTGAGATATATATATTTGTACTGAGCATGTGATTTGGGCATTATGAAATGAATTGAGTTACTTATCTTCTCTCTCTCTTTCTTCCTCACGAAATTATTCATCTTCTCCTTCTTCTTCAGTTCTTCCCAATTCTGTTTCTGTTACTTTTCTTCTTCTGCTAACTAATCTGCAGGTTAGGCCCTAGTAAGGTCCTGACAACTTGGTATTAGAGCTTCCTTTCACTGGGAAACTCATCTTCCTCTCAATTCGTCACTGTTCATCCTTGAATTTTCTTACTACCCAGAAACAATCAATTCAGCCCCAAAACCTGTTGGAATCCATCATAAATCAACACCCAAACATTACCCAGTCAAGCTCAGAAGCAAACAAATCAGTAACAGAACACAGTAGCTGCAGAACTGCCATTTCGTTACTCTGTTTTCTGCAACACCAAAGAATTCAAGGATTAATCATATGTTTCAGGTATAATTCACTTCAATCCCACTCGCCTTAATCATATACAGATATCCCATAGAATAAACATCAATTATAACTTCACCCAGAGTCCCAGACATGTTTGGATCCAAAATTTGTGTATTCTCCTTTGTTAGCAAAAACTTTCCAGAATCTGGAAATTGAACGGACTTGATCTGTTCTGTTCAAGTTTAATGGTTGTAATGGGTTTACTTAGCTTATCTGGTAACAGTTTGAACATTCAAAAACCCAAAAACATCAAATCGATTTCCAGAAAAAATTCAGTCCAATTATTTGTCAATTTTCTGCTATATAGCTGATACTACTACCTGTTATTATTCTGATAACTTGTGTAGTATCTAGCTTAATTCTTTGAGCTGTAGCTTGTTCCTGTGCTTAATTACTCTAAAAATTCGACTAAGCTTAAAGCTAGTTGAGTTTTAGGATTGTTCTGCTTTGGACACTTGGATTGTTCTCTAAGAAAGTCCATTTGCACTTAAATTACTACTCCAGCTCACTTACTCATCATCTGGTAGTATTGCCACTACTTGATACCATTTTCAAACTCTGAATCACATTATTCTGTGATTCCATTTCACTTCTGTTTACACAAACATGGTTGGACCATCTCAAATACTGCAACAAGACTTCTTGAATTACAGATAATATACTAATGAAAGGCTGCAGATTATACATGAGAAGATGGACCAATTTATGGAGGGAATGAATGAACTATTGAGACAGAGAAATTCTGATGATAGTGACAGGTTTGAGAATCCATTCGGGGATAATGGAAGGGGTAAAAGGCCTGTACATATGGGACATAGATGAGAGAGGTGATAGGGGCTTCTTCAGGAATCCCAGGCATGCTGAACAAGAAAGAAACAGAAGGCATGAGGAAGATGATGTTCTTTTGGGAATAAGGGACCCTGCTGGAAATGATGAGGAAGAAGAAAGGGAACTGAAGCATTTAAAAGTGGTGTTTCCTTCCTTCACAAAAGGTGATGATGCAAGGAGTTGGGTATAGGACTATGAAGAGTACTTTAACATTTATGGGATTCACTTTCAAGAGTATTGCTATAGCTGGGATGCACCTCCATGGATATCCAAAATTCTGGTACAAGGCCTATGTCAGTGGCAGAGAAGGCCTTAATTGGGGGGATTTTACAAAAGACTTCATTATTAGGTTTACTGAAGCAGGAATAGAGAATGTGTATGAGCAGTTCAAGCTTCTGAGGCAAACAGGCACTCTTAACACATATTATGATGAATTTGAAAGACAAAGGTAGGTTGCTTGAGAAATTACCAGAATTCTGAAGAGTTTTTTGTGGGCAATTTTTTGGGTGGACTAAAGGAAGAGACAAGGAAAATAGTGAAGCTTCTTGACCCAGACACCCTTTCACAAGCCTTCAAGCAAGCCAAATTCTATGAGACTCCTATTTCAAAGCCTGCCAAGAATCCTCACTATCCTAGACCATAGCCCCAAGCCACCAACTCTTAGCCTAGCTACAGAAAAGACCCTCCTACTCCATTAACAATCAAAACTCATGTGCTTACCCTAAACATAACTTTAACAAACCTAAACCTATAACTGCAACCCAAAGGGATGAGAGAAGAGCTAAGGGACTATGTTTTTATTGTGATGAGAAGTACACACTGGGGCACCAGTGCAAGACACCCCAAAACTTTATGATTACATGTGAAGACCTCTTGGAGTGTGAGGATTTACTGAAGACTGCAGATTATGATGGACCTCCTAAGTTTGGTGAGGATGTTACTTGTGAGGATGCTGAGAATGGGCTAACCACAGAAGATATAGAGGTTTCACTCCATGCTCTTGAAGGTCAAGCCAGTCCCCAAACATTGAAAATGACTGGATACATTGGGGAAAAAAACCCCATCAATACTTTTTGATGGAGGAAGTACTCACAACTTCTTTGATCCTAAGGCTGCACAGAGGCTCAGGTGTGCTATAGAACCCACACCCCATATGATGGTTTCAGTGGCAGATGGCAACAAGATTTCCAATAACCAACAGTGAACAGACTTTAAATGGAAAATGGGAGATTTCTTCTTCAAGGATACAATAAGAATTCTGCCCCTTGGAGGGTGTGGCAAGGTGTTGGGGGTTCAGTGGTTGAAACAATTGGTGCCAACTACTTTTGACTATGAGAAACTAACTCTACAATTTAACTAAAGAGGAGGAGTGCAGTTACAGGGACAGAATAACATTACCCGTCCAGAACTGAAAGCAATTACTCTGGAAGGTCTGATGCAACACATCAACAGGGAAGAAAATGGGTTCCTAGTAGTGGCAATCACTCCCAAGTAATGAGGTTACAGAAAGAGGACCACCCCACGCTAACTCCAGCTTTTATTCCCTAGATTCAGCCTCTACAGACTCCATAATACAATCCTTGCTTGAAGAATATTCAGATGTTAACCTAAGGGCATTCCACCAAAAAGATCCTTGGACCACTGTATCCCTCTCAAGGCTAATGCTTCTCCATTCTCTATCAGACCTTACAAGTGCTCTTATGAATAGAAGAATGAAATAGAAAAGTTAGTATTAGAGATGCTACAATCTGGGGTTATCAGACCTACTCAGAGTCCTTTTTCTTCCCCTCTGCTCTTAGTCAAGAAAAAGGATGGTAGTTGGAGATTTTGTGTAGACTATAGACACCTTAACTCCTTGACCATAAAAACAAATACCCTATTCTTCTCATAGATGAACTGATGGATGAACTATAAGGGGCTTAGTGCTTTACTAAGCTTGACTTGAGGGCTGGATATCATCAAGTAAGAATGAAGGAAGAAGACATTGAAAAAACTGCTTTTAGAACACATCAAGGTTTGTTTGAGTTTACAGTCATGCCATTTGGGCTAACTAATGCCCCTGCTACTTTCAAAAATCTAATGAACTAGCTATTCCAGCCTCTTCTCAGGAAAGGTGTTCTAGTATTTTTTGATGATATTCTAGTATATTCTAAGAATCTGGAGGAACATTGCAAGCATCTTCAATTGGTCTTACAAGCTCTAAGGGATCATCAACTATTTGTCAAGAAAAGCAAGTGTACATTTGCACCGTCTCAGGTGGACTATTTGGGGCATGTGATTTCTAGCAAAGGAGTGGCAATGGACCTAGCCAAAATCTAGGATGTTCTGGATTGGCCTGAACTAAGAATTATTAAACAACTAAGGGGATTCCTAGGGCTTACAGGGTATTATAGAAAATTTATCAAAGGATATTGGGTGGTGGCAAAGCCCCTGACAACCTTGTTGCAGAAGGGAAGTTTGGATGGAACCTGGAAGCCCAACTAGCTTGCATTGCTCTTAAGCAAGCGCTCACTTCTATCCCAGTCTTCTTAGTTTTACCAGACTTCACCAAAGTCTTTGAAATTGAGACTGATACTTCACAGACAGGAATAGGAGCTATCTTAATACAAGAGGAGTGACCCCTAGCTTATTTCAATAAAGCTTTATGACCTAAGGCCCAGAATTATTCCACTTATGAAAAAGTGTTGATGGCGGCGGCTGAAGCTATAAGAAGGTGGTCTTCTTATTTGGGACAGAGGATTAGAACAGACCACCAATCCTTGAAGTACTTCCTGGAACAAAATGTGGTAACCTGCCTACAACAGAGGTGGATGAGCAAGCTCTTGGGATATGACTACATCATAAACTATAAAAAGGGAAAGGAAAACACAGCAAGCTCTTGGGATATGACTACCTCATAACCTATAAAAAGGGAAAGGAAAACACAGCTGCAGATAGTCTAGCTAGGAAGTTTGAGGAAGTTGCAAGCTCTGAATTTATTCATGAGGGCATGAATGCTCTTAAGGGGGAAGGAATGTCAGCCATAACCTTGGGGTAATCCTGTAATAACTAAAATTAGCTAGAATACATAGAATATACTAGAATCAGTCTATAGGTAACAGCAACACATGGGAGGGTAGTTACCAGTAGGGGTGTAGGATAAAGAGTTTGGTGTAGGGTAGCATAGCATAGCATAGTAGTACTGAGCATGTGATTTGGGCATTATGAAATGAAATGAATTGAGTTACTTATCTTTTTTCTCTCTTTCTTCCTCACAAAATTCTTCTCCTTATTCTTCCATTCTTCTTCTGAAATTCTTCTCTCCTTCCCAATTATGTTTCTGTTACTTTTCTTCTTCAGCTAACTAATCTGCAGGTTAGGCCCTAGTAAGGTCCTGACACTCACCTTTATTTGGATAACTTGTTTGATACCTATAAATCTGCTTGTTTTTTTACTCAAAATATTTACCTTGATGCAGTCCACCCGCAATAGAGAGGTTATCAAGCGGTTTATTTCAAGAGGTGATCATTACAAATTCCATTCCATTGTCGGAACATAAGTATTTTCCTCAGCTGACAGTATTGTCTGTAGCAAACCTCCTGGGTGAGACCATATGGCGTGTCCATGATGATTGCTCGGTGAGTACCATCTGATTAATTTTGGATTGATAAAATAGTTAAGTTGAATTTGTTCTGTTTTTCTTTTTCCTTTGTTACTGATCACAATAGTATGGGATTCTGGTGTGTTGTCGCAAACACTCAAAAATAAAATCTTACTTTGAAAAATATTAATATAGTAGTGCAAGTAAGACTTGATCTCACAGAGAATGATTAATTTGATTTTATGTTTTCGCAAACCAAAATTTGGAGTTTTTTAATTAAGGAAATAATTTAAATAAAATTAACTGAAATAAGTATGCAAGTAAGTTAATGAAATAAATAAGAAGAAAAAACATTTGTTTAAGTTAACATTCACCATCAAGAATTTACAACTGATCATTGACGCAAGAATAACTCAATTCATATTTTAAATATTCAACGTAGAATAATTACTCCTATTCGAATAATTTTTTCATCTCTACCTAATTTTAGTTAAGCAGAAACAGGTGATTTAAATAATCCTTATTACTAAATAACCTCAGACAAGCGCTAAAAATTTAACCTAGTAGCAGCATAAAGAAATAGAGAAATCGTTGAACTAAACAACACAAGCGCAAGCGGTTGCATTTAATTTAGCTGAATATTCTTTTTAAGATATAATAATATTTTGATCTGCAAAATAATTATTAATCTTCGTTGCTTCATAAAGTAAAGTGACCAAATAATTATGGATTTGATATTAAATTTAGCAGTAGATTAATACGAATAATAAACAGTAGGCCTCCTAGTAATTAAACGAATCAATCATATAAATAAACATAGAAAAATATCTAATATTCAAAATATAAATTGAACAATTAAAATAAATTAGATCACACAGTGTATTAATCTTGATGGCTTCAGTCACTTAAACCAAGAAAAATAATTTAGTTACACAACTATAAAAAGAACCAAAGAATAAAAGAGAGAATTTTCTAGTAAAAGTTGTGTGTCCTTAATTGTATCTCAAACTTTCTATTTATAGACTACATAATTCTCCTAACCTTAATATGAATTATAATTTTCAATCCTTAATAGAATTTAAAATACAAATAAAATAAACTATTAAATAAAATTTCTAATTTAATCCTTTTCTAATTTTGCTCTTTAATATTACTTTTTTTAATGCACTGCTGGAATTTTTCAAACCCGAAACAATCTTGGAGAAGGAACAAGTGGTTGATATAATACGAGGACGCACACAAAAATAATCTTTGCTGAAACAAACTTTACGAAATAACCAAAAATGCAAAGGAATAGGAACCGTGTAGGACCCACATGCAAAAGAAAAGCAAAGCTGCTGGAACGCACCAACTGATTGATCGCCAAGTAATTGACCGTGCATGGCGCCATCCGAGTTTCTTCCCTATGCTGTGAATGACGTCGTACCACGCATATGCCTATCACTGAATCATGCGCGCACGACGCGTTCCTGCCAGCTTCTCCATTAATTATCGAAATGTCATTCAGTCCTTAATAATTACCAGTTTGACCCTAAGCTCTTGCGGAAAATACAATCTCGTCATCAACTTCAATTTTCCTACAAAACAAAATAAAAATAGATAAAAGTAATATAAAAATGACAAAATAATAAAAATGCATAAAATTAAATAAATTATCTAAAATACTAAAAATACTTAAAAACTCACAAATAATTAAGCATATAAAATACTTAATAAATAAACATAAAATCTACTTATCAGATTCTCATACAAGGAAACTTACCTGCTATAGGAGAAAATGAAATAGAAAAGGAAAAAACATTAAGACAACACTTTTTATCCTTTTTAATTAGATTATTAAATGTACCATGATCTTCATTTCCACTTGCCCCTCTGCCCATAGTAGTGTATTCTGTCAGAATATAATATATTCATCTTAGTTTGAGGGTAGAGGTATATATACAAAGGATAATTCATTCGCAATATACATGGCTTCAACCTCATTTGTTAGGGCTCACTATTTTTTTTCTTATTGCAGGGTGGAGTTGAATCCTTCTGCAACTTGGGCATCGATTGATTCATGGATTCTGTTGTTTTAATTCAGCTTGCCTACTTGGAAGTCAAGATATCCATACTCGATCTCATAGATACATAGAATTCTGCTGTCATTTCAATGACATCTCAATTTTGTTGCAGTCCCCCAACTCTTTGTACAAATTTGTGGACAAACCTGATCCATGTGCATGTGATAATCTTGTTTATGTAAATCTGTTTACTCAAATAGTTGCATAGCTTCCTTCTTTCCTTTGATGCTCATGACTTCCATTACCATCTATGGATTAATGAAAAGGAAAAAAACTTGGTGTCATTTTAAAGCTTCTTGTTCATTTGAGATGATCATAAAGGGCAGTCATCTTGGAAGGCCAAAGCTAGTTAATGGCTCTCATTTGTGCTTTGGCAGATGTATGAATGATTATATTTGTGGTTATAGTCTTGTAAATCAGTCGACCGAACTCATTAAGCTCATTAAAACAATTCATTTACACTGCCAATTCAAGTTAAAACTTAGTGCATCTCACATTTTAATGAAGGGAATGTATTCCTTTTTGTATATATGGGGCTTTAATACCTACTCAATGCAAACCAAACCTTAAAACCACAAACCAGACAAGTACAAGAAAATTATAAGTGTGGAAGCATTCTTGGTGTGAGGCCATGTGAGCAAGCTTCAAAATCAGAATGCAGTGCAAAAGCTTATCCTAATATTAAACATAGACAAACCCCATCAAGAAATATACTCTGATAGTTCATTTTTTCTGTTTTTTCCTTTTCCTTTTACCTACGCACAAAACTGAGTATGTGTGAGAGAGAACAAGGAATCGATGAAAATCGACGGACATTTCATTCTTCTATTGTTCTTGACAAAGTTACATCCACACTAGCTCTCTTGTTATAATAGCATGTGGGCGGCAACTACTTCATATACAGCTAAAATTTACAAACATCAAACACAGGATTAGGAATACAACTGCAATTTGACAGCACACAAAGGAGAATTTCCCATGAGATATTTTTCATGTCATGAATCGGAGTTATCGTTATTTAGAAGAAAATCTTCTGCTCTATGCTTTCCAAGGTTATCGCAAACCTGAAAGTTCTTGTAATCTTGGTTGTGACTGTTTTCTCCGTTCATGAAATGAAAGCCCATTAAATACCTGTACTCTCCAGTTCCAAGACAACGGGAGCAGTAGCCAAGGCCGCTTCCACCACAGGTCCTGCACCTGCATGGGTGATTCGGGAAAAGAACAGTCAGGAGGAGAACCAATATTGATGAAATTATTAATTAACATTATCAAAGAGCATGATACCTTACCATTTTGGCCACTCCCCTTTTGGAAGCATTGATAAATGAACTTCATTTGTCAAGCCTACAGTAACAAAATACTGGAGATTATAAGAAGTGGAAGAATAGGAAGGAAATTAAGAAATAAACCTAAAAAATTACGACAAAACACAATTATCTGATCTAGCACACTACATATCTAATTTAAATGTTAGATAAGCATGGATTTAGAGATGGAGAAAATAACTCATATTATTATATTAGTTATACCATGAGTCTAGCTCTATAGGTCATAACTGGATTAGGGGGTTATGAAAGTGGATTTGGGTGACAAAAAATGGTGGAACTGTGATTCATTTGCATGCGCGTGCGCGCGCACATGTATATTATATTCTGACTTAGAAGTTGAATAAAAGTATTATTTCTAAACCTAGTATTATCTGATGATCAGGCCTCCCCTGTAGAGTTACTGTTTTTATGATTTTAGATCAGATTGGGCTTTATATGCAAGAATGTAGAGCTGTGTTTTATGCGTATGCATTGAGAAAGAGGGAGGGGGGGGGGGGGGGGGGGGGGGGGGGGGACCTTTTCCACGACAATGGGTACAATCTACTTTCTGCTACCTCTGCAGACCACACACGGTGGATCTGGCTGCTTTATTTTTTCTCTCCAAACATTTGACTGCAACAAATGGTAGAAATAGGTTAATGACAAGACCTAAAGGCTAAAGCAACCATAAATATTGCTGATTAGTAACGACCTGTCGCCACTAGTTCAAAGAAGGTTGTTAAAATCCCAAAGGATTAGCAAAAATCGAAATTCAATCTCACCTTGAATTTTTGCATGCTGCCAGAGCAAAAGAAAAAAGGAAAGAGAAACTGCTCAACAACTTCACATTTCTTGCTTCCAAATTGTTTAGTTAAGAATATATATAGGTTGGCAATGACTGCAAGATAGTTCCATCAAGCGTGTTGGACATGTGCCCAACAGCAACATGTCTCGCCACCTTATCCAGAGGCCTTTTTTCCATGTATATTCTTACTTCAGATTTTTGACAGTAGCTAACAACTATCACTTGCCCATAGCATGAAAACAAATTATATGAGTAATCAAATTAAAACCTTTACAATATTTATACAAGATGTTTAACGCAACGGGATAACTTTATTTAATTAAGGAAGGAAGCACACAGGACGATGAGAGGAATCATCATCATTATGTATGTTTTCACTGCTTTGTCTATATATAGGTCGTGAGTGATGATTGATTATCATTATGAATTGGTCAAACTTCATGTTACAATGGATATAACATGTACTTGTTATATAAACTAATGGTTTTCCTATATTGATATTCATATACTTAATAAAGCTTGGAGCAACAACTTGGTTTAAGACTTCAGTTAAATGAATACGAACAAGATAATTCTTTCCTTGTTAATATTGCAATCAAAATTAATTTTACTCTTCGGCTTGCCTTAATATGACCATCATATGTACAAGCAATACAATTATTTGTTCGTGTGTTCTTTATCTCACTTTGCTGTCAAGAATAATCTGTCTACAGCTCAAGGAAATTGATGTCGATGCAAATTTCAATTCATTGGAATCCCAGAATCCAATACAAATCTTGCATGTAAAAATCATAGGAGGTCCACAATTTGGATGATTATGATAAAATTATCATAATGGCCTAATGAGTATAGTTACCTATAGTAATTAACAACAACATTTGAGTTACTTCCACAAACTTTAAGATTTAATATACACATAAAACTTTAACATCTTCATAAAATTATACTGCACTGTTTTCATTATGTTTCAATACCACAACTTAATAGGCAAAGAAAATTCTGCAACTACTGTACCATATACACAAGCAATAAACATACATGATTAAAGAAACTGATGGAAAATTGAATATGTATACACGTTCTTATATGATTGTGAGCAAAGTTATTAACATTATTAGCCTAATTGGAAAATGGGTACTTTTTTACTAATTTCAATTTCATGTCAAATGACTCAAATTCCATTGTTTTCACAGCAACCAAACAACCATCAAGTTAATTAAGAAGAATGTAGCTGTCACCAAGGTGACAACAGCAAGCAAGAAAAACATTAGCAGAAAAAGGAAATGACGGAATGAAAAGAAAACTAAAATTCAGATAACTTTTTCCATGAGATCATTATACCTTTTGCTTGCATCTTATACTCTCAGCTCAATCCTAACAAACTAATTCAGAGACAATACACGTGAACCAATTCAATTATTGAGCTAACAGACTAATAACAAAACGATTCATTTAGATGGCTTTTAAGTGATACGGTGCGTTTTGGCAAAACTGATTAAACTAGAGGAATGAAACGGTGCGTTTAAGGCAACTACATAACTGCTGCTTCCTAACGGCTATATCCTCATCCCTGCTTCTCTTCACGACAATTCCTCAGTGCTTCAAAGGATCCTTGTCCCCAAGGATTGAAATCTGGATATTGTTTAATCAGCTTGCTCCATTCTTCCCATATCGCGTCTTCAAGAATGCTATGGGACCACTGAACTAACACCAATTGTAGCCGGACGGTGGCCCTTTTTAACCGAACGTTGGTCCAAGACTACTACAGGTACTGGCTTCAACTCTCTTGTAATTATTTGTCTGTGGTAGTTCTTTTTGCATCACCTTAGCCTTTCCAATTTTCTTCTTCAACTGAGAAACGTGGAACACATCATGTATCTTAATATTGGGAGGAAGTTGCAACTTATAAGCTACTTTCCCAATTTTTTGCATTACTATGTATGGCCCATAGTACTTCGCAGAAAGCTTGAAATTTCTCCTTTGTGAGATTGATATATGTCTTAATAGGGCTGCAGTTTTAAATACACTTCATCCCCTTCCTTGAATTCCCTTTCCGTCCTCTTCCCGTCTGAATATAATTTCATTCTTTCCTAGGACTTCTGTAGGTTCTCTTTCAACAATTGTTGAGTGCTGCTTTTTCCTTCACAAACTTGCTACGAAGGGGTTATTGCTTATACCCTCTTGGTGATAATTAACTATTGGGGGATCAATGTCATAGAGGACCTTGTAAGGAGACATGTCGGTAGCTGAATGAAAGGAGGTGTTGTACCACCATATTGCCATTGGTAACCATCTGCACCACTGAGCAGGCTTCTGACTGGTCATGCATCTAAGGTACATTTCTATACACTGGTTTACTCTTTCAGTTTGTCCATCCATTTTTGGGTGATAAGTTGTACTTAGTTTAATCTAAGTCCCCATGGTGTTGAATAGTTCTTTCCAGAAAGCACTTACAAATTTTTTATCCATGTCTGAAATTATGGTTGAGTAGGACCATGTAGTTTGATTACTGAGTCCAGTACTGTCTGGGCTACTTGAGTTGCAGTGAATGGGTGTGTGAGGGCTATGAGATGGCATCCTTTAGTGAGCTTATCCACCACTACCAGAATTGTGTCATTCCCTTCTGATTTGGGCAGGCCTTCTATAAAGTCTATAGTGATGACTTGCCATGCTTGACTTAGGATAGGAATAGGTTGTAAGAGTCCAGGACTTGGGACATGTTCTCCCTTGTTTCTTTGACATAGTTCACATTGGGAAATTAGTGCAGTTAAGTCCCTTCTAATTATGGACCAATAAAATAATAGTTCAGCTCTCTTAGTGGATGCTGTTATTCCAGATTGCCCTCCTTCAGAGCTGCTACGGCGAATTTGTTCTATGATCCTTTGTCTTAGGATGCCAGTGCTACCTAAATAGATATTTCCCCTTCTTCTTAGGATCCTTTCCTACACTTGGAAATCAGGATGACCACTAGGGTCTAGGAGCACTTGGGCTAGTATTTCCTGAGCTTCTGTGTCATCAGTGAGGCTGTCAAGAACTTTGCAGAAAACATGAAATTTCTCTTCTGTGAGATTGATATATGTCTATAGGGCTGCAATTTTAAATACACTTCATCCCCTTCCTTGAATTCCCTTTCAGTCCTCTTCCTGTCTGAATATAATTTCATTTTTTCTTAGGACTTATGTAGGTTCTCTTTCAACAATTGTTGTGTTGCTGCTCTTTCCTTCACAAAACTTGCTACTAAGGGGTTATTGCTTGTACCCTCCTCCTGGTGATAATTGACTATTGGGGGATCAATGCCATAGAGGGCCTTGTAAGGAGACATGTCAGTAGCTGAATGAAATAAGGTGTTGTACCACCATTCTACCATAGGTAACCATCTGCACCATTGAGCAGGCTTCTGACTGGTCATGTATCTAAGGTTACATTTCTATACACTGGTTTACTCTTTTAGTTTGTCCATCCGTTTATGGTTGATAAGATGTACTTAGTTTAATATAAGTCTCCATGGTCTTGAATAGTTTCTTCCAGAAAACACTTATAAATTTTTTATCCCTGTCTGAAATTATGGTTGAGGAGGGCCATGTAGTTTGATTACTGAGTCCAGTACTATCTGGGATACTTGAGTAACAGTGAATGGGTGTGTGAGGGCCATGAGATGACACCTTTTTGTGAGCTTATCCACCACCACCAGAATTGTGTCCTTCCCTTATTATCTGGGCAGACCTATAGTGATGACTTGACATGCTTGACTTGGGGTAGGAATAAGTTGTAAGAGTCCAGGACTTGGGACATGTTCTCCCTTGTTTCTTTGACATTCTTCACATTGGGAAATTAGTGAGTCCCTTCTCATTGTGCGCCAATAAAATAATAGTTCAACTCTCTTAGTGGATGCTGTTATTCCAAAATGCCCTCCTTCAGGGCTGCTGCAAATTTGTTCCATGATCCTTTGTCTTAGATTGCCAATGCTTCCTAAATAGAAATTTTCCCTTCTTCTTAGGATCCCTTCCTACACATGGAAATCAGGATGACCATTGGGGTCTAGGAGCACTTGGGCTAGTATTTCCTAAGCTTCTGTGTCATCAGTGAGGCTGTCAATAACTTCAGTTTTCCAGTTAGGTATAACTGTTTGTATACCTGCACGGTTGCCTTCCATTTCATGCTTTCTAGATAAAGCATATGCCGCCAAGTTCTTTCCCCTTCTTATACTGTATGATATAATCAAAGCCTAGCATATTTGATAGCCATTTTTGTTGCACTAGGGTGGTCAACTTTTGTGATAGGAAATATTTAAGAGCTTCATGATCTGTTTTAATGTTGAACTACTGCCCCAAAAGGTATGTTCTCTATTTCTGTACTGCCATTATAATGGCTAATAGTTCTTTCTCATAAGTTGATAACCCCAAGTGCCTTGCAGATAAGGCTTTACTGAGGTTAGATAGAGGTCTTCCCTTCTGCATCAATACTGCCCCTACTCCTGTTTTGCATGCATCATTTCAACTACAAAAGTTCTAAAGAAGTTGGGTAGTGCCAGAACTGGGGTTTGAGTTTACACTGCCTTAAGTTTATGAAATTCTTGTTCTGCATCTTCATTCCATTTAAACCTGCCTTTCTTCAATAGATTAGTTACTGGTTTACTAATGATCCCATAGTGTTGTACAAACCTTCTATAGTATCATATGAGGCCTGAGAATCCTCTTAAAGATTTTAGGGATCTAGGTTTGGGCCATTGTATCATAGCCTCCACTTTTCTCTTGTCTGTAGACTCTCCTTGTTCATTTATGATATGCGCCAAATACTCCACCTAGGGTTGAGCAAAGATATACTTAGTTCTCTTCATATAGAATTTTCAGCCTCTGATTAAGCTGAGAAATCTGAGCTCCAGTCTCCCCTATCTAAGCCAAGGAATGCTCGAAGCTTTTGGTCATCTTCTCCTGCATCTGGTCTATTCTTCCTTCTAGAACCTTGAGCTCCTTTTCATGCTTCTGGAGGCTCGATTTTACAGTAGAATCTGCCATTGTTGGCCCAGGATTGCTCTGATACCAATTCGTCCGAAGGTGACAACAGCAAACAAGTAAAATAATAACAGAAAAAGGAAATGTCAGAATGAAAAGAAAACTAAAATTCATATAACTTTTTCCAGTAGACCATTACACATTTTGCTTGTATCTTATACTCTCAGCTCAATCCTAACAAACTAATTCAGAGACAATACACGTGAACCAATTCAGTTATTTAGCTAACAGACTAATAACAAAACGATTCGTTTAGTTGGCTTTTAAGTGATACGGTGCATTTTGGCAGAGCTGATTAAACTAGAGGAATGAAACAGTGCGTTTAAGGCAACTACATAACTGTTGCTTCCTAACGGCTATATCCTTATCCATGCTTCTCTTAATGACAGAAGCTAAAAAGAAATGGCTTTCCTCTGTTCTGACGATCCAAGATGGTTTTGTGACAAAGAAAAGGCGCAGTCCAGGTGGGTTTTGATTGTGTGGAGGAGGTGCACCGATACTTGAAGAATTTGTGGCTTCGAATCTAACGATTATTAAGAAGGTGGGTCCTCTTATCAATGCCATTCTTGGATGAATCCCCCACCCTCCGACAAACACACCGCCGGCGAAGGGTCTGTGTGATTTCGGGTAACACCTAATTGCAGGTCTTCTTTGCTCCTTGCTTGAACAGCTCAACAGTTTCAGACCTAACACTTGGCAGAAAGGTGTAATTATTAACACATATTAATAACACTAAGTCTGGGCGGACCGGCCAATTGGACAGGAAAATTGGACCGGTCCCCCTTTTTTCCATGTTTCCTTAGTTTTTTTTTTTTTTTTTTTTAGTATATATCTAAACATATTTATACTATGGATTTAAAAAAAAAAAAAATTAAAAATCCAAAAAAATTAGGTATAATTTGGATATATATCAAAAAAAATGATTGTATGAGTCCCATACAACCATTTTTTTGATATATATCCAAATTATACCTAATTTTTTTGGATTTTTAATTTTTTTTTTTTTTAAATCCATAGTATAAATATGTTTGGATATATACCAAAAAAAAAAAAAAAAAAAAAACTAAGGGAACATGAAAATGTCCAATTTTCATGTCCAATTTCCATGTCCATGTAGAACTACTCTATTAATAAAAGAAAAATATTAAGCAAAGAAAATAAATTTATTTAGCTGTAATTAATATAAGGGTTCTCTTAACATGTGCCCTTAGGGCACATGCTAAGCACACAGTTCAAGAAAATATTCTCTTGAACTGTGTACATATTCTCTTAATTTTTGTATTTGCACTAAGTTCAAGAGAATATAAACACAGTTCAAGAGAATATTCTCTTGAACTGTGTGCTTAGCATGTGCCCTTAGGGCACATGTTAAGTTTTCCCTTAATATAATGATAATTTTCTTTACTATTTAAAAAGTATAATTATTTATAAAATTTATTATTTTATAATTTTAAACAAATTATATCAATTTTAAATTTAAAGATATCTTAAATTAAATTTTTAAAAATTGATAATAATTTTATATTGTGAAATAAAAAATATATATTATACTTATAATAGTTTAATAATAAAGTTCTCTCCTTTTACTATACAAGAATATAAGTTCGAGCCTAACTCTCATACTACTTTCTTTTATAGCTACTTGTTAGAATCTACTTATAAATTGATAGTTGAAAAATATAAGCCTAAATTTACTATCTCTATTTTATTAAATGAGAAGTCACTAATTTTTTCTCTTTCTGATTTACTATTTTGTCTTTATTTTATCTTTTCATTATCTCATAACTTCTTCTTCTTTATTTTTTTAAAAAAAAAATTCACGCATGTAGTGTGTGCATGGTTGATTACCAGACAAAATTTGGGAATAAGAACACGAAATACTTCTTACTCGTAAATGAAATCGAATTACAAAAACACCAAAGTCAAGGTGATACCTCCTCCCATCTCAAATTGAAACTCAAAACTTAAAAATATATATGAGATCGATCCATTGACAACATTGTAAAAAAAGATCTATTCTTACAACAGATCTCAGTCGTTTATGTTGAGATCTAATGGTTAAAATGACCCTTATCCGCAATTTAGTTTCCAAGATATCGCGGTTTAATATTGCGGATGATATTAAATATCCATTATACCCGTAACATTTAATTAATACACTCACTGTCTGTAATTTAATACTACGAATGGTAGTTTAATTATAAAAAACAGTCATTGTTCATAGCAATTATTTATTTTGATAGTAGCGATCTAGGTATTTATAATTAAGACAATTAAATTTTATATTTCTTTTAACGTGTTCTTATTCTTACTAACATGAATCTGCAATAAGGAGATATAGAAAATTTAATAACTTTAATTATAAAACTGCGTTCGTCCTAATTTATAGCAATTTGTTTTTATGCCATCTCATTTCGACAGTACCGATCTGGGTAGTTCGACTTAAGTGTATTCTTATTTTTACTGATTTATGTGATCTGGGCTGATGAGAAAAAAACATGGCTAAACAATTGGTATATATCATTCCGTTTGTCTAGTCTTACATGTTTCTCATTCATCTCAGATAATATGAATCTGCAACGAGAATATGCAAAAGAAATAGAAAATAGCTTTAATAATCCTCTGTTTGCAGTGTAGTACTGCGGATGAGGTTTTATAACGATGTTGCTGGCTTTTTTACAAAAATTCTTTAAAAAATCTTCATCAAGATCTCTTACATCATCCTCAAAGATAGATCTCGTCCGCAGTTTAATATTGTGGATGGTAAAAAAATTTAATTACCCTGTCCGCAGTTTAATACTGCGAACGGTAATTTTTTTAATTAATTCTTCCGCAGTATTAAACTGCGGACATGGAGTGCATTAATTGAATGTTTGGTGTATAATAGACATTTAATACCATCCACAGTATATTAAACTGTGGTATCTTGGAAACTAAACTACGGACGAGAGTCATTTTAACCATTAGATCTCAGCATAGACGACTGAGATATGTTGTAAGGATAAATCTTTTTTTTTACAACGTTATCAATGAACCGATATATATATATATATATATATATATATATACATACATACATTTAAAAAATAGACAAAAATAAACAAATTTGTATAATTCTTCAACATGAGCAATGAAAAGGAGGTCGCCATGATAACCCCACGCTAAAATCTAAATAGTGTCTTCCGCGTTTAACGCAAATCAAACCACCTCCACGGAGAGATCATGAAAAAAACTCTGTAAAATGAGAAAAACTCAAACTAGGAGACGAAACGCTCCATAAATTGGAAAAAAAATCATATGAAAAGAATGTTAGGGAAAAAACTTAGGAGGAGGGTCTCTTTAGTGTAAATTAGAGACCCTCCCCATATCTGAAAACATAGAGGCTAGGGTGGGTTTTTTTGTAGAGAGAAAATAGGAAGAATTTTGTTTGGTAATTGTTTCTGTTTTAAATTTTTTGTTTGTACTTCTACTATTTTTAAAACTGGAACCAGAAAGTAAGGTTTGGTAACTATTTATACTTTGAAAAAAGTGAAGGCCAAAAATCCACTTTGGCAGTAAAAAAGTGAAAACATAAAAAAATTACTTTTAAAATTTTGACAATACAAGAAGGCATTCCAACTTTAATAAGTTCCAAGTATCGTACCTTGTTAACAACAAAATTTAAAACTCTACCTCTTTATAAAAGTAAATAAAATTAACATATATATATATATATATATATATATATATATATATATATATATATATATATAAAATAAATTGTCTCTCAACCCTTAATTTTAGAAATAGTCTCTCAACCCTAAAATTTAGCAATAAATCTTAAGTATAAATAAAATTCTATTTAACTCTTAAAAAAAACCCTCAAATCTCTTAGCCACCAAATTTTATACTTGCAATAAATAGCCTTTTAAATCTCTTGGTCACCAAATTCTATCTTTGTAATTCATAACCGTACGTACCATGGTTACTCATTTCTTTAAAAATAATTATTTTTTTGGTAGAGATAAGATAATTTCCATGAAAGCAATTCATTTGATTGGTTATCTTGTTAGTCATCTTATGTCCGAGATTGCATAGAAGATTGAGATTTGGTTTTACATTCATTAAGATGAGCGATTTCTTTTTGTTAAATGAAAAAAAGATTGATTATTTGATTGTTAATTTGTTATATAGCATACACTTATTAAATATATCTTTTTCTTTTTTAATTCATTCTTCTTCATGGGTATCCTTATGGTTTATATAATCATTGTATATCAAAGCTTCACAATGGAAAGTCTATCATGTGTGGTTTAAATCAGTAATTTATCAAAAAATGAGACTGGGAATATCGTCTGATCTTCAAAGCAAATAATTGATATGAACATTATTCTAGAAAATGCATCTTACATTGTCCATAGTAGATCTAATGGCCCAAAATAGGAATTTTTCTACACCTACCGTTAATAGGAGTGGCGGCAGGTAAAAACTTTATAGCGGCTCGTATAATGATAATAATACCCCTAGTTTTAAACTCAATATAGCACTGCCACTACTCCTGTGACGACCCCAAATCCGGGTTCTTTAACCTCGGGTTTGGTTCTCATTGTACAATACTAAACAATAATGAAATACATAAATTGTATTCAAACTTCGCGGAATAATACAAAAGGTTCCTTAATCAAAAGGCTACACTTCCCAAAGTCTATTACCTTAATCTTAAACATTACTTATCTTAAGGGAAATACAAAAGATTTACAACAGTAATTACATAACAGTAAACTAAACTAGCATGCAACTACTAAAATTAAACATTCGCTTTCCCCTTGCCTTTATCCGATTTAGAGCTTTCGGGATTGGCTGAAATAAAGTCATGATATAGCAAGAATGAGCACCTAAATGGCTCAACAAGTTTATAAACAACAATCATACGATATATCATGATGAAGGGAAATAACTTCAAGGTTTCAACAATAACAATTGTGAAAGATAACAAGAATCAATGTTCAATAAAAGAAGGAATTGACTCTTTACTGCTGAGTGGTATTTAATGACCATGAACTGCTACTAAGGTAGAACAGACATACAATGTCTGACTCCTTGTTAAAATAACGGGACACTTGAGGGGATCAGTCCTCTCATGTCCTATGTATATGCATCACATTTAGTTTTCTTGCGCGCTGTCGGGTCTCCGACAAATAAAAATTCCCCTTTAACTAGGGTTGTTCTATCTCAGTCTTACTGTAAGAATCCGCACCAGCCAATGGTTTGGATAAGCTTTTATAATATTCAACTAAATGAATTTAACATGCATTTGTCTAGCCGAAACAATTAGCTTAGACGTTCTTAAACAGTTTGCAAAAGCACTATGTGTGAATAGAATAATCAATAACGATGTGAAGTAATTTTCGATAATTAATTCACTCAAAGGTCTGTCAAATATCTACGAGTGTAGATACTTGCTCAACAATAATTGAATTGCTCAAAGTAATTAAAGTTGAATAATAATTGCAACAATAAGTACAAGTTAAGGGTAGAAGACTTGCCTCGTGTGTCGTCTACGGCTAACCAACTTAATTTAATAATTCTTGAACGGACCTAACAATTAAATCAGTTTGATCTTAAATTAGTATCATATACACATTAGTATAATGACCTTTATAACTCTTACGAACCACATAATTATATAATTATGGGTATATAATCACATAGGAAACATTATCCTTAATTACTTGATAATATTTCAAACACAAAGAACTTATATTAATTATTTAATATAGTTCATACACTTATATAATATTATTAACAATTTAATAATATTTTATTAGTCTTGTAGTATTATTAATCGTTTAATAATACATTATTAGTCTTCTAATATTATTAATCTTTTAATAATATTCTATCAATCACTTAACATTATTAATCCATTAATAACATTTTATTGTCCTTATAATATTATTAATTATTTAATAATATTTTATTCACCTCATAATATTATTAATCCTTTAATAATATTTTATTTATTATTTAATATTATTAACTATTTAATAATATTTTAAATCATTATCTAATATTATTAATTATTTAATAATATTTTATTAATTATCTAATATTATTAATCATTTAATAATATTTTATTACCTCATTAATATTATTAACCATTTAATAATATTTTAAACATTATCTAATATTATTAATTATTTAATAATATTTTATTTAATATCCAATATTATTAATCATTTAATAATATTTTATTATCTTATTAATATTATTAATCATCTAATAATATTTTAAATCATTATCTAATATTATTAATCATTTAGTAATATTTTATTTATTATCTAATATTATTAACCATTTAATAATATTTTATTCATTATCTAATATTATTAATCATTAAATAATATTTTATTTATTTACTAATATTATTATTTATTTAATAATATTTTATTGACTTATTAATGTTATTACTCATTTAATAATATTTTAATCTCTTACTAATATTATCAATCATTTCATAATATTTAATTACTTATTAATATTATTAACCATGTAGCAATATTTTAATACTCTTTAAATAATACCAAAAGTTAACTTTTAAATTGGGTTAACCTTAGTATTTAATTTAAACATTAGATAGCATTGATTTACAAATAGACTCCATATAAATTTGTTTAATACCCAAATATATTCATTTTACACCTATTTCAACTTAATTTTTCAAAGAAAACTTGACCCGGATCGACCCGACCCGACCCGACCCGACCCGGAGCACCAAAAATCTGCTTAACAGATTCAGTCCTGACGCGGCTGCGTCAGCCATTTTGTCCGAAAGTCAACAGTTTGACTGCTCGACCCTCCGACCCTCCGACAGCCATAACTTCTTCATACGAAAACATTTTGGGGTGATTCTTGAGTCCATTCTCATCATAATTTCCCCCTCTACAATTTCTCTTTAGATCACAAATCCAAATTCCAAACGTAACTAGACTCAAAATGGCTCACAATGCAACATAGGGTTTTAAAATCAACATCCTTTGCGGTAAAAGCCATAACTTCTTTGTTTTTCAATATTTTTGAAAGCTTCAAGTTGGGTTTTCTTACAAACTCATACATAAAACTTTCTAGCCATATAAATCAAGTATTTAACTTGTACATTTCGAAATGATACAAAATATATTACATAGCTACATAGGGTTTTACCGGTAAAATACAATATGAACATTTCTTATGTTTTTATGCAAAATACACCTACCAAATCATGATATAAACACTTCATACCATGAATATATATATATTACATATATAAACACTTCTAGATCATCAAAACGAGTTTTGATCGGTTAAAAATAGATTTTAACCGGTCAAAAACTTTCTAGACTACAAAAATGAAATAAGATGGAGTTTAGAGAACTTTTAAACCTTTGTGATTTGTTGACTCTCCTTCTCCTTATACCAAAGTAGGTTGTGTAGCTATTGGACATCCACCAAGACCTTCCTTAGCTTTTTCTCTCAACACTTAGGTGTTTTGCTCTCAAATGCTCTCAAATGCTCTCTCTCTTTTTTTTTCTAGCAACTTCAAATGAACTAACAAACATTGAACAAGTGTGGAGTGTTTCTTTTATAGTCAACCACTAACACACCATTAACTCACTAATTCACCCATGTTGGTCAATTTAATTGCTAATCATGCTTACTATTTGATTGAATGACCATTTGATTGACTCATGGAATGACTAGGGTTGTTCAACCACTATATGACATGGATGGATTTTCAAGCAATCTAAGAAGTCAAGTTATCCATGTGGGGCCCCCAAGAATTCAGCAAATTGGATTATCCAAGCCATTTTTCCTTTATTTTTAATACAAAAATGTGCATATATACATCTATATATATATATATACATATATATATATATATTGACCAAAGTTTGACCCTTATTGGACTTCACATTGGGCTTGGTAATAACTTCTATTGGGCTCATTCAATTAAATTGTTTGGGCTCAATTTAAATAACACATTGGGCTTATATTAAATAGTCTAGGTTACATTTAATTAAATCAAGCATTGAGCTTGTTTAATTAATTACATGGGCTAGTAATTAAATTAATTACATGGGCTACTAAGTTAATATCTTTAACCTAGTTTATCAACTTATTTGGATATAAAATATAATCCAATTAGATTTGCTTTAATTAATTATACACTTTGCTTTAATTCTTTAAATAAATATACAAGCACATAAGTACATTTATTTAATTATCTAATGCACAATTAATTAATGAGAAAAATTTAAATTCATTGCTAAATATTTATTAAGTATATTTACAATGACTAATGAAATTCGTGGTCATTACAACTCCTTTTAGCGATAAGACCCAAATGACGCATTTTATGCAATTTTATTTTAAAGTCCTTAAAGCACTATCGCTATTCCTTCTAGCAGCACAGGATAAACGGCGCATTTTCAATAACAAACATCGTCGTTTTCTCTTGCTGCTATTCCCTCTAGCGACAGAAACACAATTAAACCACAAAAGCAGATCTGTTCCAGTAAACTTACATTTATGTTACAATTAGAAGAAAAAAAGAAAAAGACAAGACAGCTTTGGAGTCAAATAGCAATCCACTTACACACAAAAAATAAAAAATAACCAATTATTTCACTCAAAATCCAAGTAAGAATATTTTATTAAACAATTTTTTTCTAAAAATTATTTTATAGAAATTTTTGAAGAATTTTATGTTGACTTTTTTTTTTTATAAAAGTTAATTTAGTGAAAATTAACTATATATTTGTATATGCATGCATGTATTATAATGGACAAAATTCCCTTCATTCATTATCATATAAAATTTAAAGAAAAATTAACATGAATTAATTTAAGAAAAATATCTATAACACTTGTGCTTGCTGCTAATTTTTTTATAGTTTTCATTAGACCAGATATTTATTGTTGTTAATTTGTTAAAAAATAATTTGGATATATATTTGTATATGTATATATGCATAAATTGTAAATGAAAAAATTTCATTATTTGATTTTATTTAAAACTTTAAGAAAAATAAATATGAAATAATTTAAATAACATATATACAATAGTTACTTGTGATTGTAATTATTTTTGTATAGTTTTCATTAAGAAATATTTATTATTGTTAATTTACTGAAAATTAATTGGAAAATATACAATAATCATTGATTATTTGATTAAATGCTATGCAATTGTCAAATATAGTATAAAATAACAAATGATCCAATTGGTATGTTATCCTTTTTAGGTCAAATATGGAGAATTGGATCTCCAGACCTATTGATAATAGTATTCAATAAGACCAAAAAAATCATGTCTTAGATGATGTATAGGAGGGTAAGTATATGGGAGTAAACTTATGTCATCCTAAATTACCACAATAACATGCGACCAATCGGAATTAACAAATACCCAAAAAATATTATTGCATAAGTCTGAGTTTGGAGTTTTTTTTCCATCCAACAATTATTACAAACATCGATACAAGTCTCGTTTTCGTCCTAGTTGAAAGATGGTGACAAATAAAAACTAAGACTCTACTAATTAAACCAAAATTACTCAAGTAATGAATCAATATGAATTTAAATTTTAGCCTCAAAGATTTTTTAAATTATAACTTAATTTATTTTTTTAAAATTATGCAAAGTCCAAAATTTTAACATATTTATTAATCTTACTTACTTAAGATCCTTCGTGTGTGTGTGAATCAAAATGTATCAAACTAACGAAAAAAACTTAGATCCGCTTACATAATTAAATGTCTCATAAAAGATATCAAAAAATATATATATACAACAAAACTTTATATTTTTATCTTTCACATCACTCAAAGCTAATACATGCAAATATAAATTAGGAGATCAATTTTTTTTTTAATCTTTTAAGCACTACTAGGATTATTAATTTCTTTTAAGCTTTATTTTCTTTAATTAAATGGGTGCATTTTATGCTCCATCCCATTTTTTTTCTTTTCTCTCTCTCTTTTTTTTTCAATATCAGTGAGTGCATTTTATGCTCTATCTCACCAGCGAGTGCGTTTTACGCTCCATCTTGCTTTCTTTACATAACTCTCTTAACTTTTTTTTCTCTACACGATAAATTAATTTTAATAATCCCAAAAAATTTACCTAAATCATCTCTCCTAAATTATATTATACCTCAATTTTGCTTCAAGTTACGATCAAATAAAAATATAGAATTCAAAAATACCTATCATGAACATTTAACCAAATAAACTTCACTTAAGTTAAAACTAACTCAAACAATTGGACATGTGCTTAAGAATTTAAAGGATCTCAAATAAAATAATAACCAACAATATGCCAAAATTCAGACTAACAAAAATTTATCCATTTTTTCAAGAGTTATTAAATAAAACCCAAATTTTTTATCATCGACCAAAATTTTAATTCAAAATTTTTTCATTGCCCAAGAGACTCTACCTAAAAACTAAGTTACCCCATTTTCGTAGAGAACACGGTTACACTTAGCATGTGCAATAAGCCTTTAAACACAAAGGTGCAAGTGGACGAGTTGTGTCTTGTGAGGGTTTGCAGTGAATTTACCCACAAAATTCCAAAATTTAAACTAAAATAAAGCCTAAATTTTTTTTAAAATTCTTTCAAAATTTACCCACACCCCCAAACTTAAAATAGACATTATTCTCAATGTATAAAATAAAAAAAATTAAGAACAAGGGACTCCCCTGAATATGTAGCATTTTTCCTCCTCATCTACCAAGCCTGAGTTGCATTGAATAAACCTGAAACAAATAAAAATAAAATATTAAAACAAATAAAAAACTAAATTTTACTACTATAAAAATAAAATCTACTAAAAATAAAATAAAATAAAAATAAAAAATAAAAACTAAAACTTGGGTTGCCTCCCAATAAGTGTTTGTTTTAAAGTCTCAGCCTGACTACTCCATTTTCTTCAATCAGATTCAATCGCAAAAAATATCTGTCCATGTCTCATTTTTGTTTTTACTTTAATCTACATTGCATTCTTCCAAAATTGCAAACCATCTCCAAACTTGAATTCATCCAAGTTACCAAAGTCTTTAACAAAGTCAACCCGATAGTACTCCTCAAAATTCTGAGTTTATTGCACGAAAGGTGCAATCGGATTTTTCTTAATACCATTCGAATTTAAGACTTGATTATCCTCATCATTCTCTTCTTCTTCCCAAACCTTGCTATTTTTCTTTTAAACCTCATCATCATCTTCTTTATTCGAATGAGACCTCTTAAGATTAATTTTTTTCACTTCTTGAAACTCCTTGCCATTTTCTAATATAACTGTCTCACATTGCTCTTTACATTCCTCTGTATTGCTAGGTAAAGTTTTGCGAATGTAATTGTTGACTTGATTGGCAAGTTGTTCCCTTCGACTCTCATCCTCTTTCCTTTTGAATTTTCCAATCTCGTATTAATTCTTCATCTCGTTTAATACTCATCTCGTTATATTCTGTAATCCTCGCAAGAATTTCCTCACAAGTTAATTTTTTTTCTCTTGCTGCAGTGCAGGTTGTTGATACGAGAATTCGTAATATTGAGGTGGATACAAAAATTCTAACGGGTATGATAATTTTGGAGCAAAATATTATTGATTATTCATTCTTGTCTCATTTCGTTCTAAAAATCTATCAAGAATTTTCTCCAAATTAGATTTCTGCTCTTGTTGTTGTGGATGTGGGTATTGAAAATCCTGATGATAATATTTGGGGCAAATAATTGATCTTGATTGTTATTATTCCATGAATGATTTGAATAATTATGTCAATCCGGATGATAGTAGTTTGAGGTGTAACTAGGGTGCTGATGGTGAGTATTCTGAATGGACTGCCTCTCAAACGCGTCAACCCGCCTTTCAAGCATCGAAAGTTGATTAACCAATGGCTCAAATATTGCCGCACTTGATGGATTCATCCTCTCAAAATACCATTCATAATTAAATGCAGCCATCGTACTTGAAAAAAAAATTAAAATCAAATGAATAAAAATATACAAGTTTAAATTAAAAATAATTTGACAAAAAATAATATTAGCAAAAATTATTAAATTAATTCTCTGGCAACGGCGCCAAAAACTTGGTTGCCTAAATTTAAATAGGAATTTACACACAAGTATACGCGACCCACAAGTAATATAATGATAAAGTCGAGTGTCGAACCCACATGGAATTAAAAATAATTATTATCAAACACTAATTTTATATCAAATTAATTCTATTTAAATAATCGCAATTTAATTATAAAATAAACTAATTAAAATTTCTAACTAAATTAATCTAATGAAAATGATTTAATCAAATTAAAAAAATAGTTAAGATTATAATTTTTTTCAATTCTTCATTTAAATCTCTTCACTCTCTTTTTAATTAATTAATTATATTAAATTGTTAATTAAGATTTCTTAACTATTTATTAAACTTTTTCAAGAATTAATAAAAAGATTTATTCCAATTAATTTGCTATATTACTATGTAAAATAACTTAAAATAAACTCATTAAGATCCAACTCTCAACAAAGTTACATGTGGCATATAAGTATTTTCATCCTATACATTATTATACTACTCTTCCTAGAAAGAATTAACAAATTTACATATTATCATATCCAGATCTAATCCTAGAATTCCTTTTACAATTCCTTCTAAGATATCACAACTAATTATTGCGCAAATAATTATACATGAATGAATAAAATATAATAAATAACTCATATATAATTATTAATAATTAAAAAGAAAACAAATTAAATTAAACTACATATTGGGTTCAATTGCAATCTTAATAAAAAAAAATTAACTTATAATTAAATAATAAATTAACCATAAATAATTCAACATCTCAACATTACAAAAATTAGATAGAGAGAAAAGAAATCAAATCTGTATTGATATCCCTCTGTCACTCGGATCACAGTTTTCAATCCCCAAGCTCCGCCTTCAATTCTCGAATCATTCGCATTAAATATTTGCTCCTAAACTAATAAAATTATTCTACTATCTTCTAATCTATGTTAATAATCTGTTAATATATTCTAATATGCTAAAAATAAGAGCTACATGGTGTATTTATAGGAGTATAATAATAATTCTAAGCTAATGTGAAAAAAAAATTCAATTAGGAATCAAAAAGGCTAAAAATCCCGAATCTGCAGCAAAAGCGCGTCGCCAAACGAAGCCTTAGCCCGCATTGACCAGAGTCAACACGCTGACAGCTCGAAGCTTCTTTCCTTTCCGCGCATTGCACGCATTGCGCGCATGCAATCTATCGCTCTATGACTGAAACGATGTTGCTAGTTACCCGGCATGCCTCTACTGGCTTGCGCAACGTGCGGTCATGCCTCCTTGCTGCTAACATGACACGTCGTCATTTAATTGGTTATGCTTGAGTCTATGTTCATGTGCGTATAGCGCCTGACTACCTTGCAGCTGATTATTACGGTTTTGCCACCAGCTTGAATTTCTTTCCTTTTTCCTATAAAATAATATAAAATAAAAATAAAAATAATAAAATGCATAAAATTAAATAAATTATCTAAAATCAATTAAAATGCTTAAAAACTAACAAATTATTAAGTCTAAAAATATATAATAAATATGAATAAAATCCAATTATCAGTGACCAAAGACAAATACCTTTTACTTAAACTGTGGGGAGATAACAATTATATTGGAGGGTGTGTATTTTTTATCAGGGTTGTAGGTGTTGGGAAAACCCTTAATTTGTCCCTTATTTGACACTCCCTTAACCCATTTTAAGAAATATTTTAGGTCAGCCGTTGTCTCATAATATGAGATTGTAAGAAAAAGATGTGTTATTTCATTAGTTTGCTTGCATAATTTTTTTTTCAAAATACCCTAAGAAAACAAGTAAAGATGAGGTTGGCCGACACACAAAGACATATATCATTTGGTTGTGTGGAATAATATTGATCCCAACGAGGTCAAAAAATACTATACACCTTAGGTATATGTACTTTGTTGCTGATATAAAATATTGTGTAACGTATATTTAGGGTGTCTCTTTGTTAGGCTACTTATATCGGGCTATGTATATAGCCACTAGAAGAGGTAGTAAGTTTATCAATGGGTGTGTCACCTTGTTACAGATTTAGGCATACGACCGGCTATTAGTTAGAAAGCCTAACCTTTGAAAATATTCTCAATTTTGGTTATTAAGAATATCTCAATAGACAAATATCCCGATAGACAGATAATCTCCATCACCATCTATCATTTTACCTCGGGGAGTTAATAGGCAACCTACGTGGAGGGTAGTTTGACAGCCTTACACGAGATGAGATGATGTTTTAAGACAGTGTCGTAACCTCAAACTGAGTAAGCACCTTTAATAGTTAACTCATGAAAATCACTCATCAAATGATTGTGCCACATTGATTGAACGTGAAACAACTTAGAATGTGCCTGTAAATTTGATCAGAATATGAAAATATTTGCAAAGTACATGTTATCGACTCTACTGATGATTGCTGACAACCTTATGATATATCATACTATCTTCAGTTGCATCTGCCCTGTATAGTGCATAAACCTTTGTGTCAATAATGCGCAACTCACTTACTCTATGAATGTTGTACTTCATAGAATCCAAAATTTGAATTTGAAAACGTCTAAACATCTCCTTTGCATACACTTTTGCAGTATGCACTTTTAACGATGATCCACATACCATACTCTGTTTCTGATGGGCTATTACATAGTCGGCCTTTCTCTTTCTAATGAATTGTTTCTCAATAGTCTTTTTGAGTTTTGACTACAAATTCTTTCATGCATGTTGAAGCATTCACATATTCATTAAAAAAAATAGTTCATGCCTTCGCTTCTTTTGGTGGTTGTCATTCCAGCGACAAAATATCTCTTTATATATGTCTGTATCCATTCCTTCTTTGTATCAATTCATGATCTCTCATTAGAATATCTCAATGTTCCTTAAACTCGTTAATGGATAACGAATTATAAACATAATTGTTAAAATACGATTTTAATGATGGGTGTTCAGAATAAATATAATGCAGCTTCTCCGAAAATTTATTGCTAATATGCTAAGAACATAGTACATAATGAATGAAAGGAGGGAATACCTTAGCAAAAGCATTAATTGCTCATGACTTTATCTTGGTCAGTGATGATGGTTACAGGTGTCCTGTAGTCCATGACTTTGAGTCACGTCTGTAAGACCCCGAATTTTATGAAATACAAAATTTAATTTTTTTCTTCATATATATATTTTTTTGAAACAGTAAGTGGTTAAATCGATAAAGTTAAAAGTTAAGGATGTTATGTGCAAATTTTATTTTGTCGGACAATATTCGTTTGGTCGGGGAATATTCGTTTGGTCCGACGGCGCCGAAATAACAAATTATTGGTGGACCCCACATCGGAATATTTGTCGGATATAGAAAACGACAGAAATAACATTTTTAAATAAAAATAGTCAACGGAACTGTTAAAATACCGGTGATAAAAGAATAGTAGCATACGATAGTTATTGGTATTTTCTGTAGCACTCGGTACTCTACAGTAACACACGGTATTGCATAGTGTCTCATATTTTTGGTCTGATAATTGACACCGTAACTGTTACGCATCATTTCATCGATAATTGTCACTGCATAATATTTTATATTATCAATTCAATAATTGTTGTTACACAGTATTTTGCATTATTGATTTAATAATTGTGATTACACTGTATTTTATATCATTGAGTCAATAATTGTTGTTGCACTGTTTTTAAAATTATTGAACCTAATAATTGTCACAGTAACATATGCACAGTAATTCACATTATTGAATCAATAATTGTCATTACACAGTAACGTATGCTTTATTTTACATTATTGTTATCTCTATTATGATGTTATTTAAACAGTTGTATTTCATTAATTTATTGACTTGATATTTAAGAGCTAACTATACTGTATTTATAACAATTAGTCATAATAATTGAATTGATAAAGTTATTTGTTTATAATATAAAGTTAGGTGATTATTAGGTGATATGAAATGAATGGTGTAGATTAAAGTGTGAATTATTGTTGAATAATTGAATTGATTTGTTTATAATATAAAGTTAGGTGATTATTAGGTGATATGAAATGAATGGTGTAGATTAAAGTGTGAATTATTGTTGAATAATTAAATTGATTTGTTTATAATATAAAGTTAGGTGATTATTAGGTGATATGAAATGAATGGTGTAGATTAAAGATAATATAATATTTGAAATGGATGGTGTAGATTAAAAGATGATCTTTAAATGAATGGTTTAGATTAAATAAATGATAAGATTTTTGGCTATAAATAGAAGCCTTAACTTAAGGATTTTTCATAAACTTCCTTACTTGTTCTTTCTTTCTCTCTCTAAATACTTCTTGTGAAAGTTCTCTCTAAGTGTGCTTAAGTCATCTTGAGTATTTGTGAAGATCTATAAGTATACGTGTACTGTTCAAGTTAATCAACCTCATTTAACTCAATATCCAGTCACGTGTTGAGGTAAGGGATACCATCTTTTTCATCTTCCATTATTCAAACATACTATGGTAAGGGATTATCATTATTTGATTCTCGATAATAATATTGTTTCTTCCTTACTCATAAGACGTGCCTTTTATTTCCATGTATTAAATTGTGGGAATAACCTTACGGAGCGGATTGCCGCCTGTTGGTGAATAACCTTTCGTATTCATTCATTATTAATCTCTGAGAATAACCTTACGGAGCGGATTGCCGCCTGTTTGGTGAATAACTCTTTGTACTCAAATTCTATTAAATTATGGGAATAACCTTACGGAGCGGATTGCCGCCTGTTTGGTGAATAACTCTTTGTACTCAAATTCTATTAAATTGTGGGAATAACCTTACGGAGCGGATTGCCGCCTGTTGGTGAATAACCCTTTGTATTAATTTCCTTCACCTTTTGTTAATCAAACCTGCTACGGTAAGGGATATTATTTTCTTTCATACTCCTAAATCGAAATTTATTATGGAACTATTGTTTCTATAATTCCTGAAAATATTATATGTTCCATAATAGTTGAACTTCATTATTTCAACTGAACCTTCCTATTTACGTGAACCTTTCTATTGAATTGTAACCGTTATTCTGAACTGTGGATCTTGAATATCATTTTAAAATTTCACTCCACATCATGTTGACAATTTGGACATTATTTGAATCTGTACAAAGTAAACTTCCGATACTTATTGTTATCCTATTTCTTCTGTTCATCATTTATACCATTCTAATCATCCAAAAATTAAGCTGTTGTGAATATCTGTGGCCGGGGGCACAGATGTGATATATTTGTTGAACAGATGATAGGTTAAAGGCGATATAATAGGTTAAAGGCGATACATCTGTTCGGTGTCTTTTATGGCACGTGGTGAATGTTCTCTTTGGCCCGTAGTGCAAAGATGAACTGTTGTTTGGTATGATTATGACCAAAGGCTGAATCTGGTATAATCATGACCGTTGGTGCTATATTGAATATCTTTGGCCGTAGTACAAAGATGAACTGTTGATGTGCATGATTATGATCAGGAACTGTGAATTTGTATTATCTTGACTAATGATATTTCAGATGATAAAAGTTGATGATGTTTTTCCTAAAAAGAGAACCGAGTGGACATTATAGTCTGCATTATTCTTCTAATAGATTACTCATTCCGCTGCTATTATTGATCTGAACGTTGTTTAAGAATTTAACTGCAGTTTTTGATATAAACCTTGTAGTCTATTGTATTCTATCAAGAACTCAACTGTTGAAGACTAATGATAATTTATTCGTCATTATCTTAGTCATGATATTCTTTACTGGGCTATTTGAGCTCACCCTTTCTTTTGTTCCATTGTTTTTCAACAGGAGATGAAAACATAACAGGGTCTAGCCGGGGAATGGAGTGAGGGTCCGAGGAATAGTTATCATAGTCTTCACGTTTTGTAAAATAGTGTGGCAATAATAGTGAAGACTTAGTTGTGTATTATTATACACTGTATTGTTGTACGTTGTGCTTTGTTGTAATAATTTTGTTGTAGTCTTTTGACGACTCAAGTTTGGGCTGTGTGGGCCCAGATTTGGGGGCGTCACAGTTGGTATCAGAGCTTAGGGATATGGTCTTTAATGGAGATCTGGGGTTAGAACTAGGAGGGGAGAGACGAATAGAATCAATCACTAGTGTGTCCTACCTAATTAGATTTTGTTATCTAATGAATCGATTTAAATATAGGAACATGAAGAGATGAGTCAGTTTGTTTGAACTAACAATTATTTTGTGACTACAGTTGAATATGACATATGAAAATCAGGAAATTAACAATGGAGTGCCCGAAACAAATGTACCTGCGAATCAAGAGACGACGAATAATCTTCCTACAAACTCAGAGTTGAATCATTTGCCTAAGGCAAAAATTATGCGTGTTCTATCCAGTAAGGATGAAGGTGAAAGCTCTGCTACAGTCGTTCCAGATCCATTCTTAGAAGCAATTAAAGGAAGTAACGAACTTGCGGAAATTATTGCCTTTAATTTACTCACTAATTGGGAGAGTGATATCACCTGGTTATGCTCTATAACAAAGGATCAGAATATATGGACTTTTCATATTAGTCTTTGGGATTTATGGTGTTCCAGCTATGATTTTCAAGATTATTTAAAAATGATGTTTCTATACTTTTGGGCGTTACAATTTAGAGGAATTCAGGTTAAGTTAGTCACTATCGTGGAAACTGCAGTCTATCGAAAATACTATTTTAATGGAAATCATTGGTACCTTACTACTGATGAAGTTGATGAACCCGAGAAACAGTTTGCTAGAAAATTATTCAGTGGTATTCCCATGGTTGAAATACGTGAAGATCCGAATGAAGTATTCGGGATTCGATTTGACGATAACAGTCAAGAAACCGAATGAGGTGATAACCGGTAAGCTATTCATAAATTCTCGTGAAGTCTATGCCATATTAGATACTGGCTCTATCCACTCTTTTATCTCACCTATATGTACTCAACGTTTAAATTTGACTATTGAAAACTTAAATCTTGTCTTATCAGTTGAAACCTCATTGGGAGAAATACCTATTACATTTACTATCTATAAATCTTGCCTAGTTCAAATCAACAACCTCACATTACCTGTTGACCTTATTTCTTTGGAGATGCGTGAATTTGATGTGATTTTAGGAATTGATTGGTTGACTACCCATCATGCTAAAATTAATTGTTTTCATAAGATTATTAGTTTTCATATTCCTAATCAACCTGTCATGCAAATTCAAGCAACTAAACCATTGAAATCTATAACTGTTATTTCTAGGCATAAAGCCATTCGTTTATTGAAAAACGGATGTCAAGCCTTTTTAGCTCATGTCACTGATTTGAACAAAAACACGTCAAACTTGAATGATATTCCCATTGTTAATGAGTTTCCTGACGTTTTTCTGAGGAACTTTCTGGCTTACCCCAAACCGTGAAATTGAATTCTGTATCGATCTTGAACCCGGCACTAAGCCCATTTTTAAAGTCCCATGCCAAATGGCTCCCATAGAACACCAAGAGTTGAAAGTTTAATTACTAGATATCGGTATCATTCATTCTAGTACAAAACTTATATCGAGCGAGGAATGCGAGAAGAGTTTTCAAGAACTCAAGAGGAGACTTGTTTCAGCTCCTGTTCTAACCATACCATCAGGATCAGGAGAATTTGTTATCTACAGCGATGCTTCTGGTAAAGGTCTAGGTTGTGTCCTTATGCAACATGGAAAGGTTATAGCCTATGCCTCTCGACAACTCAAAGATTATGAGAAAAATTATCCTACTCATGATCTAGAGTTGGCAGCAGTCGTTTTCGCGTTAAAGATCTGGAGACACTACTTGTACGGAGAAAAGTGGATATCTATACGGATCATAAAAGTCTCAAGTATTTCTTCACCCAGAAGGAACTCAACATGCGACAACGACGTTGGCTTGAGCTGTTAAAGGATTATGACCACACAATCCAGTATCACCCGGGAAAGGCGAACGTTGTAGCTGACGCTTTGAGCAGAAAATCTTATGCAAGTACAAGTGCACTGCTGACAACACAAAAGTGTATTTTGTACGACTTGCAAAAGATGGAGATAGAGCTAAAGACACCAGGGACCCGCTCGAAGATTGCTCACGTGCGAGTAGAACCAACTTTAATCGATAAAATTAAAGCTGCTCAAGCTACCGATCCGGAACTGATAAACATGATAAAGAAAGTACAAGAAGGTGCCATTCCCAAAGCAAGAATCGACGAGAAAGGAATACTTCGAGTCAACTCTCGACTCTGTGTTCCTAACGATCCTGAATTAAAGCATAAAATCATGATGGAGGCACACAACACGCCGTTTGCAATCCACCCAGGAGGTACCAAGATGTATCGAGATCTTCGACATACATTTTGGTGGAACAATATGAAAAGAGAGATTGCGGAGTTTATCTCAAGGTGCCTAACTTGTCAACGTGTCAAGGCAGAACATCAAGTTCCTAAAGGTCCATTACAATCACTTGAAGTTCCTGAATGGAAGTGGGAACACATCAATATGGACTTCGTGACGGGTCTTCCAAAAGTTTCTCAAGGCTTAGATGCAATTTGGGTGATCGTAGATAGATTGACCAAATCTGCTCATTTCTTGCCTATACGAGAAAACTTTTCACTTGAACGTCTTGCCGGTATGTACATAAATGAGATCGTGAGATTGCATGGCATGCCAGTTTCCATAGTTTCTGATCGAGATCCTAGATTCACTTCACGCTTTTGGATCAGTCTACAAAAAGCTATGGGCACTGAACTACGTTTTAGTTCTGCATACCATCCTCAAACGGACGGACAATCGGAAAGGACGATCCAGACCCTCGAAGATCTTTTGAGACTTTGTGTATTAGACTTCAAAGGAAGTTGGGATAAGTACTTGCCATTGGTGGAATTTTCTTACAACAACAGTTACCAAGCAAGCATAGGCATGGCTCCATTCGAGGCTTTGTATGGAAGGAAGTGTCGCTCTCCAATATGTTGGAATGAGGTAGGAGAAGCAAAATTGTTGGGACCCGAGTTGGTACGCTTGACGACCGAAAAGATCCAAATGATTCGACAACGAATACAGACCGCACAAGAACAACAAAAGAGTTATGCTGATCTTCATCGGAGAGACGAAAGTTTCAACGTCGGAGATCATGTATTCTTACGTGTTTCTCCATGGAAAGGGGTTACGAGATTCGGAAAGAGAGGAAAGCTCAACCCTCGATTTATTGGCCCATTTGAAATCCTCGATCGAATAGGAACCGTAGCCTACAGACTAGCCCTACCACCAAGTATGTCTCGCATCCATAACGTTTTTCACATATCTATGTTACGTAAATATGTGAAGGACCCAAACCACGTCATTGAGTTAGAACCAGACGTTATAGCAGAGGATTTAACATACGAGGAGGTACCTGTTAAGATCCTGGATAAGAAGGAGCAGATCCTACGCTCAAAGGTTATACCTCAAGTTAAGGTTTTATGGAGGAACCAAGATACTGAGGAAATGACCTGGGAGCTAGAATCTGAGATGAAATCTAAGTATCCTTACCTCTTCGATATGTTAGGTACGTCAATTTCGGGGACGAAATTTCATAAGGAGGGGAGGTTGTAAGACCCCGAATTTTATGAAATACAAAATTTAATTTTTTTCTTCATATATATATTTTTTTGAAACAGTAAGTGGTTAAATCGATAAAGTTAAAAGTTAAGGATGTTATGTGCAAATTTTATTTTGTCGGACAATATTCGTTTGGTCGGGGAATATTCGTTTGGTCCGACGGCGCCGAAATAACAAATTATTGGTGGACCCCACATCGGAATATTTGTCGGATATAGAAAACGACAGAAATAACATTTTTAAATAAAAATAGTCAACGGAACTGTTAAAATACCGGTGATAAAAGAATAGTAGCATACGATAGTTATTGGTATTTTCTGTAGCACTCGGTACTCTACAGTAACACACGGTATTGCATAGTGTCTCATATTTTTGGTCTGATAATTGACACCGTAACTGTTACGCATCATTTCATCGATAATTGTCACTGCATAATATTTTATATTATCAATTCAATAATTGTTGTTACACAGTATTTTGCATTATTGATTTAATAATTGTGATTACACTGTATTTTATATCATTGAGTCAATAATTGTTGTTGCACTGTTTTTAAAATTATTGAACCTAATAATTGTCACAGTAACATATGCACAGTAATTCACATTATTGAATCAATAATTGTCATTACACAGTAACGTATGCTTTATTTTACATTATTGTTATCTCTATTATGATGTTATTTAAACAGTTGTATTTCATTAATTTATTGACTTGATATTTAAGAGCTAACTATACTGTATTTATAACAATTAGTCATAATAATTGAATTGATAAAGTTATTTGTTTATAATATAAAGTTAGGTGATTATTAGGTGATATGAAATGAATGGTGTAGATTAAAGTGTGAATTATTGTTGAATAATTGAATTGATTTGTTTATAATATAAAGTTAGGTGATTATTAGGTGATATGAAATGAATGGTGTAGATTAAAGTGTGAATTATTGTTGAATAATTAAATTGATTTGTTTATAATATAAAGTTAGGTGATTATTAGGTGATATGAAATGAATGGTGTAGATTAAAGATAATATAATATTTGAAATGGATGGTGTAGATTAAAAGATGATCTTTAAATGAATGGTTTAGATTAAATAAATGATAAGATTTTTGGCTATAAATAGAAGCCTTAACTTAAGGATTTTTCATAAACTTCCTTACTTGTTCTTTCTTTCTCTCTCTAAATACTTCTTGTGAAAGTTCTCTCTAAGTGTGCTTAAGTCATCTTGAGTATTTGTGAAGATCTATAAGTATACGTGTACTGTTCAAGTTAATCAACCTCATTTAACTCAATATCCAGTCACGTGTTGAGGTAAGGGATACCATCTTTTTCATCTTCCATTATTCAAACATACTATGGTAAGGGATTATCATTATTTGATTCTCGATAATAATATTGTTTCTTCCTTACTCATAAGACGTGCCTTTTATTTCCATGTATTAAATTGTGGGAATAACCTTACGGAGCGGATTGCCGCCTGTTGGTGAATAACCTTTCGTATTCATTCATTATTAATCTCTGAGAATAACCTTACGGAGCGGATTGCCGCCTGTTTGGTGAATAACTCTTTGTACTCAAATTCTATTAAATTATGGGAATAACCTTACGGAGCGGATTGCCGCCTGTTTGGTGAATAACTCTTTGTACTCAAATTCTATTAAATTGTGGGAATAACCTTACGGAGCGGATTGCCGCCTGTTGGTGAATAACCCTTTGTATTAATTTCCTTCACCTTTTGTTAATCAAACCTGCTACGGTAAGGGATATTATTTTCTTTCATACTCCTAAATCGAAATTTATTATGGAACTATTGCTTCTATAATTCCTGAAAATATTATATGTTCCATAATAGTTGAACTTCATTATTTCAACTGAACCTTCCTATTTACGTGAACCTTTCTATTGAATTGTAACCGTTATTCTGAACTGTGGATCTTGAATATCATTTTAAAATTTCACTCCACATCATGTTGACAATTTGGACATTATTTGAATCTGTACAAAGTAAACTTCCGATACTTATTGTTATCCTATTTCTTCTGTTTATCATTTATATCATTCTAATCATCCAAAAATCAAGCTGTTGTGAATATCTGTGGCCGGGGGCACAGATGTGATATATTTGTTGAACAGATGATAGGTTAAAGGCGATATAATAGGTTAAAGGCGATACATCTGTTCGGTGTCTTTTATGGCACGTGGTGAATGTTCTCTTTGGCCCGTAGTGCAAAGATGAACTGTTGTTTGGTATGATTATGACCAAAGGCTGAATCTGGTATAATCATGACCGTTGGTGCTATATTGAATATCTTTGGCCGTAGTACAAAGATGAACTGTTGATGTGCATGATTATGATCAGGAACTGTGAATTTGTATTATCTTGACTAATGATATTTCAGATGATAAAAGTTGATGATGTTTTTCCTAAAAAGAGAACCGAGTGGACATTATAGTCTGCATTATTCTTCTAATAGATTACTCATTCCGCTGCTATTATTGATCTGAACGTTGTTTAAGAATTTAACTGCAGTTTTTGATATAAACCTTGTAGTCTATTGTATTCTATCAAGAACTCAACTGTTGAAGACTAATGATAATTTATTCGTCATTATCTTAGTCATGATATTCTTTACTGGGCTATTTGAGCTCACCCTTTCTTTTGTTCCATTGTTTTTCAACAGGAGATGAAAACATAACAGGGTCTAGCCGGGGAATGGAGTGAGGGTCCGAGGAATAGTTATCATAGTCTTCACGTTTTGTAAAATAGTGTGGCAATAATAGTGAAGACTTAGTTGTGTATTATTATACACTGTATTGTTGTACGTTGTGCTTTGTTGTAATAATTTTGTTGTAGTCTTTTGACGACTCAAGTTTGGGCTGTGTGGGCCCAGATTTGGGGGCGTCACAACGTCTCTAAGACCCAAACAAAAATTTCATATGTCTCATCCCTTAATATTGCAAATCTAAACAAAATAGAATGATAATGGTGATTAACTCTGGTAAATTGAACAAATGACATCTCATACCTATTTATCCTATACGTTGAATCAAATATCACAACGTCTCCGAAATGTAGATACATTAAGCTTAATTGGGGCTTCTATCCACAAAATACACATTATGCGATTATTATCACCTGGTTTGACACGCCAAAATAAATTACTTGAACTTTCGAATTTAAGTTTTTTCAAATAATTGACTATAACTTATGCATCATTTTCATCTTCTAAATCACGCCTTAAATCCCTAACTATATTCCAAATATCCTTATCACTAAAAATTACATTTTTCATCACATCACCCATTGTGCTTAAAGCGTTCATCATCTTACTAGGTCCAATACTAACCTTATTTAAAATGTCAATTAATTGTCTTGCTACCGAAGTAATATTCTTGTGTATTTCAATCAAATCTACATTGGTAGATGTCACTAATTGATGATTATGATTCAACTCAATGGTAGAAATATGTCAATGGTCTTTTTTCTTACTATGGACAATAAACATTCTAATTTTGCATAATGTGCATCCTATATAGTTTATGTCATGTTATTTTATCATTAACACATTCATCATCTGACAAACTTTTTAAAGTCATTAAGTCTATTGGTTTTTTTATATACATATAACCTAGAGGACAAATCATCACTACAAACATATTTATGATTTGTAGCAATTCTAATCTCAAATTCATTTTTATGTGCATAGACTCAATAAAAAAATTCAGCTTCTTCCAACTTAGAGAATAACTGACCAACATATGGAACCATTTCAGTTTTACTACTTTTATCTTTATTAACAAACTTAGATGCATTTCTATAATGTAAACTAGCAAGAGATAAAAATAAATTGGCAACAGACATTAAAGTTTTTGAAGAAGATTTACCAAAATTATGAAGGAATAACAAATTAGTGGGCTTAATTTTATAAGGAATGTCACAAAAGCTAGATTACTGCAACTATTGTAAAAATATGAGGATAAATATTTGATATTTCAGTTCAATATATCCATGACTATCTTCTGCCACTACGAGTGGCGAGACGTAAAAAGTCGATTTGACCTCTTATTGAGCAGTCCAGTAAGGTCTAAAATTAGGAAATTAAATCGCGCTGCTAGAAAAAGTAACAACAAAGCTATTTAAAGTTCAATCATATCGCTAGGAGTAGCGATAGTGTTAGAATGCGTCGTCTAGGCTTTGCTACTAGGAGTAATGGTAGTGCTATATTGAGTTTAGAACTAAAGGTATTTTATCATTATACAAGCTAATAGAATTTTTTTTACCTGTCATCACTCTTACTAGCAGCAGGTGTGAAAAAGCTCCTATTTTAGAACGTTAGATCTATCTATGGACGGTATAAGATGCATTTGCTAGAATATGACCCATAACAATCATTTGTTATGGATCATTACCTATATATATATATATTCATTACCTATATATGTGTGTGTGTGTGTGTGTGTGTGTGTGTGTGTGTATATATATAATAGCACAAAATGATTTCTCAACTCTAAAATTTAGAAATGATAATAGAAATCTAAAATTTAGAAAAATAAATTATTTTTTCATCTTTTATTTTATTTCAAAATCTTTCCACCTTACATTCTTACTATTATAATTATATACTTACCACTAACTCTTATTCTCATACATTTTTTTTAAGTTAGTTAGTGTTCTTTAAAATTCATATTCTTAATAATAATAATAATATTTAATTATATATTAATTTTTTAAACAAATTTTGTAAGTATAACTATTTTAGCGTAATTAAGATTTTATTATTGAATAAATATATGAATATAAAAATAAATAAATCATTAATTCAAATATAAATACTATCATTTATATTATATAAATAGATGAACTATTATTGTAGATTTTTAAATTAAATTAATTTTTATTAATAATTAGTTATACATTGTTAGTTAAATAACATATTTTAGAAGAAAATATTTGTTTTTCTTTAATAAAAAACATTGTAAATAATATTAATTCATTATTATTATAAATTAATATATTAGTATGGTACAATATAAAAACAGTACAATAATTTTATAACAAGTCCGTGCTTCACACGAGATTTTTAGCTAATGTTGTCTAATTTTTTTTATTAATAAACTTAAGTAAAAATAAAAATATATAAAAACAAAAATAAAAAGTAAAAATACTAACCAAAGGAACGAACAGACATTACTTAGAATTATGACTATTTTAGTTGTAATAGTGTACGAATAACTTAAAAATTCAATTTTTTTTGAGTATTTTATCCACCTATCAGGGGTGTTAAAAAAATTGGTCCAGTCGGTTTTTTGTGTGTATACCGAACCGATCCGAACATGACGGTTCGGTACCGATCCGGAGTTTTGATAATTCTGTATATTTTTGACTGTACCCGTTGTACAAGTTATTCTATATTTTTTATAAAATCATTATTATTATTAATTATTATTTTCGGTAAAAAATCGATACCGAACTGATAAATCGGTTCAATCAGTACCAATATTGAATTTTGAATAAATTTAATACCGATTCGATATCGGTTCGATCCGGTGTAATTTTAACCGAATGAACACGTCCCATAGATCGGAATGGGCTATAATGACACTGGTCAACTTTACAAGTAGCCCAATAACTATAAAATAAGATGGGCCCAATACAAAATAAACCACGTAAAACCCGAGCCAGACGTGCTTTTACATCTTCTCTCTCTCTGAAAACCCTAACACTCACACTAGCGAGCCAAGAGCTCTGTGAAGCTAGCAGCATCAAAACGCCCTTTTTCTCTCTCTCTACTGAGACCAGCAACATCTGGTCTCTAACTCTCTCTCCTCTCTGCAATCATGGCGGATACAATTTCCATGGAGGACATCCGAGCCACAGCAGAACGCCTCGGAATCGATCTCTCCAGCGTCGATTGGGACTCAATTCACCTTCCTCCAGGTGAAGATTTTGGCATAAAAAGGTGACCCTTTTTATCTTTATTTTACAGAAACAGAATCCTAGTTTGCTGTAAATAAATCGTTTGTGTATTGAAGTTTCTATTTTGTTTTTGATTGAAGTGACGATGAGGATCTTTATGAAGAGGATTCGTTGGAATTCGAGGGCGGATTTGGTAACATAATTGTTGTGGATAACTTACCGGTTGTTCCGAAAGAGAAATTTGAGAAATTGGAAGGAGTGGTACGTAAGATTTACAGCCAAATTGGTGTGATTAAAGAGGACGGGCTTTGGATGCCCATTGATCCTTCCACTCAGAAAACCTTAGGTTACTGCTTCATTGAGTATAACACTCCTCAGGTACAACATTTATCATATTCTTTAGAGTCCAAATATGCTTTATTTATATTCTTGTAAACAGGCATATAGATGTATAAATTGTAGTTTTAGCTTGTGTTGTGATACTGGAGAAATATATTTGTGTTGGAATGAGCATACCCAAGTAGATGAAAGCCCAATCAGTTTGGGATAGATACTTTTAGTGAAAATGTGGAGGATTTAACCACCTATATTTTTTCATAAGATAAAGTTTTGTACTTTTATTTGTTTGTGATGTTTTGAAAAACAAAGTATATTATGGAAGTTCTGAACGGGGCTGAAGCAGCTGCATAACCAAAGAAAATAATTCAGTAACGGACTAAACTAAAAAGAAAATTCCGGAGAGGGTGGCTGGGTGTCAAATTGTAAAAATGAGGCATCAGGGTTTCTTTATTGTAACAAAATAAAAAAATAAAATAAAATATAATACTGTCGAACACCTAAGTTTTGAGGTCTTAAAAGGCAGCTCTAGCCCTTTAATACTTTTGGGATTCCTGTAGTTGCCTACTGATAATATCAAGCAGAGAGGAACATTTTCCCTATAAATCTGTTATTGGGGGGATTCAGTCATGTTTGAGCCCTTTTGGGGTCTCCTTGTTTATTGTTAATTATTCTTTTACCTATCAAGTAGCAGTTATTCAGTATTCTTTTGAAAACTCCATATAAGGGTGAGATGCTAGTGAAACTCAAGTGAACAATTACCTTCTACAACTGGGTTCACCTGGTAAACTTGTGCCTAGACTCTGGCAAATGACTAGCATCTGTTAATCTTATCAACTAATTGTTGGCTTCTATTAGATTTGGTGGCATGTTTGAACTTATAGCTTTATTATTTCAATTCCTGTTGTCCAAACATTGGAATTGAACTAATGTGATAGCATGAGTTGCAAATTTATCTCTCGGTGCTGAAGGCACATGATCTGTTAGGCACTGATGAATAGATGTCTAGAAGACATTTTTTGACCAGATAGTTGTTCCAGATTTCTCTATTTCATTTATGCTGTTAGTAAATTCTGGGTAGGTTGGTTATCACATTGATACTTGTGTAGTGCTTTTCTATTGAATTTAATTTGGTTGCTGTTATAGGAAGCTGAGCTCGCAAAGGAGAAGACAAATGGATACAAGTTAGACAGGGCACACGTATTTGCTGTGAACATGTTTGATGAAATAGAGAAGTTCATGAAAGTTCCTGATGAATGGGCCCCTCCAGAAACCAAGCCATATGCACCAGGGGTAGGCATTTAAAGCAGTTCTAGTATGTTTTGTGTTTTTTCTTATTTCCTCTTCGTTCTATGGGTTTTGGCGTGGAAGATTTTTAGGGGAATGTTCATATGAAATTACGAGCTAATTATATAGTCTCTTCCCCTACTTCGCACAATTATGAGACATCTGATCGGTTTTACTATATTAATTTGGATCAATCTTGTTACCATTTTTTACTCTTATTTTGGTTAAAGCCCTTAACTTGAACCATAAAAGGCACGAGTATTCTCTGCCATAAAAGGCACGAGTATTCTGTGTGTATATGTCTATATATATATGTAGCATTGTTGGGTCGAGTACCAAGGTTCTAAAAGGCGCTAGGCGGGAGACGGGCGGCCAGGGGGGCTTAGCGCCTAGGGGGCCTGGGCGGAACTAGGCGGAATTTTTTATTTTAAGCCAATTTTAATATTTATCTTATATTTATTCAAACAAAACAATAATATAAAAGAAAACAATCTATAATAAAGATAATAAAAGCTTTTGCTTAAAGTTCAAACACATATCCATATTACTAATATCAAAGTTCAAATAAAAACATGCAATTGTTTAAAGTTCAAACACAAACAAATAATAAAAAATACAAATTAATAATTCTCATCTCTATATCTCTCTTTAACTTTTCTTCTCCATATTCCTTCAAGATAATGTCTCCATCGGGCTCACACTCATATTCCTCATCTCTCTCTTCTTTCGTGTCATTATCAAACAAAAAAAATTTCTTTATAGAGTTCTTTTACTCTAACATTTCTACTATTTCTCCTAGACTCTATTACGTTATCCATTTCGGATGCTTCACAAATCTCTTCCCAAGTAAGACCCGAACAACCCTCAATTTCTTCATCTATTCCTACAACGTCGTTTTGTAGCTTAGTTATTAAAATTAACAAAATAATAATAATAATTGCAGCCCTAAATTTTTCGCTTAGGCCCCCCTAATTTCTCCATCCTTTCCGCTCAGACCCGTATAATTTTCTGGAGGAATTTTTTTTCCTCCTTGGGTATAGACGAGGCGCTAGGCGGCCTAGGCGTGGCGCCAAGGGGGGGCCTAGCGCCTAGGCGGGAATTAATCGGATCTAGGCGGGGATTTTTAGAACACTGTCGAGTACTCATGTCATACCCATGTCAGATAATATAGCATTTATCTCTGTAATGTTCATTTCGATATATAATTGCTTTATGTTGAGGTGGTGTGCTTATTTTGAACGCTTTATGGTACGTAAAAGACCAGTTACCGTAGGGAAAAAAAGATATGTATATTCTGCAGTATAGCGTGTCGATGTAATTATGTAAGATGTCTCTCTCTCTCTCTCTCTCTCATACGGAGAAATACACTGACATTGGAGGTCTTAAAGATTCCCTTTTCTCTTTTAATTACATCTTTTGTGTATTGGTATACAGGAAAATTTACAACATTGGCTTACTGATGAGAAAGCTAGAGATCAGTTTGTTATTCGTGCTGGCTCGGTCACAGAGGTTCTGTGGAATGATGCTAGACAGTTGAAGGCTGATCCTGTTTACAAACGTGATGTAAGTTGAATAATTTTTCCATTATATCTTCGGAAGTCTTTGTAATCGGCCTCTGTGGGTTTTATTATGGTGCGTCCATTTCTTTTAATAGTGCTTTCATTGGTGGTCATTTGGAGGCAACATTGTATTGTTCCTTGCTATTACTGATTATTCTTTTGTCTTCTCGTTACTTTTTTGCTTATTGTTGATGATTTTGTATTTCTATGCAGTACTGGACTGAAAGTTTTGTGCAGTGGTCCCCTTTAGGGACCTACTTAGCCACAGTTCATAGGCAGGGTGCTGCTGTTTGGGGTGGGGCTTCTACCTTTAATCGTCTTATGCGTTATGCTCACCCGCAGGTTACTTTTTGCTCTTGTTTTTATTTTTATGATAAATTTTACATTTGTTATTAATTATAATATTGACTGGAATTAATTTACTGAAGGTAAAATTGATTGATTTTTCTCCTGGCGAGAGATTTTTGGTGACTTACAGCAGCCATGAGCCAAGCAATCCTCGTGATACTCATGTAAGATTTTCTATTATGCCACCATTGTATATATGTTAATTTATTACTGCCTTGGAGACGTCTTTTAATTTGAGTTCCATTCTAGAGGGTTGTGCTAAATATATTTGATGTGAGAACTGGAAAAGTGATGAGAGATTTCAAAGGAAGCGCAGATGAGTTTGCAATTGGGGGGACTGGAGGTTTTGCTGGGGTCTCCTGGCCTGTTTTCAGGTAGTCAATCAGTTCTGCTATTAATTTACTTGCATTCTTGATTCTGGCATTGCAAATATGCATAATGGACGAGAAATTTATCATTTTGCAGATGGGGTGGTGGAAAAGATGACAAGTACTTTGCTAGAATTGGCAAAAATGTCATTTCTGTTTATGAAACTGAGACATTTACTCTTATTGACAAAAAATCAATTAAGGTTGAAAATGTGATGGACTTTAGTTGGTCGCCTACTGATCCCATCTTTGCTCTCTTTGTTCCTGAACTTGGTGGTGGGAACCAACCTGCAAGAGTAAGTAATATTGATGATTTACTTCACCCATCGTCTATGTTCTATTGCAGTGTGATTTCAACGTTGATTTCCTTCTGTAGGTGAGTCTAATCCAAATTCCAGGCAAAGAAGAGTTAAGGCAGAAGAATCTCTTCAGTGTTAGTGATTGTAAAATGTATTGGCAAAGCAACGGAGATTATCTTGCTGTTAAGGTTGACAGATATACGAAAACTAAGAAAAGCACATACACTGGCTTTGAGCTCTTCAGAATCAAAGAGAGGGACATACCCATTGAGGTTTTGGAGCTTGAGAACAAGAATGATAAGATTATTGCATTTGCTTGGGAGCCAAAGGGACACAGATTTGCTGTTATTCACGGCGATAACCCAAGGCCTGACATAAGCTTTTACTCTATGCGGAGTGGGACCAATACAGGTCGAGTGTCAAAGCTCACAACCCTCAAGGGCAAGCAGGCTAATGCTCTTTTTTGGTCCCCAGGCGGTCGTTTCATTATTTTGGCTGGGTTGAAGGGTTTCAATGGACAATTGGAATTCTACAATGTAGATGAGCTTGAAACCATGGCTACAGCTGAGCATTTTATGGCAACAGATATAGAATGGGATCCTACGGGAAGGTAATGTTACTAATACTTGGCAAATATCGTTGTGTAGGCGATTAGACCTATATTATAATGCTAATATAAATCAATGTGAAGTGTTTTTACTTACTGATTTGAAATATAACTTATCTCGTGTTAAATCCTAATTTTTTATGAACTGATTGTTTGATCTCATTCTAGTTTGATAAGTGAAGGCTATTAGTAAAAATTGATGTTGCACATCTACAGTGTTCAGCACCCTCTTATATAATCTAGCTTTTGAATTTTGATGAAGTAATTTATTTTGAATCTGTTTTTGTATCTGTAGATATGTTGCTACTGCGGTTACTTCAGTTCATGAGATGGAAAATGGTTTCAACATATGGTCCTTTAATGGAAAGTTACTCTATCGAATATTGAAGGATCATTTCTTTCAGGTAAGATGATACTGTGCTATGTACTGTTTTTCTCTTTTTTGGGAAATGACCTTGTTATACCAAAATTTCGGTTCCCACATAATTGTTCTAGAAGTGTTTGACACTGTAGAACAACTATCATTCTACAGGACTGCTACTCTTGCTAATTGACAAGTAGTCTGGTGGGAGTTGTCTACTATGCCGAGGCTTACGTTGAGAATGATGGATAGTACTTGTTCTTTTTTTGTTACGGCAAACTTCTTTTGACATTATATTTGTAGAGAATGATTTACTCAGACATGATATAGTGACCTATAGAGGATAATTTGACCTTTCTGCTGTCTAGCATTTCTTTTGTTTGAATCACGAAAGGAATTTCTACATCCTATTTCTCTATCCTAATCTATTCATGATGTTACCTAGTTTGTGAGATTAAGTTTATACTCCTCTCTTTGCCGTTGCTTCCTACAGAAGCTTAATATCCTGTTGGCTTTTGCAGTACTTGTGGCGCCCAAGACCACCATCTTTCTTGAGCCCCGAGAAAGAAGAAGAGATTGCTAAGAACCTAAAGAAGTACAGCAAGAAGTATGAAACTGAGGATCAGGACGTCTCCTTACTATTGAGTGAGCAAGACCGTGAGAAGCGGAAGAAGCTGAAGGATGAGTGGGATATGTGGGTCAGTCAGTGGAAACAATGGCACGAAGAAGAGGAGTCGGAGAGACAGAAGCTGCGAGATGGGGAAGCAAGTGACGAAGAAGAGGAGTACGAAGCCAAAGAAGTTGAAGTGGAGGAAGTGTTGGATGTTACCGAGGAGGTTCTTTCCTTCGACTTTGGGCAGGATTGAGTTTTATCGTGTCCTTTTAAGCTCTTATAGCAATGTGGATCAAGAGTTTGATATAGCTTGTGGAGGCTAGCACCCACACCCTAGAGTTTTCGGACCAGTGATTAATGCCGTTATTCTTTAGGTTTTGGGGAAAGAGTATTTGTTGTTTAATTTATTTGCAATATATTTGGGTTTTTAGAATATTTGACTAGAAGAGAATTTGTTAATCCTAACAGAAACTGCTTAAATAACAGTATTTATTGTTTTGAGCCATGGGGATTATTAGTGCATAATGACCTTGAAGTGTTTATGTGCCTCCAAGGCTCCACCTGCCTAATGTTTTTGCATCTTTGTTTGTACAGACTTTTTAAAGTGTTACCAATTACCATATCTTCTTTTTCTAAAAGAAAAGTTATTCACGTCACCAAATGAGAATTTATAAATTTTAATTATATATTTTCATCCAATTTTTCTCTCTATATTATTTATTAAATGTTTAATTTAATAAAATTGGCAATACTATAATTGTTTTATTTAGCATTTTTTTATAAAAAGTTTGATATTTGTTTTAAACAAAAAAATGATGTTTGGAGTGAAAATAGTATAATTTTTAAAGTCTTTTTACGTAATGCGAAATCTTTTTATCGAATTATAATTATAAAATATATTAATAAATAAAATTAAATAATATATATTATTTCTCATTTTAAAAAGACAAGTTGAACACAAGTTCTTTTTATAGAAAAGACTTACTGTTATAATCTATATCAATATATAAAATTAAATTTTAAAATTATTTTTTGTTTTCAAATATTTTATAATTTAAAATTAAATTTTAATATTACTTAAAAATAATTAACTTCAAAATTAACGTAATTTATTTAATTTTTCAAAAATAATAAATCTCATAATTACATAATTATATAATTAGTAGTACACATAAATGTCTTTCAAACTAAGCCTCCTTTAATACAGTACTTAAGTTCATTTCTTGAGCACCGAATGTCTTTGCCAAAAATGTTAAATTTCAACCAAATTAACAAAAAAATAAAAAATAAAAATAAATAAATGCCTCCCAATAGGCCTACAACTGTATGTATGCACTATACGCTCTAAACTCCATCCTGGTTGTGGTTGATGACAGACCACTAGCGAGTGCTCCTGCCTTTGTTAGCAATAGATCCAAAAACCGGCTGCCCAATACAAGACAATCGCATAAACACACATACCCGATTCTCCTATTGTCTCAATAAATACATATAAAGAGAGAGACTGAATCTATTTAGCCAAAAAATAAGAGAGAGACTGAATCTGGTAAGGGAAAATGGTGAGTAAAACAGAGGAAGCACAGGTGAACCGGTTGGAGAATCAGGTCGATAATGGTGGCGGAGGGGCTTGGGAGTACCTTTCTCTTGTACGGAAGCTCAAGCTTCGACGCTCCGATAAGGTCTTAAAGCACGGATTATCGATTTTGAATGACTCCCATAAGCGATCTGCTCTTGGTTCTGAAGGTACACTTCTTTTTCTCCTTTATTTGTTCTTCAGGTCTTGTACTAAAATTTAGATGATTGATTGAATTCTGGGTCTTGGATTTGGTATCTAGTTATTGGGTATTTTTGATATGTTATTATTGATTGATTCGATTGATTTTTATTGGTTAAAGTTCAAAATTTACTAGTTAATTAAGCATCGAGAACAATAAAAATGGAACCCTTTAAGTCAAAATATTTTGTTTTTCACTTGTCTACAGTCTTGGTAGAAGATAATGACCGCGTGGTTATGTATTTTTAAACTGCAATTGTAATGGAAGATTGTCTTCTAATTAAACTTCAATTATTGTATGCTTGAGCCACTTATAATAATATACTCCTTCAGCTCCTAAATGATTGCTAAAGTTTGACTTTCCAAAGCCAATTTCAAATATTTTCAAATTTGAAATTACTATGATTCATTGAACTTTTGAAACTGTAAATCTTATAATTAATAGTACTTTCTAAATAGTTTACAATTCTGAAATTGTTTCATCTAAAATTAAATGAACGCATATCAATTTAGAATTTGAAATATCGTAAACTTCAAAAAATTAATATTGATCCTATATTTTAGAAATGAGGAAGTATAGTTCTAAGAATATGCTATGTCAGGCCCCTGTTAGTACCTGACCTGAGAATAAGAGAGCAATAGATAGACAAAAATAGAGAGAAACTAGAGAATTTAGGCAGGAAGGAGAAGAACTCCGTGTTTTACATCAAGTTCATGAGAGAGAGAGAGAAAGATAAAAGAGGAGAATGCTGTCGAAAGCTAACCTCCTAATTCATTTCACAAAATTCAAATCAAAGTACTTGGGGAATACTCTTCTCATTACGTCTATATAATGGAAAACAAACATGAAAATAACTCTTCTAACCTTCACCACTATCCTTATCCTTCACTCAAGAGTAAGTAAGTACCCATGTGCTCACATGCTCACTCTATCTACTATAATATACTATTGTCCCATATATGCCATGTTTACCTTTAGCCTAACATTCCATTCCCCGTAAAAATTTTCATGTCCTAATTCTGGCTTGTTCCTTCTTCATATTTCCTTGATAAGCTGTCAGCTGCTGTATTTTTCTTCCCTTTTTTGTAAGCAATAATGTAGTCATATTCTAGAAGCTTGCTCATCCACCTTTGTTGCAGACAAGTTACACCCTTTTGCTCCAAAAAATATTTCGAGGATTGATAATCTGTTCTGATGATGAATTGCCTTTCCCCCAAGTAGGAGGACTAGCTCTTTATAGCTTCTGTTACAACCATGAGTTGCTTTTCATAGGTGGAGTAGGACTGAGGTTTAAGTCCCAAAGCTTCGCTAAAATAGGCCAGGGGTCTTCCTCCTTGCATTAGAATGGCTCCAATCCCTATTCCAGAGGCATCAGTTTTTCAAATTTTTTTTAGTGAAATCTGATAGAGCTAGGACCGGGGCAGTTGTGAGAGTCTTCCTTAGAGTTGTGAAGGCTTGTTAAGCTTCTTGGTTTCACCCAAATTTTCCCTTTTGAAGTAGAGTGGTGAGAGGTTTGGCTATGGCTCCATACCTTTGTTTGAATTTTCTGTAGTACCCAATGAGTCCAAGGAAACCTTTTAGCTGATTGACAGTTTTTAGCAATAGGTCAGTTCAACACATCTTGTACCTTAGAGGGATCCACTGCCACTCTTGAGCTTGATATGACATGCCCTAGATAGTCAATTTGAGACTGTGCAAAAGCATGTTTACTTATTTTTGCATAGAGCTGATTTTCCCTAATAATCTGTAGCACTTCATTCAAGTGTTTACAATGCTCTTTTAAGTCCTTAGAGTAGACTAAGATGTCATCAAAGAAAACTAACACATGTTTTCTGAGGAGGGGGTAGAATACAATATTCATGAGATTTTGGAAGGTGTCAGGCATTGATTAGCCCAAAAGGCATAACAGTGAACTCAAACAAGCCTTGGTGTGTTCTAAAGGCTGTTTTGTCAATGTCTTCTTCCTTCATTCTAACTTGGTGATACCCAACCCTTAGGTCTTATTTGGTGAAGAACTTGGCCTCTTACAGGTCATCTAGCAATTCATCAATGAGAGGAATAGGATATTTATTCTTGATAGTAAGAGAGTTGAGGTGCCTATATTCCACACAAAATCTCCAACTTTCATCTTTCTTTTTGACTAGGAGTAATGAGGAAGCATAAGGGCTTTGACTAGGCCTTATGATCCCGGATTGCAGCATCTCAGTTACTAGCTTTTTATTTCATTTTTCTAGTCATATGAACACTTGCATTGTCTGATGGAAAACATCAGCAAAGCTGTAAAGTAGATTATTTTTGGAATGGTAGTAGAAAGGTTTATAGCAGAACATCTGGAGTTGGATTGTGGTGGTAATTCTACAATAACGACATTGGTAGGAAGTGGATGTACAATTACTAAGAACCCATTCTCCTCACTAATATGCTGGACTAGACTTTCTAAGGTGATGATTTTCAGTTTTGGGCATGTATTGTTATTCTGCCCTTGTAGTTGCACCATTTCCCCTCCACAGTTGAATTGTAAGGTTAACTTCTCATAGTCAAAGGTGTTTAGCTCCAGCTGTTTCAACTATTGGACCCCCAGAACCATGTCACATCTCCCTAGAGGTAATATCCTATCTGCATCCCAGAAGAAGAATTCTCCCATTTTCCATTTAGACTCTGAACATTATTGGCTACTGGTGAGTTTACTACCATCTGCTACAGAAACCATCACGGGTAAAGTGGGCTCTAGAGCACATTTGAGCCCCCGTGCTGCCTTTGGGCCCAAGAAATTATGATATAGGCCTTTTGCCAATATATCCAGTTATTTTCATGGTCTTGGGGCTAACTTGGCCTTCAAGTGCATTAAGAGAGACCTCAATATTTTCCTTAGCTTGTAAGTATTCTATAGTGTTGTAAGTAAGCTCTTCATCATACTGTGGAGGCCCAGAGTACTCCTCACACTCTTGAGTTTCTTCACAAGTAATCATAAAGTTCTAGGGAGCTTTACATTGATGACCCCATGTTGTACTTCTCATCACAGTAAAAACAAAAGCCCTTAGTCTTTCTTTCATCTATCTGGGCTGCTGTGATGGGTGTGATGGGTTTGGGTTTATTAAGGTCCTTTTTAGGATAGGTAAACGTTGGTGTCTTGGTTGTAGAGGGTGCCGCGGGGGGGGGGGGGGGGGGGGGGGGGGTCCCTTTTTGTGCCGGGTTAAGTGTTTGTGTAATGGATTTGGGTTTTAGGGTAGCTGTTGACAGGCTTAGGAATGGGACTTTCATAATATTTGGCTTGTTTGAAGGTTTGGGAAAGAGTTTCTGGATCAAGTAACTTAATTATTTTCTTAGTTTCATCCTTTAGGCCTCCAATGAAATTTCTTACAAAGATGTCTTCATTCTTCAGTTAAGTGAGGTAATTTTTCTAGCAATCTTCCCTTGTGCCTCTCAAACTTATTATAGTACGTGTTCACAGTTCCTTGTTTCAACAGCTTGAATTGCTGTTTTATATTTTCTACACCAGCTTCTGTGAACCTTACAATGAAGTCATCTGCAAACCCTCCATGTGAGATTTTCCTTTCCATTTGTGTAGACCTTATACCAGAATTTTGGGGAACTATGAAAGTGCATCCTAGTTATGACAATTCTTCTTTGGGAATGGATTTCGTAGATGCTAAAATACTCCTCATAGTCTTGCACCCAACTCTTAGCATCATCACTTTCAATAAAGGATGGAAACACCAGTTTAAGGTGTTTTAATTCTCTCCCCTCTTCATCAACTTCATCATTTTGGTTCCTCCTCCATTGGTCGTCATCTTCTTCATTTCTCCTAGTTCTTTCTTACTCAACATGATAAGAATTTGTGACAAATCCTTTGTCCCTTCTCTGCCCCATATGAATAGGCTTCTTGCTCCTTTTCTTGCTCCCAAAAGGAGTTTTTGTCTGAGCCCCTTTGTTTTAGTAACTCATTCATTCCTCCTATGAAGTAGTCTATCTTTTCATCAATGAGCTCTAGCTTCTCATTTGTATACTCTCTGTAGCTTAAAAATCCTGCTGCAACATTTGTGTAGGTCCAGCCATAACACAGAGAGTGAAATTGAATCACATAACAATTGTGATTCTGCGTGTGAAAAATTTATCAAGTAGCAACAATATTACCTGATTAAGAGTACAAGCTTGAGTAACTTTTTAAGTGTGAAATGGACTTCCTCAGTGAAGCAAACTGAGTATCCTATTAGTACAAAGTTTAAACTCAACCAGCTACTGGTTAGTTGAATTCTTAAGAGTAAATGGGCACACAAACAACCACACAGACCAAAGGATCAATACTAATATTATTACTAGTTACCAGAGAAGTAACAAGTACTAATACTAGCAAAATAGCAGAAACTGTTTACTTGATGGACTGAAAATTTAACCAAGGACTGGATTTTGATGTTTTTTGGTTTTTGATTGTTTGTCATGGTATTACATATGCTAAACAAAGTAAATCGAGTCTTCTAAACACAAACAATTGCAGATAAAAAAAAAACCCGTAGAATCTGCTAACTTTCACCACTATCCTTATCCTTCACTCAAGAGTAACTAACTACGCATGTGCCCACATGCTCACTCTATCTACTAGAATATAGTATTGTCCCATATATGCCCAGTTTACCCTTGGCCTGACATGCTATGCTGTTTATTAAACAGGTCCAGAAGTCTTAAGTTTACAAGTCAGTTTTTCATAAAGGTACCCATGTGTCTTGGAAACATTATTGTATGGTATTACTTTCCCCCTCCCCCTAGATAAGTAGTGTGACCTAGGACATAGCCACTGTAGATGTAATTTTCTCACCATTGACGTTTTCACCTAATAATCCTAAGAAGATGTAATTTCCTCACCACTGAAAACGTTACTAAATACTTCTCAGCTTCTGAATGATATGCCATATTATTATATTGCTTATATACATATCAAATGAAAAAAATGACATTGAAATGAATAAACTTTAGTATCTATTACATGATTTGTTTGGGCAGATTAAAAAGTTGCAGTATATTTGTTTTATTAAATATGTTAAATGTTGTAATTTTGGGGATAATTAAGATTGTTTTTCATATTTGATATAATTAAATTCAAAAGTACTCTCTGTTCCACAGCTCCTTTACTGAACATTTCTTTCCATTAACAAGTGTCGTGATTTTAAATTTTGCAGAATGGACTCTATATGAACAAGTAGCTATTGCAGCTATGGACTGCCAATGCACTGATGTTGCAAAGGTATATCTCTTTTATTCAGAGTTATGTCTCCCGGAAGCGATGCTTAGTTTATTTGTAACACTTTCAGCTGTTTTTACTTATTAGTACGCATTTATTCACAATAGTGCCCAAGGGGGTGAACCCAACTTCAGGCAGGAAAAAGCTTTACTACCTGTCTATATGTACTATCAATCTGCTTGTTCTTATTGCTGAGGTAGTGATGTTTGACTTTTTATTTACTATGGAATTCTTTTTTCAGGATTGCATAAAGGTTCTACAAAAGAAGTTCCCAGAGAGCAAGAGGGTTGGTGAGTTTAATAAATCAATCACCACATATTCGTTTCTGCATGTGGATGTGTTTATTTTCGTACGAGTAAAGTTGTTTTTTGTTATATTTTTTTAACCAGTGAATGTATCTTCAAAAATTTCCAATGCTTGTTGTTGGTATTTATGATGTGGATATGCAGTCCATAGTCTGTATCTGCCATCCTTACCATTGAATTCTCACAAAAAGTTCAGCTCATAACCTGGGATAACTATAACGAATCTGGGGACTTCCCACCAAAATCACTTTATAAACACTGTTGATCACCAAGTTACAGTAAGCAGTGGCCACGAATCAATATACGGATTAGTTATTCCTAAATCTTAGTGAAAAATAACAAAAGGTTTCTTACTCCCTTATGATTCTCCAGTTGAAAAGCCTGACATCTAAAATTTCGTATTTAAATAGTCCAATAGTGAAAGTTTCAAAACTAAATACTCCATAGTTTAGTTTCAACAATGTTGGAAAAGTTGATTGGTTAGATTATATAATTTTGGACCAAGGTAAAGATTAGTAGTAATAAATATTTTTATTCCAAACTGATAATTTTATCCTCTAAAACCGTGAAAGCCTAGTAAATCTGCAGAGCTCATAAATTACACTCTCTTTGAAGGATAAATAATTACTTCCTCTCATTCATTTTAGGTGTCCCTCTTTTGGATTGTGGCTCATATTTTAAGGCTTGTCAAAAACACATTTATATTTTGTCCAACAACCATTTTCAAAATCTTGCCGGGCAAAACATGAAGAGTTACGATATTTTTTCCTACTAAGATCTTGGAATTTGAATTGGTAAGTTGTATGGGATTTCAAGCTTCAGTTTCTATTCTCACCAACTTTTAACTATTTCAATAGGTGGAATTAATTTAAGATATTGGAGGTTATATATATGACATAAGGATTATTTTCTGGACATGGGGGTTTCTGTTTACTATTTATTTTTTGCCAATTGTTTCTGCTTACTATTTAGTATTGTGGTTCCCTTGGAATTCTGAAGAGCTGATTCCTTTTAAACTTTATGATCCGGGAAGGAGGAGGTGTGTGGGGGGTTGGGAATATGGCCTGTGATATGGTGGTTGTTTTGCTACTCTTTGGGGTATGTGGATGGCCACTACTGTCAAGTCTGCTGTGGGAGGGTCAGATTGCTTGCATGTCTTTGGGTAAAGTGGGTGCGTACAAGGGTGGGGAGGGTGTATTGCTATACAGATTTTTGTTGGATTTGATGATGGTTGGTCCTTCATAAGCTCTGTATTTGTCTTCTGTTAGATGAATAAGCTAACGTGATATATATATATATATGGGCTAGAGCAAATATCATCTATACCATACAAAATAAGAAGGAACGACCAAGATTAAAAGTTGAAAATGGACGTCCGCTACTATTAGTAGTGGACGTTTAAATTTTTTATAGTAACGGACGTTTAATTTTTTTTTCAACGCCCGCTACTAATAATAGCGAATGTTGATCAGAAAATCAAACTCTAAAAATCATATTAGAAGTAGCGGACGTCGATTTTCAATTTTAAATAGTAATAAAAATGTTGATTTTTAGTTTCTAAAAATCAAACCCTAAAAAATTTAAACTTCAGTTTTCTAATCCTGACTGTACCTTCTTGTTTTCAATGGTATTAAATGCTCTTTTGTATTTTTTTTTTTTTGGGGGTGGGGGGGGGGGGGGGGGGGGGGGAGAAGGGGTTCTGTATTTTGCAATTTAACCATGTTGTGTATGTAACCAAACATCTCTATTGAATCATGATTATGTGAATGAAGTACATCTGTACATGTTATTAGCTATAAACTTGAGTGGCTTATGATATTATTGTGGCATCACTTACAGGTAGGTTAGAAGCGATGTTATTAGAAGCAAAGGGATCCTGGGCAGAGGCAGAAAAAGCATACTCAAGTCTTCTAGAGGATAATCCATTAGATCAGGTTAGTTCTTTCATGAGCTATCAATGAAATGCCAATCAATTTTGTTGTCATGCATATAATTTTCTCACATGAAAGACATAAGTGATCACTATGGAAAAAGGGACATTTTTTTTTATAATTGTGTCAAATTTTAATTCTTCTCTATTTTTTTTTAATTTACAACTCACTCAATCCATCATATTTTGACTTTTGTCATTCAGGTAATACTCAAAAGAAGGGTAGCTATGACAAAAGCTCAGGGAAACATTTCAGGGGCCATTGAAAGGCTCAATCAATATCTTGAAACGTGAGAAAGATCTCTAAAGAATAAATTTTCAATAAATGTATAACATTCGGCACAATTAACTAAGCTGAGTTATTGGTCTTTTCCAGGTTCATGGCAGATCATGATGCCTGGAGGGAACTTGCTGAAATATATGTCTCCCTACAAATGTGAGTATTTTTCTTCTGTTTTTTGGGTAAGAAACAGTGTTATAATACAGAAGTTGGTAGAGAGAAGATTCTGTTTCATTCTTATTCAAGACATTATGCCCAACCTATGTGTAGCTATTTCTCCTTGTATTTTAATTAACTTTTTTGGTCCACTTTAGGTACAAACAAGCAATTTTCTGCTACGAGGAGCTTATATTATCTCAACCAATGATTCCTCTCTACCATCTTACTTATGCTGATGTAAGTACACTTCCTTTGCCAGCTATATTTTCCTGTCATCATATTTTAGGGCTTTGGTTACTGTATTTAAGAACATCGTTTCTATATCTTCATTTTCATACATAAAATTTTACTTCTAAAATAGTACTTCAAATTAAACAATAGAACATATACCAGAAAGCCAAGTACTTCATCATGCTGCCCATCAGATAGAAAATATTATTATGTAACCTTTGTGGAATTAGCCATCTTTTCATCTTCAAAACGATATTTTTGTTCGTATCGGCTTAATATGAATCAAAAAGCTGAGATAGTTGTTGTTCATAATCATGTTTATGTCTTGAAGTTTATGTCATGCTGGTAAGCGCGTGTAAGCATAATGTTTTCCATATTTCTTTGCTTAACTTTTCACTTTAGATGCTAAAAACTAATTTAGAGAAAACTATATTACAAATCATTTCTAGATGTGGTTTTTTGAATGTCTTAAAATCTGTTGTGCCAAAACATGAAGCTCAGAGTGGAATGAAGGGAGCACTTGTTTACATCTCACATAGATGATAGTATATGTATTATCTATACAGATTAAACATATAAAAGAATTGAGTTTATTTTACTATTTAAAACATTTTCAGATGTGCTCACATTCCTTTGGTCAGTGGAACTTGATTACATACATAGTTTCTTTGCTGCTTCTTCAATTCCAAATAAACTATGATTGGAGAGTAATTTTAAAGAAAAAGTCTAGAGTTTGAAATATTGCTTAATTAATCAAAGTAGTACAAACAATTACATGTATATGTTGTGTACACAAGTATATTATTAGAACTTATCAAGAAAAGAATGTATAAAATTATTCGATGCTATAGTTATATTTTACAATATTTGGATATTTGGTAACTAAAATTAATCATCTGAAAGGCACTCTTATTTTGCGAAATTTAGGAAAGGAAAGAAAGATTCTTATATTTGGATGAAGGGGGTAATATATTTCATTTCTTAAGTTTTAGTAAAATTTGAAAAACTCTTATAAATAATATTTGAGCATAAATATCAATAGAAACACTAATTTATTCAATAACTAATGTAAAAGACATCATGCTTATTATGCTTAATTCTACAGAATTGGGTTCAAATGTTCATTTTGGTAGAGACATGATAATTCAATATTAATTCTAGTTGACTTTGATCTCTGACTCTCTTCCTATTTATATGTATAGATCTCAATTCTTATTCATATCTTGCAGTTAGCATTACCTGGATAATCTCTTTTTGATGGCTTTGGCTTGAATAGGTGCTTTATACACTAGGTGGACTTGAGAACTTTCAAACAGCAAAGAAATACTACGCCTCCACCATAGAGTTGACGGGTGGTAAGAACACCAGAGCACTCTTCGGCATCTGCTTGGTTAGCTCTCTCTCTTTCTCTCTCTCTCTCTCTCTCTCTCTCTCTATATATATATATATATATATATATAATATTTCTTTCTTAAGCCTATCTGTGTATTTATGCAAATGGGGATTGTGGGAGGGAAGGATGTGTGCATTAATGTTATACGTGCACCTTAGGTTTTCTATTGATTTTTTTTCCCCATGTGAGCCGTTAGATTTGTTTTCTTATCTGAATGGCTTCATCTTGAACATCTGAATTAAAGTCTTATTCCTGTGGTTTAGTGTACATCTGCCATCGCACAGCTGACTAAAGGGCGGAGCAAGGAGGACAAGGACCGCTCAGAGCTACAATCTCTGGCAGCGACTGTGTTAGAGAAAGACTACAAGGAGAGATCACCCAACAATTTTTCTCTGCTTGCTTCCACCTTAAGAAGCATGAAACTTTCATCCTAACTTTACTATTATTGTCTGATGCCAACAATTATTTCATTCCCAAATACTCAAAACTTGAAGTGGTGAACTACAATTTAGTCAAGCTTTTTCAGATTTTTTAAACTTGTAAACCGCTTATATTCCTTCTGGTACTTTTCTTTTTCCTTTTGCAAATGTTAAGATCATGGTGTGATTTAATTCATACTTTCAGTGACAACATATATTTTTGTTATTCCTATGGTCTTTTCTTTTCTTTAAATGTTATAACATATGGTTCAAGATTTAAACTGTATGGTTCACAATCAAAATTTCAATGATTCCATTCAATTTTTGCTAATACAATTATAAACTACTTTTGATTATGAGATTTATGAATAATGTCTATTTTAAATTTAAAAATGTCTAAAATTAACTTTTAAAAGTCATCTGATATTTTAGAATGGTGGGAGTATTTTACCAAATTTCTCTATTTCTCTATATTGAGATCTATAAGGACGGTTTTTAGAATTTATGACGACGATATGTCCCATCGTCGTAGATCTACAAAAAAAATAAGAGTATAGCAACATAACATACCGTCGTTATAGATTTTAAAAATTGTCTTGTCATAAACAGAGAAATTTAATAATAGGTGATCTCAACCTGTATTTAACAGGTGAAACTGAAAATCATCATCATCAGAATCACGTGGCCATCAAATGACAACGTTCAAGATGCTATGCCACCCATGTACTTCTCTTACGGCAATTATGCACATTATGGTATGCAAACTATCTGCTAGTAGTCAAAACCAGAAAAGTAAATGGGGGAATGCATCTGCGTCTCAATGCTCTATTATATCTCACTCAACTAAATCCACACCCACAAAACCAAACACACAAAAACAAAGAAAAAAGAAAGAGACAAAAGGAAAAAGAAAGAAAAGATCTACAGAAGATGCAGTTTACAGAAGTTCTTAATGTTAAAAGTTCTTTCAGCGTCCCAAAATGGGAAAATCGTTAAAACACCATGAGATAACTACCGGGGACATTTAATCAAACTATCTCGCAGTGAAAACTGGTTCTGAATCTGGTGTTGGCTGAGTTCTTCGAGTGTACTTGAGAAGCAAACCTTCTGAAGTAAGTCCTGGCACACTCAAATCCCTGCACAAAATATGTCAAACAAAATCTAGGAGCAATTGTAGAACATTTAAAAGGCACTAAAAGACGGGAAATCGCACCTGATGTAAGGATTTAGATCCCTCCATTCCCACTTTTGCCTCTCAAGGAAAAGTGCAGAGAAACGCTCGGTGGGGTTGGAGGGTAGAGAAGAAATACTGAAGGCATATACCCATGTTTGAATCCCAAGTTTTTCTGTTAGAACTTCTCCTTCCAACATGTCGAAATTCACTTGCATCCCTTCAGGAACTTTACGCGTCCACTCCTCCATGAAACTTTCCATCTTCATCTTTCCTCCTTTCAAGATTCCTCTTGCAAAGTGCACACACACCTTTCCCTCATCCAACCTCCACAAACAAGTTGCATCTACATCCCCATCCACCTTACTACCATAAACTTGCAAACAGTGGCATGCAATTTTGTGAGGAAACCCATCTGATTCAAGAACACCCACAACTTCAACTTCATTAAGTGCACTTAAGGACCAATCATTCAATACAGAGTTGTGCAAAAGCATGTTTAGAATCCCATCCATATAATTCTCGTCCACAATTCTCCAATACCCGTCAATCTCTACTGCTAAAAAAGTCTGTAATGCATTCTTCAATTCCTCATCACTAGCTTGTATCATGTCAGTAAGATCATCCCAAGTATACAAATTTGCGTTACTTTCTATCATCCCATGCAGCTCATTTATATCAGCCACCTCACCCAATTTGAGTGGATTCACAGATAGCAGCGATTTTAGCTTATCTATTTTGGGAGCAACCTCGATTAACTCCATGTTGCCAGGCGCTACCTTGATAACAGATGCAACCGCCACCTTGTCAAGATCTTTGCTATCACAATCTTGATGATTTTCAAGTAATGATTGATCTGAGGGGGGTATAAGGAGTACAGAGTTGGAGTTTCCAACAAACTTAACAGCATAGGTCTTTGACTGAGTACAGAGAACTGCATCCTCATCCGGCTGTCCTCTTAAGCTTATTCTACAGGTCATCAATTAAAGTAAGAAAGCTAAAGAACATGCTGAAAAAATGACGAGAGAAAAAGTTACCCAAGAACATGGAGTTGAAGTTATACAAACCTTTGGTGGAGAACATCAGGGAGGAGATTCTCATCAAGCTCAAGGAGAATCAGATCATCATGAGGACCAAAAAGAGGGTGATATGCAATAGAAATTGACGAATTGGGTTGGAGGTTTATTACTGCTTCTGATCCTCCATTACAACCTGGCTGTGGTGGCTCCATCTATATTAGGTAGACCTGCTAAATAAGCACGCCTGCAGTTTACTAAACACAAAGAAATTACCATCAGATGTAATCAAAGACAACAAATACGACTATTGACCTCCTTCATAGAAACAAGAGATCTGTCATCTTTCTTTTACCCATGAAATTTCAATGAGGAAAAGGAGCCGGGGGGGGGGGGGGGGGGGGGGGTGGTGGAGTTGGTAAAAGAACTAGACCAAACATGAGATTAACGCTAAAATCAGCAAAAAATACAGGACTAAGAGGGAGCATTGGTCATAAATAGGATTATAGGATTGCTCTGTTAAACCATTAACATAACCATTAGCCTGACATTACCAATTCAATCATCAGTATTAGTAAAGCTCTAAACAAACTGTCACAGAGATTAAAAATTATGACTTGGCTTCAACATTTAGGTTCACTATCACCTTTTCAGTTAGGTTTCAGTTCAACATTTTAATCTGTAGAATCTTACAAAACTAGCTATTGCATAGAAAATCCAGACTCTCTTAGTACTGCAAATAACACCCAATGAAGACAAAAAATGAAGAAGCAAACTGGAGGTAGTAAAAAATAAAGGCAGCTTCACCAGTAATAGGACAACTAGTCTCAAATCAGGTAAACATTAAGACACCAGTGTGCTAATATTTGTATATTGAGCTTTCTGGGAAAGAACCAAACTGCAATAAGTAAATCTCAGAAATTTAAGAATGCAATCATAACATACTCAACTGAACCTATCCGAAAATGAGTCCCTGGGCATAACCTGTGTAACAGTATCCTGATACAGGGTATAAGAGGAAAACATGGATTTTGATGATAATCAAAGTAGAACCTTCATATCCAACAAACAATCAAGCTATTAACTTCACTTATCAGATGCCTTCAATAGATAAGATGTAGTTATAAAAAACAAACACAAACTTGTCAGACAGAAACGCACACTGCATAATGCATTGATGGACTCACCTCAAGTGCAGTTCATTGAAATGCTCTGATTGTTGGCTTAGAAAAAAGATTTTATAAAAACACATAGCATACCATTACTACATCATATACATGCTGTTTGTATGCCAAAATGAAGCTCTTAATCACAACTACAGTCATCCTCTATTAAAACACATACAACCAACCCAAATTATGTCAATTTGCTGAACCCATCTTGAAACAGACTAACACTAAATATGAATACCAAATTCCCTTTCCACCATCATTATTTGTGTCAACCTTCTTTTCCTAATTTACTTGCATCAAACAAATGTTAGTCACTCAGCAAATCTCTTTAAGTTAATCATCATAACTTGTTTAACAAACATGACTTTAAAGCTAAAAAAAATGTCAGAATAGTGTCTTCATTACCAAAAAATAAAAAACAACACCCAGAACCAAAACAATTTTTATTATTCCTACTATTATTTTTATTTTTTAAAAAAAATAAATTATCTGAGACATCACGTTGATTTATTTTAAACCTATTACTAACTCATCAAGCTCAAATTTACCATCAAATCACCCCTAAACTCAGAAGCCAGTATACTAATCACCTCTTTAATCTATTAAACCATTATAAGTTTCTGAATATGCCACAATTAAAGCTAATAAGATAACATTAGCAGCACCAAGAGTGACATAAACTTGAAAAATCAGATTGCAGAAGAATTGGCAACTAACATTTGCCATAGAATTTCACAATTACAGAAAAACTCTATTCTCAGAAACCAAATCGAACAAGAGAAAAATCAGATACGGTAAACCGTAGAAGCAGAGAGCACGAGGAAAACACAAAGATTTTACCTTTAATGGCGATGACGCCCGACGTAGTAAGCGATCCAGTTAGCTAGGGCTAGAAATGGCGGGAAGGGAAAAGGTAATGGGGGAGTAATGGACTGTTTGGAAGCGCTTAGATTTGGAGCGAAAGTATAATAAGAAAGAAAATGCTGACAATTTATGGGAAAGACACCATTCTTACGAGAAATATTATCGGATATGGTCACGTAGTGTCCTATTTTAATTAATAATTAAAATTTTAACTTTATTTCAGAATTTACGGGTCAAGAGACCGTCTCAGATAGATATTTTTTATAGGACGTAGGTCTCTTAATTATTTTAACGTGAATTTATTGTACATATTAAAATAAGAAGATGTGATTGATCTGAAGCTATATGACAATATTCCAATAATACTGAATAACTTTTTCCTCCTTTATCCATCCATTTTTTTGAAGAATTATTTTTAGTAATATTTTAATAATATTTCTTTTATGCAATATAGTCTCTATATCCGTACGCTTGTTTTTAATTTATTTTGTTGTTAATATAATAGTACTAATTTGTAAAGTCCAAATTCAGGAAATTACCTGATTAAAATTAGAAGTATTTTAATTTGGTACGTATAAATTTCGAAATTGAAAATAAAAAGTTTTATATTGCTCAATTTGAGTGACACGGTTTTTACTTTTTAACCAGGCCTGCGACGATAGAACGTGTCCACAAGGTAATTAGGATCATGTGAGTGGGTTTGTAAAATTTGTGATCAATTAGGCCACGTGAGGCTCGGTAATCCGAATCCAACAAGGATGATATATGACTACTATGTTTTCTAAATCAGTTTAGGAATCAAGAACTATATCATCAGTGTATATGGTATGGGACTATGTGGCGTAAAGGCTATACACTGAGTCAAGAAAGAAGCACATAAACAATTATGACAGGTTTTTTTGGCGGAAGCTATACAGGGAGATTGTATTGCAAAACGGAATAAAAATTGAGAGCTTTCACGGGTGTTGGTATATATTTGGATCAATTAATTATTAATTTTTTTTAATTAATTCGGAGAATTTTGGATAATAAGGTAATTTGAGTCTTCACTTAAATTAAGATATTGTCAGCGAAGGAAGGAAGGAAGGACTTAACTGAATTAGCCGTTACCAGTGTAAAAGAAGATGAATGTTGATACGACAACGTTTCATTAAGATTGACGTTGCTTTAAACGACTGCGTATCAGCTCAGGAGTTAGTAGTTATTTAGTAAGACGATATCGTTTCATTTAGTCGGTAGCTCCTTGTTTAAGAGAGCACGTGTAATGTTTCGATTTGTTTGGTTTGTTAGAGCTATTATGCTCTCAGCTTTAAATCATTGTGAATGATGTAAGGATGGTATGAAAGATTTTATGAAAAATTATGTTATCTCCTTTCAAAGTTTTAGCTGTAGATTTCTTTCCTTGCAATTTACTTAGTTATATCGTAACAAAGTGGTATCAGAGCAACCTTGGGTCAACAATGGCTGAATCTGCAGCCAGACCAAGCCTTCATAGCACGAGAAGGACCTTAAAGCTGTAGAAGGAAGGATGGATCAGATGCAATAGCTGATGGCTAAGAACTTTGAACAATCGTCTGCACAATTCGAAGCTATGGGAAGTCAAATAACCCAACTTAGTCAAAAGTTACAGATAACCAGTGACGCGCTAGCTTAGAGGATCATTGAGACTATGAATGTTTTCCAACGATTGGAGAAGGAGATGAATAGAACTCCTGAGGTATATACACCCAGTACCCATACCAATTCGATTGTCACTAACATTACTGCTTCAGGATATCCTTAACCACTTATAGAATTGTCCCAGCCATCACCTGCACTACAAATTTCTTCACAGCTACAATTTGGAATAGCTACAAATATATGTCATATTTCTAGTAATTCTGTACCAATAGTGAATTCACATATACTTTTATCACCCCTACAACATACTCATACAACTAGCTCAATTGTCCGTACTCAAAATCAAAATCCTAATTTCCCTAATCATAATTTCACCACAAACCTTGTAACTCAGCCTGAATCCATTATTAAACCTGCAGTCGTGACAAGTTCCATTAACCATAAGCTACCAAACCAGAACATTACCATGGGAATGGGGCCAACAAGTATAGATCCAGCCAATACAGTGGGAACCTTTAATCCAATATATATTCCGACCGTAACCACGTATGTGGGTATCAACCCTCACAATCAACAAAGCTATGGTCCTCCTTATAGCCAACCCTTTAACCCTATCAGTCAACAACTGATCATGCATCCCTACAGCCCTAACCCAATTAACTGCACATCTCCATTCACTAATCCTCATACTTCCACTCATAACACTCAACCTTGCTCATCAGGACCTTTCCTTAATTTCCAAAACATCAACCAACCATCACCTATAACAACCTCACATAATTACCATAACTACACCCCACCAATCCAGGGATCTTACTCCGGTCATCCTACTCCAGACCTTTCCATGGACCATTCCCACAATACTTCATGCCCAAGATAGACTTTCCTTATTTTGGGGGTAAAGACCCTAGAGGATGGTTAAAGAAATGTGAGAATTTTTTCAACTTAATCCCATGTTGGACCCTCGATCTAAGGTACTTTACGCTTCGTTATACATAGAGGGAGAGGTTGATGTATGGTATCAATCATTACAGGATGAGAAACCATGACTGCTCTGGGATGAGTTTGCCTATCACATATATTACAGGTTTGCAATGGGTGGACATGACAATCAGACTGGGCAATTTAATAAATTGATGCAGAAAGGGAGGGTAGACGAATATATAAGGAAGTTTGAGGAATCCAAAACATACATGATGTCTCAAAGTAAAGGGTACACTGAAGAGTATTTTATTGAGAGCTTCCTCAGTGGATTGAAAGAGGAAATTGTCAATGCTTTGTACATTATGAGACCTCAAACACTTAGGGATGCTATCAACCAAGCCAGGGGACAAGAGGTCTATTTAAACTCTCTGGACAGAAGAAATCATAGTGCATATAACTCTACTAAGGAACACTTCACCTACAAAACTAAACCAATTATTGTTGCAAGTAGAGATAACCACCAACCAAATAGAATGGGGGTTGAACAAAGGTCCTTCCCTATCAAGAGACTCACTCCAGCAGAAATGGCCAATAGGAGGGAAAAAGGATTGTGTTACCACTGTGATGAAGTGTATACTCAGGGGCATCTGTGCAAGCAGAAACATATCTTTATAATGGTGACAGAAGAGCAGGAAATCATGAACACAATGGAACAAGACCAAGAACTAGCCCACATCTTATAGGAAGAAGAAGGGGAATTTTTACATATTGAAGAAGGCTGTGAGGTATCCATTCATCCAATAACAGGTAATAATGAGATTCACACAATTAAAGTTCAAGGACAGGTTAAAAACAAACATATATCTATGTTACAGGACAGTGGTTCAACACATAATTTTTTGTCATAAGACCTGGTAAAGAAATTACAACTACCTACTAACTCCTACAGTCCAATTAAAGTGACAGTAGCAAATGGAAATACTATTAAGTGTGATAAAAAGGTGAATCAGTTTGGCTGAAAACTAAACCAAGGAGAGTTTGAAGCTCCAATGTATGTAATTTCCCTGGGGGGGGGGGGGGATATGATGCAGTGCTTGGAGTCCAATGGATGCAAATTATAAGCCTTATCAGTTTTGATTATGAAAACAGACAGGTGACCATACACTGGAAAGGAAGGAGGGTGACTCTAGGAGAACAAGGTGACCCTGCATAGTACTATTCAAGTATAGTTATTAGAAAAGTTTAATTGGAAACCTCAGGAAGAAATTTACTTTCTGGTGCAGCTAACAACTTTGGAGGGTAAAATAGAAAAAGTGGAGGAAGATACTCCAGACATGATTAAACAATTAGTAGAAGAGTATGAAGATCTATTTAAGGAGCCTCAAGGGTTGCCTCCAGTTAGGATACAGGACCACCACATTCCAATAATTTTAGGTTGCAGTCCTATAAATATAAACCCTTACAGATATCTTTACATATAAAAGGCTGAGATAGAGAAAATGGTCAAGAAAATGTTGGGAAGTGGAATTATCAGGCATAATACCTCTCCCTATGCCTCAATAGTGCTACTTGTAAAGAAAAAGGACAACATTTGGAGATTTTGTATGGATTATAGGGCATTGAATAGTATAACCATAAAGAATAAATTTTCTATTCCCATTATAGAGGAACTACTAGATGAGCTTAAAGGAAGTCAATTTTACACTAAGTTGGATCTCAGAAATGGGTATCACCAAATTAGAGTCCAAATAGAAGATATTCAAAAGACAACATTCAAGACCCACCAAAGACACTATGAATTTCTAGTCATGCCTTTTGGCTTGACTAATATCCTTGATACATTTCAATGCACCATGAATGAGGTATTTCCTTATCTTTTGAGAAGATTTGTGTTAGTATTCTTTGATGATATACTTGTGTACAACCCATCTCTGGAAAGTCACAGAGATCACTTGCAGCAAGTGTTAGAGTTGTTGAGAACCAATCAGGCTTTTTGTGAAAAAAAAACCAAATGTACCTTTGCGTAGGCTAAGGTGGAATACCTAGGGCATATTATCAGTAAGGAGGGAGTGGCAGTAGATGGGAAAAAGGTGGAAGCAATGCAACAATGGCCCAGACCTAAATCTTTAAAGTCATTAAGAGGTTTCATAGGCCTTACAGGGTACTACAGGAGATTTGTACAACACTATGGGATCATTAGCAAGTCGTTAACAAACCTGTTAAAAAAGGGAGCATTTACATGGAATGAGGAAGCTGAACAAACTTTTGACAAGCTTAAAACTGCCTTATCTACCACCCCAGTACTAACATTACCTGACTTTTCCAAAGATTTTGTAATTGAGACATATGCCTGTCACACAGGTGTAGGGGTTGTACTGATGCAAGAGGGTAAACCCATAGCCTTCTTAAGTAAGTCCTTATCCATTAAACATTTGGGACTTTCAAATTATGAAAAAGAGTTATTAGCTATCATCATGGCAGTGCAAAAATGGAGGACCTACTTATTGGGGCAAAAATTCATTATAAAAACTGATCATGAAGCTTTAAAGTATTTCATGGAACAAAAATTGACAACCCTGGTCCAACAGAAATGGGTATCAAAGATACTAGGTTTTGACTATATTATACAATTTAAAAAGGGGAAGGAAAACTTGGTGGCTGATGTTTTATCCTGAAACCATGAAATAGAATGCAGTAGTGCTCTAGTACAAGAAGTGAGCCCTAGTCGGATTACTCAAGTATGTGATAGTCAGGACAATGATCAAGAGGCATAAAGAGCAATGACACAATTGTTGGTGGATTCCAAAAACTGCGCAGACTACACCCAACAGGAAGACTACACCCTACAAGAAGGAGTTCTCAGAAAAAGGGGAAAGATATACTTGGGCAATAATGGCAACTTAAGGCAGAAGATTATGGACCAGATTCATAGTAGTCCTGAAGGGGGACACTAAGGGATAACAACTTTCATCAAGAGAGTTGAGTCACTGTTTTATTGGCCCACTCTTAAGAAAGACTTAACTGAGATAATTAGACAATGTGAAATCTGTCAAAGAAATAAAAGGGAACATGTTCCGACCCCTGGACTTCTACAGCCTATTCCTATTCCAAAGCAGGCATGGGAAATTAATATCATGGATTTTATAGATGGATTACCAAAGTTTGATGGCAAGAATGCAATACTGGTAGTGGTAGATAAATTAACGACAAAATATATGATTTGCCCACTGAAATTGACATATTTTACTTAATACACCACTGAATTTTTAATTTTACAAATTATCCCATTAAACTAAGTAAAAAATACCAATTGGGTCATTCCGTCAAATTAGATGGATGGAAGCTAACTCTTTATCTACGTGAAAATTAAAAAAAAAAATTAAAAAGGCCAAAAATGACATGGAAATGAAATGGAAAAATGACATGGTTAAATTTTAAAAATACAAATAAAATTAAAATAACCTTGAAAAAAAAATATAAAATAATAATATAAAATTCAAAACAAATGAATTTTTTTAAGACAAATAAAATTAAAATAAACTTGAAATATACAACAAAAAATGTAAAAAAAAATAATAAATTTTAAAAAATACAAATTAAATTAAAATGAACTTAAAAAATTATAATAAAAAAAATCAAAATAAAATAATAAAATTTTGATTTTTTTTTGAAACATACCAAGTTCATTTTAATTTAATTTGTATTTTAAAAATTTTATTATTTTCTTCCAAATACTTTTAAATAATATTAGTTCTATATTTTTATTTTGAATTAATAACATAATAATGAATTATTTTACTTACTTTATTGTAATTTTTCAAGTTCATTGTAATTTAATTTGTATTTTTAAAATTTAAATTTAAATTTAATTTAATTTTATATTTTAAATTCTTTTATTATAATTTTCAAGGTTATTTTAATTTTATTTGTATTTTTAAAATTTTATTTTATATTTTTAAAAATATTTTTTTATTTTAAATTCTTTTATTGTTATATAAAAAATATATTTTTTGAAAATATATATTTTTTAGAAAATATAAAATTAAAATTTTATTGTAACTTTTTATTTTGTTTTTGTTTTTTTTTAAATTTTTTTTTATTCTTTTTTAATAACAATTATTGTCATTTTTTATTTTATTTTTATTTAATTAAGTAATTGTAATGTTCTAGAATTTTCACATCTTTATTAATTAAATTATTAATTTAATTTCCAACGAGTTAGTTACGAGATTATTTAAATCTTTTTATGTGATTAATTAATTATGTGATTAAATAATTATGTATTTAATTACTAAAATTAATTAAAGGGGGTCACTAATATGTTATTAAATTAGTGAACAAACCCTAAAATTTTAATATCAAAATAATTGATAAGTTTCCTATTAATTAAATATTCAATTAAATTGAATATAATGAGTGAATTAAATATAATAAATTAATTAATATGATTATTAATTAATGTAAATAATGTGAAATATTAATAATAATATTTATTAGCCCATTTAGTAATTTAATACTAATGGGTTAGAATATTTAATTATTTATTCCATTTAATTATTTATTTAATCATGGATTGAATAATTAATGTATAAATTATTAAATTAGCCCAACATGGGTCAATTAGTAGCCCAAGTGTAGAATAATAAAATTTGACAATTTAGTAGCCCAAACAATTTAATAGAAGCCCAATTGGTATTTTAAATTAAAGCCCAATGATTGGCCCACTTGGAAAATACTTAAATTAACTATTAATTGTTTAAAAAGTGAAATGTGTCAATGAATTTGGGACAAAGATGAAGCTATCAGCCGACAAGAAGGAGGAGAGAGAATGAGTTGTTATTATTATTATTGTTATTATTATTTGATTTTTCATTTAATTAAAAGGATTGCTTGTTTTATTTTTAAAGTACTTAGACACCATGCTTCTTTTCACCAACCAAGTATGGACTAACTTTCTTGTGTAAGTATCATTGCTATCTCATGATGGTAATTTTGATAGATATATATTTTATATATATCCAAATTGTAAGTATACTTACAATTTTGGAGCTTAAGTGAGTCATTTCTTCTTCTTCCATTTTTCAAGCTAGAGAGCATTTGAGAGTATAGAAAAAATATAGTTGAGAGCAAAAATACCAAGAGAAAGAGTTCTTGATTCATGCCTTCAAACCTCATCACCTACTTTGGAAGAAAAAGGAAGATAGCCATTAAAACAAGGTAATTGTTATTTTAAATGAAGTTTTATTTTTAAATTAAATAAATCATCATGTTTGTATAAACATGTTAATATAGTTATTAATGTGTAGTTGTAATATTTATGCCATGCTTGAGTTTAATAGGTTTGGTTTGTATTTTGGTATATTTTATATGCTAAAATATGTGTTTAATAGTGTGTAAACAAGTTTTGGAATTTATGTCCAAAAATATTTTTATAAAACTTAGGTTTGATGTTCTAATATTATAGAACATTAAATCATGAGAAAAACAAAGTTTGAATCACTCAAAATGGAGTTTTATACAAAAAGTTATGATTTATGGTAGTTTATGTGATGTAAAATTTTTTTTTTAAAAAATATGTTATTAAATCATGAAAAATTAATTTTTTCATTTTATAAATTAATATAAGGTGATTGGTAATTTTTTTGGATTTTTATTGAGGAGTTAAAGATTTATTGAAGGTATAATTTTAATTGAAGTGTGTATAGCCGGTCACTGTTCACATTCTGGTTGGAAGAAAAAATATTAACTGGCCGCGCAATGCGCGAGCACTGTTCACCGAGGACGCGGAGCCAAACGACGTCGTTTGGCGTCCGTAGAAAATTCACTCCGCGCGTACGCGCGGAAGCCGTTTCCGGCTTTTCAAAAACGGCGTCGTTTTGACCCGTAAAAACTGAAACGCGCGCCATGCGCGGTAAGAAATTTTCGGCGGAATTACGATTCTGCCCCTCCGTATTTTTCTTGGTAAAATTACGTTTCTGCCCTCGGATCAGTTTTCAACTTAATTACGAAATTGCCATCGGTCCGGTTTTTCAACTTAATTACGAAATTGTCATTCGGTTAAATTTAAATAATTTAAATATTTAAAAACTAATTTAAAATTATAACAAAAATAATAATAATACAAAAATAATATTAGGGAGGATATTTTTCATTAATTTTAATATTTAAATATTTTAAATATTAATCTAGTTAGCTAAATCATGGTTAAGTTAAATAAATTTATTATTTATTTATTATTTTAAATGTTAATAATAAATAAAGATGATAAATTAGCAATTATTATTTAATGCCTATTAAATAATACTTAAAGAGAGATAAAATTTATAAATGAATTATTTATTATTTAAATATTATTAAATAATAAATAAGGATAATTAAGTAATTAATTATTATTTAATTAGCATTAAATAACGATTAATGGAAATTAAGTTATTAGAGTAATAATTTATTATTTAATTTAAATAATAAATAAGAATGATTTGATTATTATTTAACCTTAAATAATAATTAAAATTAATTAAATAATTAATTATTATTTAATTGACATTAAATAATAATTAAAGAGGATTAAGATTAGTAAACTATTATTTAATTTCCTTAATTAAATAATAAGTAAGGTTAATTACTTAGTTAATTATTGGTTGATTAACATTAAATTAGAGAAGGTTAAAATTAAGTTAATAATTATTTATTATTTAATTATAATTAAATAATAAGTAGGTACAATTAGTTATTATTTATTTTAAATAATAACTAGAGTTAATTAATTAATTTCTATTTAATCAATATTAAATAGTAATTAAAAAGAGATTGAGTTAATAAAATAAATTGAATTTAAATAAACAATTATAATAAGTTGTTTAAGGGTTTAATAAGTGTCCAACATTTAAGAAAAATATTTTCTAACTTATTAAATTATTAACCTAAAATGATTAAGTGTCTATAAGGTTAATAATATTGTTTTGACTAATGTAAATTATGTGTTAGTACTTATGTGTGGTAAATAAGTTCGTTATTAAGCGTATAGTTATGCAAATACGCCGTACTAATTATTAGACCGACTTTATTAATGTTAGGTCTTTCAAAGCAAGTTAGTTAAAGCTAGACAATTATTGTAGCTGAGCAAACAGGCAAGTTCTCTAACCCTACTCATTTATTGTTGAACAAGTTTCTATACTTGTATTTATTGTCAAAGCTTGACGTGGTTTAATTATTTAAAATTATCCCACATCCATATTGTTTATAAAATCGCACTTAGTGCACTTGAAGCTTATTAGTTCTTGATTCATGAACTGTATTAAAAAATGTCTTAAGCTAATAATTCAGCTAGACATTACGTTTCTAAATTCAATAACTTGAATACTTTTAAAAGCTTATCCAAACCATTGTTGGGTGCGGATTTCTTATATTAAGTCTGAGAATTGAACAACCCTAAATTAGGGGATTTTGTGTCGGGAAACCGACTTTGGGCGCCAGTGACTAAATGTAATGCATATACAGCGGGTTGAATAGGCTGATCCCCTTGAAAACCAAACAACTCAAAGGGTCAGAGGAAACTCTATTATACCCTCGTTAGTTCAGGGTCCTTAGTGACCACTCAGCATTTTAAGATTCAAATATTCTGTTATTAAAATTTGAATCATGTTTCATTCACAATTATTATATCTATTGTTGAATCATTGATGATATTTCCCATTCATTCATGATATATTAAATCTATATGATTGTTCTAAACTTGCTGAGAAAACTAGTTGCTCATTCTTGCTATATCATGAACCATTTTTCAGATAATCCTGATTGCTCAAAGAAGGATAAAGGAAAAGGAAAGGCCAGAGCTTAAGTTAGTTTATGCATGCTAATTAGAAGCTTAAATGTGTATTTACTATTGAAATACCTTTTGTAATTCCTTATGATAGGAACTGTTTGATGTTAAGGTTGATAGACCCTGGTATTGTAACCTTTTGAAGGGAACCAATATGTATTATTCCGCGATATTTAAATGCAATGTATGTATTTAATTGTTAGTAATGTGTTGAATAGTGAGAACCAAACTCGAGGTTATGGAACCCGGATTTGGGGTCGTCACAGTACTTTTAGTAATTTAATTTTTAAATTTATTTTATATTTAAAAAAAAAATGGCACGCTTCAAAAAAAATTATTTTCATAATTATATTTTTTATTATAATTTTTCAAGTTCATTTTAATTTAATTTGTATTTTTTAAATATTATTACTTTGTTTTTAATTTGTTGTTGTATTTTTTAAGTTTATTTTAATTTTATTTGCTTTTAAAGAAATTATTTTGTTTTGAATTTTATATTATTATTTTAAAATTTCATTTGAATTTTTGATGATTATTTTAACTTTATTTGTATTTAAAAATTAATTTTATATTTTTTAAAATTTTCCATGTCATTTTTGGCCTTTTTTTTTATTTTTAAATTGCCATGTAGAAAAAAAGTAAACTTTCATCCTTCTAATTTGACGGAATGACCCAACTAGTATTTTTTACTTAGTTTCATGGGTTAAAAATTCAGTGGTGTATTAAGTAAAATGTGTCAACTTAAGTGGGCAAATTATATGTTTTGCCATAAATTAATTAAAGGTTGTCATCTTATAGCACTTACACACCCTTTTACATCTACTCAGGTGGCTCAAGTAATGCTCGACACAGTTATTAAACTTCATGGACCATCTCATGCAATAATATTTGACAATGACAAGATATTTGTAAGTAATTTTTGGAGGGAGCTGTTCAAGACCATGGGGACCCAAGTAAGGCTAAGTTCAGCTTACCAGCCTCAAACATATGGTCAGATAGAAAGAGTGAATCAATGCATCGAAATGCATCAGTCACAAGCCTAGCTAATGGAGCAAATGGTTATTAATAGCAGAATGGTGGTATAAAACCTTATTCCACACAGCAACAGGTATGACTCCCTACAAAGCTCTATATGGAACCAACCCCCCCAATTATCAATTAGCATTAAGGGCAAACCAATAACAATCCTGTAGTAACAGACTTTGTGAAAGAGAGAGCAGCAATTCAACAACTCCTAAGGGACAATCTATGCAAGTCACAGGAAAGAATGAAGTTTTATGCAGATAAAAAAAGAACTGAAAGGGAATTTCAAGTTGGGGATGAAGTGTATTTGAAGTTACAGCCCTATAGACAAATGTCAGTTTCACAGAGAAGAAAATTTAAAATGTCAGCAAGATTCTATGACCCTTACACAATAACTCAAAGGATTGGAAATGTTGCTTACAAATTACATCTCCCTGCCCAAGCCAAAATTCATGATGTTTTCCATGTTTCTCAATTAAAAAAATAAATTGGGAAGACCACAGTAGTATAAACAGAATTGCAACAAACAAATAAGATGGGGGAGTTGAAGCCTATGCCTGTAGCTATTATGGACAGGAGATTGGTTAAAAAGGGGAAATATGCAGTGGACTCATAACATTCCAGAGGACGCAACACGGGAGGAATGGGGCAAAATCAGTAACCAGTACCCAAATTTTAATCATTGGGGACAAGGATCATCTCAAGCAGTGGGGAATCTGTCAGCAAAGGAAGGAAGGACTTAACTGAATTAGTCGTTACCAGTGTAAAAGAAGATGAATGTTGATACGACAACGCTTCATTAAGACTGGAGTTGCTTTAAACAACCGTGTATCAGCTCAGGAGTTAGTAGTTATTTAGTAAGACGATATCGTTTCATTTAGTCGGTAGCTCCTTGTTTAAAAGGGCACGTTTAATGTTTTGATTCATTTGGTTTGTTAGAGCTGTTATGCACTGAGCTTTAAATCAGTGTGAATGATGTAAGGATGGTATGAAAGATTTTATGAAAAATTATGTTATTTCCTTTCAAAGTTTTAGCTGTAGATTTATTTCTTTGCAATTTACTTAGTTATATCATAACAAATATTTTTGCACTCTTTCAGTTTTATAATATTTTGAGTTTTTAGAGTTAAAATTTTGAAGGACTATTTATACTCATAATTGATTATAGTGAAATTTTTTGAGCTCGAATCGTGATTTTTACCTTTTAGTTTTAGAGAGTTTTTCACGTAAAAGTTGGTGTCTTGTGTTTAGTTTATTTTTGTACTATTATTTTCTGTAGTTGTTATTTACTTAGTGGAATTGCATTATTTATTTGGCGTTGTTTATTATTTAGTTTGTCAGAAACGATTCTAGTTGAAAGAGTTTTTCCAACAAAGTGGTATCAGAATAAAGTTGTTTGAGTAGTTATTTTTTGATAAATTGAATGGAGAAATCAAGCGGCGCTATAATTAAATTGACCTCATCTAATTTTTTGATCTGGAAGCCTAGAATGGAAGATATCATTTACTATAAGGATTTGTATAAACCATTGGACTTTAAGGAAGTTAAGCCAACAGATAAATCTGAGGCTGATTAGAAAAAGATAAATATAAAGACGATGAGACAAGGCGAAAGGAGCAGGGTATGAATTTTAAGACACAAACACTTGTAGTAGAGAACATGGGCAAAAGTAATTTCAGGAGATCTCGTAAAGAAAACATGAATCTCAATAAAAGCGAAAATTTCAAAAAGCATAGGAGAAAGTTAAAGACTAAAGAAGGCGTTATATACAGATGATTTCATTATAACAAGGATGATCACTACAAAAGAAATTGCAAGATTTTGTTAGAGAAACAAAAAACTGGTGAGTAAGAAAGAGTTAAGGAGAAGAATACTGTAATTACAGTTACTAAGGATGTAATGCTTCTTTCATTCGATGAAGAAGAATACTTAAATGTTGTTAATCAAAAAATTGATTAGGTTATTGATACTGGTACTTCGTATCATGCTACTCCCAAGAGGAAATTTTTCACGTCGTACAAAACTGGAGACTTTAGGCATGTGATATGACGTTCCCAAATTCGGGTACTCTTACCTCGAATCTAGTGTTCACGATACAACTAAACAACATATAAATAACTACCCGATCGATACATAATAACATAAATATAATTAATACATCAAGTAAGTCTTACATAAGTTCCCAGGTTCTAATAACCTTTATATTTGTCATAAGTCTTATTATAAAAGATTAACATTGTTCAGAGTGCAATACATAAATATAAATGCATTCTCCAATTCTAGACTACTCTGCAGCCTTGGTTTTTCCTTTGTCTTTTTCGGAATAACCAACCTTCTCTGTCTTGACTGAAATAGGGTTATAACGCAAGAGTGAGCAAAAAGTTTGTTCATCAAGTATATAAACAACAGTAATTGAGAATTGAATTTAGGTTTCATAAGTTCAAGGGTTTAATAGCTTCAGATCAATCATGATGTATATCAATAAATCATATGCGAGTAACGAATTATAATCTCAAAGCTGGGATATGCAATATTCAGAGTAATTTGAGAATAACCAATCATTATGTGTCTTGCAAAAGAGAATTTTAACTTTCAGAATCATAAGGGTTGTTGATTATTAAGTGGTCATTAAGGACCATTGAACCCATCAGAGGATTTACAACATTTAGTTGAGGTTTCTTAAAAAAAACGAGTACATGAGGTGATTAGTCCCGTCGTACCTTACATTATGCATAACGTTTAGTCTATGTGTGCCCACAAGTCGAATCCACGACTTAAAAGTAGTACCCCATTATCAGGATTGTTCATCTCAGCATAATAGAGTCTGCACCAAAATAATTAGTTTGGATAGCTTTATCAAAGAATTAAGATTGACAATTTATGTCACCATCTTTCTTGTTGAACCAAGTAGCATGGACTCATTCTCCAAACAACATGTCGAACCAAGTGGCATAGACTCATTCTTCAAACAACATGTTTATATTTAAAATTCTCATTTTTTATAATTTATTATTTGGAAAATCTTCCTAAGCGTACACATATGAAAGCTCGCATTCAAGTGATGACAATTTAAGTCTAAGCATGCACTATAAACTTGTACGAAACAGATAAAGTGTACAAGTAAGGGATACTTGCTTGATATGTCTGTTTTTTCTTCTTCTAACTTATCGACTCCTCTTTAACTTACATAAGTCGTAATTCGATCCATAGGTTAGTCTTTACTAGACTATTATTGAATCCACGTTAATTAATTCTAACTCGTAAGCCTCCACCACCTAATTCTTCTTCATTCTTTAACATCTCGTCATCTATCTCCTTCATTATCTTCCTTAATTCGCCTTATCTTTATCTATCTATGTCCATCTTCATTCTCTATAAATAAAATAACCTATATTGGCATTTTATTTGTTTAATGACTACCTTAATGTTCTTAACTTCAATTAATCTTCATTGTTAATGATTTATTTAGTACATCTCATACTCATCGTCTACAAATAAAATAATATTTGTTATCATGTTATTTGTTTAATCATCTTTATATATTTATTTAATAGTCTTTATTATTATCCCCATAAATAAAGTAATCTTGTTATTATTTTATTTGTTTAAACACTATTCATCATGTATTATTATCCATTTTGATAATTAATCTTAAGTATTATTATTATCTCTCACAAATAAAATAGTCTCCTTATTTTATTAGCTCATTTCTTCCTTATTAATTAACCTTCACAATTTATCTTTATCATTTACTTTATTATTCGAGTTGGGTCAACCCGGTCGGACCTAACTTGGGCTGACCCGGGTTTGACCAGATCGGGTCAACTGACGAAATGGATCACGACCCCGGCCATGTCTAGCAGAATGTTCTTAAGTCATTTTTCAGCTTTTTGATTTTTACCTATTTTGATTCCAACTTTCATAACTTGCTCATTTTACATCTAAATGAGTTCAAACCAATTTCATTGCTTCGTAAACTCATATATTTACCATATCCAAAAGTTTTGATCATTTTTCAACAATATTTGTTAGCCAAAATATGGGCTCACATGCTAGGGTTTTGCGAAAAGACATGTTTTACTAAAAATTCTACTATAAATTCATTTTAGCTCCGATTTGGTTCGTTCCACTTGGATTAGTTTCATATTTCATAGATCTAGCACATACAATTTTTAGATCTCAAGGTTTTCATACACAACAAAATTTATTTTCTTGGATATCAAGTTCTTCATATAGTGTTTTCATACAAGTTTAACATATATGCATATTTCACCAACCAAAACATGTTTTAAGCACATAATCTCTATTAATAACCAACCTTGTACTTCCAAAACCCATCATGGTTCCCCAAAACACACAAGCTCCAACAACCAAGCATGACAATCAACTATATAACTACATATGCAAGAATCTAAAAGACTTGAGTTAAGGAAAAGATTTATACCTCCTAGATCCCTGCTTTTTTTTGGAATGAAATCTTGAAAGGGACTCCACAATGGCTCCTCTTGATCTTCTTTCCTTGCTCTCTCTATTTTGTAAGAGTTTCCCCTCACTTTCCTACTTTCTCTCTATTTCTCTCTTTCTCTCTTTTATGAACTCTCACACTTAGACAATTTCACCAACCTTTCTAAATGGTTGGTAAATGGCTCTATTTATAGAGTGTAATATCCCAAATATTTCAAAAGTGATCTAACAAGATCTAAGCAAGGTTGTCAATTCAAAACCTAAAGATCGATTGCTCAAGCATACCTTGAGCTATCTTAAAGAATATATACGACTCGAAACTACGATCGTATATAACTAAGAGGTTAAACTGTTTAACCTAAACTATGTGTTATGTGATTAGTAAAGCTTGAATTGAGCTTTTAAATGTGCTGTATGAATTATCTATGTGTAGGATTTTGTGTTTTGGTTCAAGTAGTTAACCTTAACACTTATTAAAAATCAGAAGTCAATTTAGGGCAAAAACCTAAATTGGAAAAAGAGTTAAAACCTAAACCCTAACCCTAGGGTCTACACCCTAGGAAATAACCTAGGCCCTCGAGCAAAATGTGAAGGTCAAATTGACATTCCGTTTAAGGATTCAACTTTCCCACGATTTGAAAACACTTAACAGTCAATAAGTTTTTCTCGAAAAACGTGTAAAATCACTATTCATGAGGTGACGTTTTCCATTCGTTTGACTGTTTCTTTCATCTGTAGGACTTCTTGTATTTCACGATATAGTGTTAATATGAGGTTTAGATGTCAGAGAATCAATAAAATTTTTTGGAGAAAAAGACGAAAATGTCACGATTTACGAGAAAACATTTGTCGTCTTTTTGACTGTTCTTTTCGATATTTTGATATATTGTATTTCACGAAATAACATTTATATGAAGTATAGATATTATTTAGCCAATAAAAGTTTTACTTAAAAAACGTGTAAAACACTATTCATTTGGAAAATTTTCTTCCGAATTTTGAAAATTCACATTCCTGAATAGCATTTTTATTGACAGTAGATGCATTTTGACCAATAAAATTTTTACCCAAAATAATTTATGGAGATTACTATTCACGTATACGGGATGAATACGTCGCGAATACGGAAGGAATACAAGAATAATAAAAGTATATTGTAATGTATAATACGAGGATTATACGAAAGATTATACGAGATTAATACGAGAATAATATGAGGTATCATACCAGTAGAATACGAATATTATACGATATATTATACGGAAGAAATACGTATAAATATTAATGTATTATACTATTTAATTAAATTAGTTGAAATCAAACTAGTTTATGTGTAACTAAGTTAGTGTAACTAAACTAGGGAGAACTAGCACGATTACACTAACTGAAAAAGAACTAGCACGATTTGTTTGGAACTAAATCCAAGTGAAAATGAATCAACCAATTAGAAGAAGGGTGATCTAAGCGATGATGCAAGCGCTAGGGAGAAATGACTAAAATGCCCTTGGCTTTTAAACTAATGACCAAACTACCCCGACCCTTGGTTTTCCTATAAATAGAGAGCTAGCCTCATTCATTTCTTCAATAATTTTCAAAGCAAAATTCCTATAATCAAGAGATTGCAAAGAAATAGTTAAAGCTTGCAATAATAAAAGGTACGATTCATAATCGTTATTATGCTTAAAGTTTTATTTTATCGATGAGGCTCAAGAACATAAGTCGTAGCCATGTACGATTTTTCGTTCTCCGTGTTCCTTATGACTTGAGCAAGTCGTTGTTATGTCAAATTTCATTTCATAGTTTAAAGTTCAAGAACATACGTCGTATCCATGTACGGTTTATCCGTTCTCCGTGTTCTTCTTATGTTCTGGAGTATTATTATAAATTGTTATAATTATGTAAACAAGTCGTTATAATGACCAAATTTTGTCATTTATAAGGTGTTATAATCACATATGTAAGCAGTTATAATGCTCAAATTATTTCAAGTATGAAATCCAAAAGCTCAAGAACATAAGTCGTTACCATGTACGATTTTTCGTTCTTCGTGTTCTTCGTGTGTTCTAGAGCAAAAGTCATAATTTCTACATAAGTAGGTTTATGATTTTGTAATTTAGTGTTATGGGATGATGAAACATGATGGCCTTGCTAAATAATTCTTGTGGCATCAAGTTTTAGTAGTCGAAACGAAGAACGATGAAACTTTGTTCTTCGTGTTCTTCGTGTTCTTCGTGTTCTTCGTGTTCTTCAATTCGTTCTTCGTGTTCTTGAGAAAAAATCATGAAATCTTATATAAGTATGTTTATGATTTTGTTATTTTTATGTTATGAAGTGATACGGAGTGTTAGAACATGTTATCTTAGCAAATTAATGTTTGAGGTATCATGTTTTACCAATCGGATCAAAGAAAGTTAAGTCTAATATACTAGCAGAATATTTTTGGTAATTTCCGAAAATTTAATTTCTGAATCTGCCTTAGACACCTAAATAAAAGTTGTATATCATGAAATTCTAAGCAATTTAGACTTAAGAATCACTTAAAAATATTTTCGTATGACAAAGTTATGGCTGTCACTGTAAAAGAGGTCAGAAATATGAATCAGTTTTAGATCAGTCCCATTACTGGGAAATATGTGTAAATCAGTAAGGAATCTCGAACTTTTTTTTGAATAAAAGTTGGATATACGGAAGTTACGAACGCGTGAAATTTTGAACGACTCAAAAATGTTTTAAAACGAAGAAGTTGTGGCCGTTTGATCGAGCCGGGGTCTAGCAGCCATACATGCTGCCTATTTTTTAAAAAGTGGCTTAAAAATGAGTTTTCGAGTTAGCCATTTTTCCAATTAATTCCACCAATGAAAATAGTCTAATTAAGTTATTCTAAGACTTACTCAAAAGGAAAATTTGATAAACTAACGTTCGGAGTCGCGTAACCCTTTTTGTAGGCGTTTAACGATTTCCCGGGAGACCCTAAAACAATTTCAAGGCAAGTCTTCTAACTCTTGCTATGTGCTACTTGTATAATATTGTTAAAATGATAAATGGGATGTGTAATGTCATGTTATTATGAAATAGATGATATGTGAAGTCTTTAACTGATGTTTACAAGCCTTCTAACTGTTATGCGTTATGTTTATGATTTATGAACATGATTTATGTCAGTGTGATATATATTGTTGGAACGTGGGTTATATGTGATATTAAATGGAGAATTATGTTCAGTCAATGTATGTTAAAGTTTATATGAAAGCATAAACTGCGTATGTGCTGTATGTTAGACTTGCTGAGCCGTCGTGCTCATTCTTGCGAATAAAACCTTATTTGCAGATTAAAGATGAACGTTAAGAAGATCATGAACGTAAAGATGAAGCGTAGATTAGGTTTTCATGTTTATTATTTGTATTTGTATAAGTCATATTGACTGTTGTAATACGAACAAACAAACATGTAACCGAATATTGAATGAATGATATAAATTATTATCATCAGAATGTTGTTATGTCTTTATTTTGATATAACCTAGAATTGTTAAAACTTAACATAGTATTGATAATGATCTACTTATCTGGATGAGGATCGGTAAATAACTTGTGAGTGTTGTACATCCGAGACAGGACTACGCGATGTTGACTGGTCAAATCCATCGTTAAGGTTCCTCGGACCCAGGTATAACTCGTTATTACTATTCTGAATACCATATAAATAGGATTATTGATATGAAGAGATATCACTATAAACAAATATGTTTCGAATGAGGGTTTTAACTAGTTGGGTAATGTTCTGTACGGAAAGAGAATTTTGCATCGGACAAAGATACAACCACTTGTCACGGATAAAGATGCAAACATTTATCACGGGTGAAGATACAAACATTCACCGCGAGATTCTCTGTTCCCAAGAGCCGTCCTAATGATTTAATACCGTGGATGTTGGAACATGTAAAGTTATAGAATATTTAAATCCTAAGGTTAAAATTTGACCGTTATTTATGGTTTTATCCATTTATACGGATGAAATACAAGTTGATACTTGTATACTTATGAGATTGAGATCAAGTTAAGATCCAGGGACAACATTAAGAGAAATTTTTAATATATAGTCTAAAATAAGACTAATTCAACCAATATGATTATGAGATCATTGGTTAAGTCGATAGATGAACGAAATTAACGCACAAGGTCCGCCGCAGGTAAAAGCGCGGGGATTTTGGGGGCGTTACATAGAGCCACACTAATCTTGCTAATCTTACTTAGCTTTTTTAATCATACAATCTTGGACAATTAGGATTAATTAATTAGGTCAACATACATCCTTAATTTATGGAAAAAGTGGGCAACATGGGAGTATTTTTAGGGCCTTTTTGCAATGCTCAAAAAATACAAGATTCAAGGAATAAAATATTGCACAAGATTCTAAATTTTGACCAACACAATGCTCCAAATTCCACCCCCCAATGGGGTGACAGATCAAGGCTTTTATATATATATATATATATATATATATATATATATATATATATATATATTATATATATTATTTTTTTTAATGGAGTACTCTAGAATTTGGTCTTCAAATTTTAGGTCAAAAGTTTGGGCTTGACTTGGGCTATATATTGGACCTTCTTTAATTAAAATTGGGCTAGACCTTGGCTAAATTGATACTCTACATGTTTCACCAATTAATTAAGAATTGGGCTACATATATCTCCTTACCATGCACACATCTTGGGCTAACCCAATTTAATTCTTTTTTATTCTCATGCATACAACACTCATACTTAATTAATCTTTTTTATAACCATAATTGATAATCTACTTAATTATCATCTTGAATTTATTTTATTCCCCATTCATGACTTAATTTCACCCTTGATTAATTCATCGTCTTAATTATTCATTATGTCACATAAGGCTCATTTTTTCAAGCTTAACTAATTTATAACTTAAGCTTATCACATAATTTCATAATTGAATTAGTCATTCTTTACCTCTTCCTTTAATTAATAATTAATTCAAATTCATTGAATTAACTAACTTTATATTATTTCTATCACATAATTACACCTATACATATGAATGCACATAAAATTTCAAACAATTCCTCATTTTATGAATATAATATTCTTTACAATTTTCTTGGTCATTATATGTGAGAATGGGTAATACTGATCAGTCCAAAGATTGTTGGAATTAGTGATGTTTGCATTCAAACAGATGTTGGATGTACTATTACTTTGAGGGATGCTAGACATGCTCTAGATTTGTGCTTCAACTTGATTTTTAATATGACCTTGGATATGGAAGGCTATGAGAACCACTTCGATAGCGAAAAATAGAAGCTTACAAAGGGTGCAATGATAGTTGCGAGAGGAATTACTTGATGTTCATTGTACAAGACTCATGTGAAGGTGAGTTCTAGTGAGTGAAATACAGTTGAAGATGAATCTTCACCAAATTTATGGCATAAGAGACTCGAGCACATAAGTGAGAAAGGATTGCATATGTTAGTAAAGAGATCTCTCATTCATTTTGCTAAAGGTACTGTTCTAAACACTCGTGATTACTATTTGTTTGGAAAGCAGAAAAGAGTTTCTTTTAGTAGCTCCGCTAAAACAAAATCTAAGTTACTTGAAAAAGTATATTTTGATGTATGTGGTCCTGTTGAGGTTGAGTCCTTATGTGACAATAGATATTTTATTGATGATGTTTCACATAAGGTGTGCGTGTTTTTGTTGAAAACAAAAGACTGTATATTTTAGCATTTTCAGAGTTTCCATGCTATAGTTGAAAGGGAGACTGAAAGATTATTAAAGTGTCGTCGCAATGATAGTGGAGGGAAATACACTTTAATGGAGTTTTTAGCATATTGTGATAAACACAATATCCGGCATGAGTAAATAATTCCTGGCACCCCACAACATAATGGTGTAGCTGAGAGGATGAACCGCACTATTATTGAGCAAGTCTGATGCATGTTGAGAATGACTAAGCTACTTAAGTCATTATGGGGTTAAGTTGTTCATACTGCTTATTACCTGATTAACAGATCTCCATAAAAATCGTTGGATTTTCAGATCCCAAAGAAGATTTAGAGTGGTAAGGATTTGTCCTATTCTTACTTGCGGGTATTTGGGTGCAAGGCTTTTGTAGATCAAAACTTGATGACAAATCTATTATATGTGCGTTTATTGGCTATGGAGATACAGAGTTTAGGTACATGTTATGAGATCCAGTTTAAAATAAATTATTTAAAAACAGAGATGTGGTGTTTCACGAGTACTAGATTTATAAGAATTTTGATAATATTTCACAGCCCAGAAATAATAAAGTTCCAGACCTCAATGGAATTCTTTATCCATTACTGAATGCCACAGTTAAAGAATGAGTTCAGAATGAACATGATGGTGATGGGTCAAATGCAGAGAGTGTTAAGCAGGGGGAGTAGCCCCCTCATCTTGATATTGAAGAACTTTAGCTCAAAAAATCTACGAGAGTGCGTGTGCCATCAGTCAGATGTCATTCATCTAAATATCTTTTATTGATGAGGATGGGAAGTTAGAGAATTTCCAGGAAGTCAAGACTCATAAGGAAAAAAATAATGCGAGATGAGATGAATTCTTTGCACAAGAATCACATGTATGAGTTGACTACACTTTTGAAGGGCAGGAAAACATTGAAAAATATATGGGTGTTCAAATTGAAAAAGATGATGAAAAACTAGTGAAGTATAAGGCTCGTTTAGTCGTCAAAGTTTTGCTCAAAAGAAAGGTATTGATTTTGATGAGATTTTTTCTCCAGTTGGAAAGATGATTTAAATTCATGCAGTGTTGGGATTAGTAACTAATATGGATCTTGAGCTTAAGTAGCTCAATGTGAAGACTGTTTTCCTTTGTGGTGATTTGAAGGAGAAAATCTATATAAATCAGCCAAATTAAGGATTTGAAGTTAAAGGGGAAAAACACTTAGTTTGCAGGTTGAAGAAAAGTTTGTACGGCTTGAAACAAGCCCCAAGATAATAGTACAAAAAACTTGATTCATTCATGGTGGATCAAAGTTACAGTGGAACATTTGCAGATCATTGTGTGTATGTGAAAAAAATTTAGATGGTGACTTTATTATTTTATTGCTATATATAGATGATATAGATGCTAAAATGATTTGTAGGCTCAAAGGTGAGTTGTTCAAGTATTTTGATATGAAGGACTTTGGCCCATCTAAACAAATTTTGGGGATGAAGATTGTTTTTGATAAGAAAACCAAACGATTGTGATTATAACAATAAAAGTATGTTGAATGGATGCTTGTAAGGTTTAACATAGGTGATGCTAAGCCAGTGCACACCATTAGCTAATCATTTTAAGTTGACGAAGCGCATGTGTCATTCTACTAAAGAAGGGAGAGATGATATAGCACAACACCAGTTCCCTACTCCTCTATTGTAAGGAGTCTTATGTATGCGATGGTTTGTACGGAGCCATATATTGCTCATGCAGTTTGTGCTGTGAGTAGGTATTTATCTAATCTCAGTCGAGAACATTGAAAAGTAGTTAAGTGAATTCTTAAATACTTGAAAGCTACTTCCAATTTGTGTTTGAGTTTTGGTGGTTCGAATCCGATCTTAGAGAATTTTACAGATGCATGTATGACATGTTCTGAAAAGAAGAATTCTATTTTGGAATATTTATTTACTTTTACAGAGGGAGTTGTATCATGTCAGTTTAAGCTATAGAAGTGTGTTGCTTTGTTTACAACTAAGTCGAAAAATATTGCCGCCATAGAAGTAGGCAAGGAGATGTTATGATTGAAAATGGTTTGTCCAAAAGTTAGGTTTGACACAAGATGAGTATATAGTTTATTGTGATAGTTAGAGTGCAATTGACTTGACAAATAATGCCACTTATCATAATCATACCAAACACATTAATATTCGTTATCACTAGCTTCAAGAAGTATTGAAAAAGGAATTGATGAATGTGAAGAAAGTTCTTACTACTGAGAACCCCTCAGATATGTTGACAAAAGTTGCGATTGACGATAAACATGAGAGTTGGTCGAGATGGACTCCAAATGATGGGGTCACGGTGGAAGCGCCCCTCTCATAGATTTAGAGGGGGATATTATTGAGTTTGTGGGGTCTAAACCCATGAACTTATCTAATTAAAATTAAGAATATTTTAATTTGGTATCTATACTTTCCAAAATTGAAAAGAAATTGAGTTTTATATTACTCAATTTGAGTGATATGGTTTTTAACCATGTAAGGCCTATGTAATGACCACGAATTTCATTAGTCATTGTAAATATACTTAATAAATATTTAGCAATGAATTTAAAATTTTTGTATTAATTAACTGTGCATTAGATAATTAAATAAATGTACTTATGTGCTTGTATATTTATTTAAAGGATTAAAGCAAAGTGTATAATTAATTAAAGCAAATCTAATTGGATTATATTTTTAATCCAAATAAGTTGATAAACTAGGTTAAAGATATTAACCTAGTAGCCCATGTAATTAATTTAATTACTAGCCCATGTAATTAATTAAACAAGCCCAATGTTTGATTTAATTAAATGTAACCTAGACTATTTAATATAAGCCCAATGTGTTATTTAAATTGAGCCCAAACAATTTAATTGAATGAGCCCAATAGAAGTTATTCCCAAGCCCAATGTGAAGTCCAATTAAGGTCAAACTTTGGTTAATATATATATATATATATATATAGATGTATATATGCACATTTTAGCATTAAAAATAAAAGAAAAATGGCTTGGAAATCCATTTTGCTGAATTTTTGGAGGGGCCCACTTGGATTGCTTGATTTCCTAGATTGCTTCTAATTTACACTATGACAAGGTTGGCCAACAACCCTAGTCAATCACCTAGTCAATCACAATGTCCATCCATGCAATAGTAAGCTAGATTAAGCTCTAAATTCACCAATATTGGTGAATTAAGAGAGCTAATGTAGGATTAACATTTGGCAATAAATAAGACATTCCACAACCTTGGTGATGTTGGTTAGTTCATTTGAAGCTTTGCTAGAAAGAAAAAATAGAGAGCATTTGAGAGAAAAAGGAAGAAACACTTAAGTGTTGAGAGAAAAAGTTAGAGGTTGTGCTTGGTGAATGTCCACTAACTACACAACATACTTTGGTAGGAGGAAAAGAAGAGCATCCAAGACCTCAAGGTTTAAAAGTGCTATATCTCTTCTTAAATTTCATTTTTGTAGTCTAGAATGATTTTGAACGGTTAAAATCTATTTTTAACCGATCAAAACTCATTTTGATAGTCTAGAGGTATTTAACTATGTTATATATGTATATTCCTAGCTTGTTATGTTTATATCATGATTTGGTAGGTGTGGTGTACATATAAATTGAAGAAAACGCTATAGAAAGTTTTACCGGTAAAACCCTAAGTAGCTATGTACTATATTTTGTGTCATTTCAAAATGTACAAGTTAAATACTTGATTTATATGGCTAGAAAGTTTTATGAGTGAGTTATAAAGCCAACACAACTTGAATCTCACAAAAATATGGAATAACAAAGAAATTATGGCTTTTACCGTAAATGATGTTGATTTTAAAACCCTAGGTTGTCTTTAGAGCCATTTTGAGTCTACTTCCGTTTGAAATTTGGATTTATGATCTAAAGAGAAATTGTAGATCATGCAATTCTGATGAGAATAGACTCAAGAATCACCCCAAAACGTTTTCGTATGAAGAAGTTATGGCTGTCGGAGCGTCGGAGGGTCGAGCAGTCAAACAATTGACTTTCGGATAAAATGGCTAACGCAGCCGCGTCAGGACTGACGCAGCTGCGTTAGAAAAATCTGCTAAGCAGATTTTTGGTGCTCCGGGTCAGGTCGGGTCGTGTCGGTCCAGGTCGGGTCGGGTCGATCCGGGTCGAGTTTTCTTTGAAAAATTAAGTTGAAATAGGTGTAAAATGAATATATTTGGGTATTAAACAAATTTATATGGAGTCTATTTGTAAATCAATGCTATCTAAATGTTTAAATTAAATACTAAGGTTAACCCAATTTAGAAGTTAACTTTTGTTATTATTTAAAGAGTATTAAAATATTACTACATGGTTAATAATATTAATAAGTAATTAAATATTATGAAATGATTGATAATATTAGTAAGAGATTAAAATATTATTAAATGAGTAATAACATTAATAAGTCAATAAAATATTATTAAATAAATAATAATATTAGTAAATGAATAAAATATTATTTAATGATTAATAATATTAGATAATAAATAAAATATTACTAAATGATTAATAATATTAGATAATGATTTAAAATATTATTAGATGATTAATAATATTAATAAGATAATAAAATATTATTAAATGATTAATAATATTGGATATTAAATAAAATATTATTAAATAATTAATAATATTAGATAATATTTAAAATATTATTAAATGGTTAATAATATTAATGAGGTAATAAAATATTATTAAATGATTAATAATATTAGATAATTAATAAAATATTATTAAATAATTAATAATATTAGATAATGATTTAAAATATTATTAAATAGTTAATAATATTAAATAATAAATAAAATATTATTAAAGGATTAATAATATTATGAGGTGAATAAAATATTATTAAATGATTAATATTATAAGGATGATAAAATATTATTAAATAATTAATAATATTATAAGGACAATAAAATGTTATTAATGGATTAATAACGTTAAGTGATTGATAGAATATTATTAAAAGATTAATAATATTAGAAGAATAATAATGTATTATTAAACGATTAATAATACTACAAGACTAATAAAATATTATTAAATTGTTAATAATATTATATAAGTGTATGAACTATATTAAATAATTAATATAGGTTCTTTGTGTTTGAAATATTATCAAAGTAATTAATGATAATGTTTCCTATGTGTTTATATACCCATAATTATATAATTATGTGGTTCGTAAGGTTTATAAAGGTCATTATACTTACAAGTATATAATACTAATTTAAGATCAAACAGATTTAATTATTAGGTTCGTTCAAGGATTGTAAAATTAAGTTGGATAGCAGTAAACGACGCACGAGACAAGTTTTCTACCCCTTAACTTGTACTTATTGTTGCAATTATTATTCAACCTTAATTACATTGAGCAATTCATTTATCGTTGAGCAAGTATCTACACTCGTAAATATTTGACAGACCCTTGAGTGAATTAATTATCGAAAATTTCTTCACATCGTTATTGATTATTGTATTCGCACATAGTGCTTTTGCAACTGTTTAAGATGTCTAAGCTAATTGTTTCGGCTAGACAAATGTATGTTAATTCATTGAATTGAATATTATAAAAGCTTATCCAAACCATTGGCTGGTGCGGATTCTTACAGTAAGACTGAGAAAGAACAACCCTAGTTAAAGGGGATTTTTATTTGTCGAAAAACCGACAACGCGCAAGAAATCTAAATGTGATGCATATACATAGGACATGAGAGGACTGATCCCCTCAAGTGTCCCGTTATTTTTAACAAGGTGTCAGTCATTGTATGTCTGTTCTACCTTAGTAGCAGTTCACGGTCATTAAAGACCACTCAGCAGTAAAGAGTTAATACATTCTTTTATTGAACATTGATTCTTGATATCTTTCACAATTTCTATTGTTGAAAACCTTGAAGTTATTTCCCTTCATCATGATATATCGTATGATTGTTGTTTATAAACTTGATGAGCCATTTAGTTGCTCATTCTTGCTATATCATGACTATATTTCAGCCAATCCCGAAAGCTCTAAATCGGACAAAGGCAAGGGGAAAGCGAATGCTTAATTTTAGTAGTTGCATGCTAGTTTAAATTACTGTTATGTAATTACTGCTGTAAATCTTTTGTATTTTCCCTTAAGATATGTAATGTTAAGATTAAGGTAATAGACCTTGGGAAGTGTAGCCTTTTGTTAAGGAACCTTTTGTATTATTCCGCGAAGTTTGAATACAATTTATGTATTTCATTGTTGTTAAGTATTGTACAGTGAGAACCAAACCCGATGTTAAAGAACCCGAATTTGGGGTCGTCACAGCCTATGGTGGTGGAATGTGTCCATAAGGTAATTAGGATTCTATGAGTGGGCTTTTAAAATATACTAAATAGTTTAGGAGTAGTTATTCATGGAATTGGTGATCAAGTAGGCCAAGTGAGGCTCAGTAATCCGAATCCAAAAAGGATGATATATGGCTATTACGTTTTCTAAATCAGTTTAGGAATCAAGAACTATATCATTAGTATATATATGGGGCTATGTGGCGTAAAGGTTGTACACTGAATTAAGAAAGAATCATGCATAATTGTGAGTGGTTTTTTTGGTAGAAGCTATACAAAAAAATTGTATCGCGGAACTGAACAAAAGTTGAGAAATTATGGGAAGGTTTATTTATGGGTGTTGTCATTTATTCAGATTAATTAATTATTTGAAAATTTTAATCCATTCGTCTGTTTTTATTTGTCATTTTAGAGAGAGATTTTTGTTCTATTTTATTTGTCATTTGTAGATTTTTAAGAAACATTAAATATTTAATTTCTCATATAATCCTTTATGACTAAATGTTAATTATTTGTTTCTCTCATCATCTTTTTGTTTGTGTAATTTAATAATTAACAATTATGTTCAAGTATAATGATTAACAAGTAATATAATGATAAGTAGAGTGTTGAATCCACAGTGAATTATATCAAATATTTTTTAAGCACTAATTTTATATCAATTCATTCTTATTTGAATAGATGAATTAAACAAAAATTACAAAATAAACTAGATAGTAAAAATAAATAACTAAATAATAAAATAAATCTAAGAGTTTAATTTCACCAATTGCTTCATTTAAATTTCATAACTCTATTTAATTATAAGGTCATATTGAATTTTTAACCATAAATTCTTATGTATTTATAAGTCTCTTTCCATTAGCATATAAAATATTCATTCTAATTAAATTACTATATTCCTATGTGACTTAAATTAGAATAGATTCATTAAGATCAAAATTTTCAAGTTAGTTATACATGACATATACGTATATTCCTATCCTATATATAAATTATGCATTCAATCCTAAGAAAAATAACATAAACACATGTTATTATATAAAGATCTAAATCTATAATTCATCTATCAATTTCATACATATTATCCCAAATTAATTATGGCAAAAAACAAATACATGAAGCATAAATTATAATAAACCTATTCATATAGTGCCAACCAAACGGAGAGAAAATTAATTTAAACTAAACATTAAATTATATTAAAATCTTAAATTAAAAATTCATTCATAGTAAATAAAATTATGATCCACAAAATATTCAACATCAATGAAAAACAAAAATAAATAAAAGTTTAGCGAGAAAAAATTGTCTCCCGCCAATGTTTCATCTATAAGCTTCTTCAACCCATGACCTTCATCTTTGTTGATATCTTGCTTGCTCTTGAACTCAATAATTTTGATAAAATTAATGGTTTAAGCCATTTCTCTGCACTCTTACAATTAACCACAAGCGAATTTATAGGAGTTATTATTTATTTTTTCTAAACCTAATAGAAATTTAAAATCCTAATTAAAATATAATATACAATATCCTACTTTTAATAAACTAGTCCTTAATTATATTTGATTTGTTAGACCTACACCAGTGTTCTCAGATCTAGACCGGTCATTGAATCGAAAAAAGTACTGAGTGGATGAGTCACTGGTCCAACCAGTGGTCAGACCGTTATTGAACCGGTGAAGTCATTAATATGTAATAAATTAGAAATAATTAAATATATTAATTATTATTATATATTATATATAATATTTAGTAAATATGTAAAATTAATCAATTTATTTACACAAAAAAAAAATTAAACCTATTTGTACAATGTTTACTTTATACAATTCAAATAAATACTAAATTTATATTAAAAAAAGGATATTAAATCATGATCATAACTTAAAATTTAAGACTCAAGAATGATAAAATTAACCACAAATGAACATAAATATCTTTAGGATATATATTCAATCAAATTCAATAACTAAAAAAATCTATTTGTACTATGTTTATTTTATACAATTCAAAAAAATATTAAATCTATATGAAAAGAAAGATATTAAATCATGATCATAACTCAAAACTCAATTAAGGATACATTTAATCAAGTTCAAATGCTTAAATTAAAAATAAAAAAAGGCAGGAAATCGGTAAAACCGGTGACCGGGTCACTGGGTCAACTGGTTCAATGGCCAAGTCACCGATTTTAACTAAAACTGATTTTTTGGATTGAATCAAACCGGAGAGCCAATCGATTCTGATTTTTTTTTCGATCGAACCGACAGTTCGATCCGAATTTGAAAACCATGACCTACACGAAAATAAACAATGTTGGAAATCCACTAGAATCTGCCAAACCCATGCAAGTGGAAAAATTATGCTATACTCTTGGAGCATAGCTACAGTTTGCTCCACCCTCTCACATGAGGGCGGGATCCACACGTGGTGGGACCAGTGTGGAGCAAACCCTCATGTGAGAGGGTGGAGAAAATAGTAACCATGCTCCAGGAGCATGGAATAACTCCTCATGCAAGTGGGACTCGCATAAAAGACCAACAAACAACAAGTCACCCAGCCACGCGCTTAATAATCTGATGGCCATGGCGCGTTTCATGTACTGTTATCCTTCACCGCACAGAACGACGTCACCTCATTGATTCTGTTACTTTGGCACGACCACGCCTGGCGTAGGTGCTTCTCCTTCAATCTGCAAACGGTGTCGCTTCCCTCCGTGTTGTTGAACCTTCGTGGCGCCATGCGCGCTTGCTTGCCATGCCTGGTTATTTATAGCTTTACCCTTCCTTCCATTTTTCCTACAAAATAATATCAAAATAAAATAAAACAAATTAAAAATAATAATAACACATAATAATATATATATAAATAATAAAAATCAAAAACCTAATAAATTAAATAAAAACATTTAAAAACCAAATAAAATACTTGAAAATGCACGAATAATTAAGTAAAAAGATATTTAATAAATAAATATAAAATCCAATTATCACTTTCCAATAAATTTAGATGGCTAATATTGAAATTTCCAATAAAGTGTGTTTGTGTTTGTGTGTGTGTGTGTATAGATATTGAAGAACAAATTGAAGAACCATTATTAAATTTACTAGAGCAACGACAATGGTTAGGTATTCCTAATAAGGATCTAGAACTTGAGAGAACACTAGATAAATTATTTAAGAAATTAGCCAAGCCTAAAACTAGTGTCCTAAGGCTTTAACTATCATAGATAAAAATACTAGTCAAAGTGAAGATGATAGTGATGATTCTACTATCAGAAAAATAAAAAATTACTTTAATAAATTAAACTTTAAAAACTCAAACCATACAAGTTTAACAAAAAATTGGTATTCTAAACCAACCCCTCCTGACTTACAGTTAGAAGAAAGAAATTTGGATAATCAATTTTATGTTTTCTCTAGTAAAATCTTTGAATGGAATATTAATGATTTTAATGAACAACAAATTTTAAATAAATTAAACCATATGTCTATGGTTGCGAGCAGTTATATAACTTCTTTCAATAATTTAGGACAATCCTAAATTATTGAAATATTAATTGCTGGATTTGTTGGAATCCTCACATATTGGTGGGAAAAACACCTTACTGAAGAAACTAGATATTCCCTAATTCATGCTATTAAAAGATATAATAATGGTAATCCAATTTTTTATGAACAAATAGGGATTGATCCCCCCGATGGAGTAAACACTTTATTATACACCATAATAAAATATTTTATTGGAACTCCTAGTAAAATCACTGAAAGAATACATGACCAATTAAATAACCTTACTTGTCTAACTTTAAATGACTTTAGATAATATAAAGATGTGTTTACCTCTAGAGTTATGATGAGAAATGACAGTGACAAACCTTTCTGGAAAGAAAAATTTGTTAATGGTTTACCCAGTCTTTTTGCCCATAAAATTCGAGAAGAATTGAGTAAAGATTTAGTTTTCATTGATTATGATAACCTAACTTATGAGGATATAATAAGTCAAATACAGAAAACATGTCTTAAAATGTGTATTGATTTTAAGATCAGTAAAAAATCTAATAAAGATAAAAAGAAAGCTAAGTATGAATTAGAAACTTTTCTTAAACAATATTTACCCCCCCCCCCCCTCCCTCTATTGCTCATTCTAGAAGAAAAATTAAACATAAAAAATTTAAAATTTAAAAATATAAAAAACATCATATTAAAGATAGTTATTATAAAAAGCCACAAAAATAATTAACATATAAAAAGCCATATAAAAAGAAGACTTTTAAAATTTTTGACAAAAGTAAAATTATTTACCATAATTGTGAAAAATCAGGTCATTACAAAAATGAATGCAAAGTTAAAAAAAATAAATTAAACCAGATAAAAATATCTAATAAAGATACTGAACAAATATTAGAATTAATGAGGATTGAGAATGATTACAGCAGTGCTTATTATTTTGATATACCATCTCAATCATCAGATAATTCTAGCACCAGTAAAACTGATTCTAAAAGTGATAATAGTCAAAATTCTAACGTAACAATTGGATGTGCAAATAATTGCACAGACACATGTTGTACTAAAAATTTAAATGTATTAACAAAAGACATTGAAGAACAAAATTTATTAATAGACTTAATTAGTAAAATAACAGATTCTCAATTAAAAACTCAGTACATGAAACAATTAAAAATTTTACTTACTAAGGAAAGTGATACTAATAAAATAGGCAAAAACATAGAAAAATATATTTTTAGCAAAAACAAAACACTTGAAAGATTTAAAATCTCAGTTAAAGAAATAACCATAACAGAATTAAATGAAGAAGTTAATAATTTGAAAAAAGAAATTTCAAAACTTAACAAGAAAATTCCTAAGTTAAAACTTGAAATCAATAAAATCAAAAAGAAAACTGATCTTAATCTTAATAAGTCTTTTGATGAAGAACGGACAGAAATATCAGGTGTTAATGACCCTAACAGTATTTAATTCCTTTTTGAACAAGGAAATTCATTAAAAAGATTAAAAGATATTACTATCCAGAAATAGTATATTAATGTTACATTAATAATTAATAAAACGTTTGTTGTTGTACTTGTCGCCTTAGTTGACACTGGTGCAGATTTAAATTTTATTCAAGAAGGCCTTGTCCCAACAACATACTATGAAAAAACAAGTGAAAGATTAAGTTCTGCTAATGGTAGTCAAATAGAAACAAAGTACAAATTACCTAAAGTTCATATTTGTCAAGATGGTGTATATTTTAAAACTTGTTTTGTTTTAATTCGTAACATGACAGATAAAATTATTTTGAGATTATCATTTATATATTTATTGTATCCATTTACTACTACAACAAAAGGTTTGAAAAGTTAACATTTAGATCAAAAGGACACATTCAATTTCATCAGTGAACCTAAAGAAAAAGATCTAAAAATCATTTAGGAACAATCAATTTCTAAACATTTAAATATATTAAATAATAAAAGAAGTCACTTAAAATATTTAAAAAATGAGATTAAATATATAAAAGTTGAAGAACAATTAAAAAATGCTAATTTACAAAATAAGATTAAAAAATTTAGTGATACTTTGACCAAAGAAGTTTGTTCTAATATTTCTCATGCTTTTTGGCATAGAAAGAGACATATTGTTAGACTACCTTATGCTAAGGAATTTAGAGAGCATTTAATTCTTACTAAGGCTAGACCTATACAAATGAATAATGAACAAATGGAATACTGTAAAAATGAAATTAATGATTTACTCAGTAAAAAATTAATTAGAAAAAGTAAATCTCCTTGGTCCTGTCCAGCTTTTTATGTAATTAAAAATGTTGAAAAGGAAAGAGGGATCACTAGATTAGTAATTAATTATAAACCTTTGAACAAGATACTTGAATGGATCAAATATCCTTTACCCAATAAAAAAGACTTAATTAACAGAACGTGTCAAGCAGTTGTTTTTAGTAAATTTGATTTAAAGAGTAGATTTTGGCAAATTTAGATTCATGAAGAGGATAAGTATAGGACATCATTTACCACTCCTTTTGGTCATTATGAATGGTGTGTAATGTCATTTGGTCTTAAAAATGCCCCCAGTGAATTTCAGAATATCATGAATGATATTCTAAACCCTTTTAATCATTTTGCTATTGTTTACATTGATGATGTACTAATATTTTCTAATTCAATTGAAGAATATTGAAAATATTTGAATTCATTCTTTAATACAATTAAAGTAAACATATTAGTCTTATCTCCCAGTAAATGTTCTTTGTTCCAGACTAAAGTTAGATTTCTTAGTCATACTATTCATTATGGTCAAATCAAACCCATTAATAGAGCCATTCAATTTGCAGACAAATTTTTTAATGAAATCCTTGATAAATCTCAACTCTAGAGGTTCTTAGGATCTCTCAATTACATTGCTGAATTTTATAAAGACCTGTGAAAACAATGTAGATCTTTATTTGAACGTTTGCAAATAATCCTCCTCCTTGGACATCGGTTCATACTTCAATTGTCCAAGAAATTAAAAAATTATGTTAAGACACTTCCTTGTCTTGGCATTTCAAAACCTTCTGCATTCAAAAAGTTCAAACAATTGCCTTTGAAATTGGATTTGGAGGAAAACTCATTCAAAAGTTAACTCCTACGTTTCCTGAACAGATTGTCTATTTTCATTCTGGTGCATGGGATACTACACAAGCAAATTATTCTACTATTAAAAAAAATTGTCTTTAGTTTTATACATCAATAAATTTTAAAATGATTTATTAAATCAAAAAAATTTGGTTAAGGTTGATTGTAAGTCAGCAAAATATGTTTTAGAAAAAGATGTTCAAAATATTGTCTTTAAACAAATTTTTGCAAGATGACAAGCTCTTTTAAGCACTTTTGATTTTGATATTGAATACATTAAAGGCAGTGAGAATTCAATTCCATATTTTCTTACTAGAGAGTTTATCACAGGCTCAAAAATGAGTGTGAGAAGCACAGCTGTAGGTACCTCTAGAGGTGGTGGTCGTACAGGCCGAAACAGTCAACATAGGGGAACTATGGTTCCTCATCTAGTAATTTTACCTCCAGTAATGGAGTCAGTAAACAGGTTTTAGGTCATTGGTCAAACTCTGAGGCCTTTTAATTTGGTTTTAGCCAATAAACCTAAACTAATTGATCCTTTTTGTAGCCCAGAAACTCAAAGTGTCAAACTCAGTTGCCCCATTTCAAAGTCAGACTATGAACCTGGTTTTGAAATAAATCTTTTCTATATTGAACCCCATTTGAAACCAAAAAAAGACCTCATTCAACTTGCCAGCCAGTTTTTTCCCACTAGATGGCATTATATCCCTTTTGCTCCTTATAAGTCATTAACTTATTATTAGGACATTTTAATCCAAACAAAGTCAGTAGTCATTAAACCCATTTACCAAAAGAATGAGGATTCCAAAATCTTCTACCATTCACTTTACATTAAACAGATTTTGCCCATTACAAGTTAGGATAGTCATCCTTCTGATCTCCAACCTTTAATTAATCAATATTTGTATTTTTGCTATTATGATTACATGGAAGCTAGGCATAAAATTTTCCTATACCAAAATCCAACTTTTAGTCATTTGTGATTCTTACAATTTGACCACAAGTTCAAGAGTCAAATCCCATTTTGATTTATTATTTGGTGGACCGGATATGGACCTACCATTTCCATTTTTCCAGATCTTCTCCAGCAACAAGTCACTCACTATAGTAAAACCAAATATAACCCCAAGTTTGAAGGAATCCCAGTATTACTTCAATTCACCAGTAAATATAAGATCCCTTGGATTCTTAAATGGTAATATAATCTTAAAACCCCAATAATTGATACAATTGTTCAACGTTCTGACCATTTCTAAGCAACAGTAAGTCATCACAGTTAAGTTGGCATGGTCACCCGCATCTTCTTCGTTAAATGGTGGGACAAATTTGATGTCAATAAAATTGTCCGACAAGTTCAATTAGAATTTTCAATCACCCTAGTCAACATTTCTCAGTCAAAAGATAAAGGAGTAAAAATTCAAAGTCCAACAAGTTTCATTGATATTTCTAATATCAAAAACTGTTCGAATGAAGAATTAAAATTATTAACCCAAGCAATTAAGAGAAGAGCTATTGATCTGAGTAAAAATAATGAATCGAAAAAGTCTTTTTTTAAAGGTTCAGCAACTAGCAACGATCCTTATGGAAGTAAAATCCTTCAAGATGCTCAAGACCCTTTTGCATGATAAAATATGTCCAGTCAGTTCTTAGATTTAATCATAATGGAGCCTCTTATCTTTTTCAGACATATGGAATCTCGAGCCAAAGCTCCAGTCATCCATAGTCAAAAGTTGTAATCATTTTAACAACTTTCACTATTCGTCTACAATTCCTCCGCGTGAAGTAATAACCATCGCCCCAATCCTTTCTATAAAAGAAGCTATCATGTATTCAATATAGCACACTTCATTTTTCCATCTTCAAGAATTCTCTCTGAGTTTATCTTGTATTATGTAAACAAAATTTGTATTAAATTATTCTCAAGTAAGTTTAGTAGATATTCTGCAAAGTTATTTGACATTGTAAGTTAATTTCAATTGATATGAATTTATTCTTCAGTTAACTATTGATTTATTTTCAATTATATTCAACTGTGAGGTCCCTCTCCCAAATATCTCTCTGCATCATTCATATTTTAATACTTGTTTTTGTACTTTGATTATTCCGCCTTCATGACTGGTTAGCTTAATATTCAACTGTAAGGTCCTTCTCCCAAATATCCCTCTACATCATTCATTTTTCATACTAGTTCTTATAATCTTATACTTATACTCTGCCGTATATGTATGTATACACATACACTCAGCACCCCAAAGTGTGTGTTATTGTTGAAATTTGCACACTAATATTTAAAACGTATCTAAGTCTATCATAATTTTTTTTACTAAACAAAATGTAGCTTCCGTACATTTAATCGATCAAAAGTGACTGAATATTCTTTTAAATCCATTTTCTAAAGGGCAAAATGGGTAATTCTTGTTTAAGAAAATTAAAAACATTAAAAAAATAAATAAATAAACTACACCACCAAATATAACTCAAACCCCAGCCCTAATCTCCAAATCATTTGTTCATTATCTTTAATTTCCAAATTCTAACTATCAACACCCAACCCCAAATGTAATCATTCATCGTCTTCATCTCCTACTCCACTGTAGCAACAATCTAAAACCAAAATCACAAAAATAAAATACATTCCCCCCCCCCCCCCCGCCCACACACACACACGCACACACACACACACACACACACACACACACACACATATATATATATATATATATATATATATATATATATATATATATATATATATATATATATTAAACTAGGGATAACCCGTGCTTGAAGACACGGTACAACTAATATAACAGTTGAGTACTATATTCAATATTTTTAAATTGAAAAATATAAAACTGTTATAAAATCTAAAACTATTGTGGATTCTTAATTCCATAAAAGAACTGAGAGTCTAACAATTAATACAAAAAAATTGATACTCAATCTAGTCATCATTTTTGTTCTATTATAATTATAATTATAATTATAATAATAATTATTATTAGTATTAGTATTAGTATTATAATAATATTATTATTATTATTATTATTATTATTATTATTATTATTATTATTATTATTATTATTATTATTATTATTATTATTATTATTATTATTATTGTTACTATTACTATTATTATTATTATTTTTTTTTTATTATTATTACTATTATTATAATTATTATTTTTATTATTACTACTATTACTATAATTATTATTGTTATTATTATTACTATTATTATAATTATTATTGTTATTATTATTATTATTATTATTATTATTATTATTATAGTAATAATAATAATTATTACTATTATTATTATTATGATTATTAGTATTATAATAATAATAATTATTATTATTATTACTATTACTATTACTATTTTTATTGTTATTATTATTACTATTACTATTATTATTATTATTATTATTATTATTATTATTATTATTATTATTACTACTACTACTACTACTACTATTATTATATTAATTATTATTATTATTATTATAGTGTAGTGGTGAATTTGATTTGGGAGAAAAATGTGAGTGGATAGCTTTTTGAAAAAAAAATGTTGAATTGGAGGAGAAAATGAGTGATAGATTAGTAACCGTTGGATGTTGAAATCCTAAATAATTTTAGACTGTTGGATGTTGAAATCTAATTTAATTTGAGGTCGTTGGATATTGATACATTGGAATTTGAGCCGCTCTATTTTTATTATATATATATGTACATACATAGTAGTGCACAGTCGGCTATGACAACGATTTTTTTGAGTTACGGCGACGGTTCAACTGTTGTCATAAACCAGAAATATCTATGGCGACGATTGAACCGTCACCGAAGTCCAAAAAAACCGTCGCTATAAGCGACTGTACACTCCATACATTTTCCCCATATATATATATAGCATTCTCTATCTTAAAAAAAAGCAATCAGGGTAGCAAATCAAATATAATAGGAAGTGAATTCTTGCAGCTATTGTAAGACCCCGAATTTATGAAATACAAAATTTAATTTTTCTTCATATATATTTTTCCTGAAACAGTAAGTGGTTAAATCGATAAAGTTTAAAGTTAAGGATGTTTCGTGCAAATTATACCTTGTTGGACAATATTCTTTTTGTCGGGGAATATTCGTTTTGTCGGGGAATATTCGTTCTGCCCGTACGACGGCGCAATATAATATTCGTGTCGTACGACGGCACCGAAATAACTAATTATTGGTGGACCCCACAACGGAATAATTGTCGGATATAGAAAACGACAGAAGTAACCTTTTTAAATAAAAATAGTCAACGGTGTTAACTATTTAAATACTGGTGATAAAAGAATAGTAGCATACGGTAATTTATGGTATTCTACAGTAGCATGCGGTACTCTACAGTAGCACACGGTATTGCACAGTGTCTTATATTATTGATCTGAAATTGACACCCTAACTGTTGCACATCATTTCATCAATAATTGATGTTGTATAATATTTTATGTTATCAATTCAATAATTGTTGCTACACAGTAATTTATATTATTTAAATTAATAATAATCTGTAACATGTTTATTACATTATTGTTATCATTGTTGTAGCATTATTTTATATGTTGGATCCACAGGTAGAATAAATAAAATAAAATAAAATAAAATAAATATTATTATTTTTCAAAAGTTACTATTCACTGACGGAAGTTACTGTTCACATCGGAAAAGTTACTCCGGAGTCACTGTTCACTCCCGGAAATCACTATTCATCGGCTGACAAAAGTTACTGTTCATTACTGTTCACTTTTTGAAAATTTTAAAGTTACTGTGCAAAGTTACTGTGCAAGTATTGAAATTTTTTAAAAAAACGTTTGCGCAGCCTCTCTCACCTACCAAATGCACAGTGCCCACCTACCACGCATAGTACCCCATTTTCCCCTATAAATAGCTTGTTCAGCTGAATAGAAAAATCACACCTAAAACATAAAATTTTTCTATAAGAATTTTATGAGTTTTCTCTGAGAATAGTAAGGTTATTTTGAGAGTTTGAAAGCCAAAAGGAGTGCAGAAATTTTTCAAGTAAGTCTTTTATTAAAGAGTAGTAATTTTATAAATTCCTATTTTTCACGGTATTCACAAATCTTCCTTTAGAAGACTCTTCTATTAGAAGATTCATTTTTAAAAGCTTTCTTTGGAAGATTTATTTTGGAATATTATTTTAAAAACTATTTTAAAGTTGTTATATTATACTACAAAAATTATGTTAAATATATATAATTTTGATAGTTCATAATATACGAGTTATCATATACTTTGAAATTTATATGTGGTAATTACTAATTATATTAAAAATATATAGGTTGATCAATCTCATTTAAATCAATATCCAGTCACGTGTTAAGGTAAGGGGTATCACTCTTTTCATCATCATAAATGGATATTATTTTCTTTCTTACTTGAAGGGATTATCATTCTTTGATTCTCGAAAATAATATCGTTTCTTTCTTGTGCCATTTATTTCCATGTATTAAATTGTGGGAATAACCTTACGGTGCGGATTACGCCTGTTTGGTGAATAACTCTTCGTGTTCAAATTCTATTAAATTGTGGGAATAACCTTACGGTGCGGATTACGCCTGTTTGGTGAATAACTCTTCGTGTTCAAATTCTATTAAATTGTGGGAATAACCTTACGGTGCGGATTACGCCTGTTTGGTGAATAACTCTTCGTGTTCAAATTCTATTAAATTGTGGGAATAACCTTACGGTGCGGATTACGCCTGTTTGGTGAATAACTATTCGTATTCAAATTGATGGGAATAACCTTACGGTGCGGATTATCGCCTGTTGGTGAATAACCCTTTTTATTTGTCTCGTGTGGAAATAATTTGTCTACACGAATTATCACATGACACTTTTATTCCATATTCGTAAGTGATATCATTTTCCTTTATACTCATAAGGGATACCATCTTTTTCATCTTCCATTATTCAAACTTACTATGGTAAGGGATATTAATTCCCTTCACCTTTTGTTAATCAAACCTGCTACGGTAAGGGATATTATTTTCTTCCATACACCTAAATCGAAACTTATTATGGAACTATTGCTTCTATAATTCCTGAAAATATTATATGTTCCATAATAGTTGAATTTCATTAGTTCAACTGAACCTTCCTATTTTCTGAACATTTCTATTGAACTGTAATCGTTATTCTGAACTGTGGATCTTGAATATCATTTTTAAATTTCACTCCACATCATGTTGGCAATTTGGACATTATTTGAATCTGCACAAAGTAAACTTCCGATACTTATTGTTTATCCTGTTCTTCTGTTCATCATTTGTATCACTGTTATTTGTATTAATCATCAAGAATCAAGCTGTTGTGAATATCTGTGGCCGGGGGCACAGATGTGATATAATTGTTGAACAGATGATAGGTTAAAGGCGATATACTAGGTTAAAGGCGATACATCTGTTCGGTGTCTTTTATGACACGTGGTGAATGTTCTCTTTGGCCCGTAGTGCAAAGATGAACTGTTGGTTGGTATGATTATGACCAAAGGCTGAATCTGGTATAATCATGACCGTTGGTGTTATATTGAATGTCTTTGGCCCGTAGTGCAAAGACGAACTGTTGATCTGCATGATTATGACCAGGAACTGTGAAGTTGTATTATCTTGACTAATGGTATTTCAGATGATAAAAGTTGATGATATTTTTACTAAAAAGAGAAGCGAGTGGACATTATAGTCTGCGTTATTCTTCTAATAGATTGCTCATTCCGCTGCTATTATTGATCTGAACGTTGTTTAAGAATTTAACTGCAGTTTTTGATATAAACCTTATAGTCTATTGTATTCTATCAAGAACTCAACTGTTGAAGGCTAATGATAAATTATTCGTCATTATCTTAGTCATGATATTTCTTACTGGGCTATTTGAGCTCACCCTTTCTTTTCGTTCCATTGTTTTTCAACAGGAGATGAGAACGTAACGGGGTCTAGCCGGGGAATGGAGTGAGAGTGCGGGGATAGCTATCATAGTCTTCACGTGTTATAAAATAGTGTGGCAATAATAATGAAGACATAGTTGTGTTGTATTATACACTGTATTGTTGTACGTTGTATTTCATTGTAATAATTTTGTTGTAGTCTTTTGACGACTCAAGTTTGGGCTGTGTGGGCTCAGATTTGGGGGCGTCACAGTTGGCATCAGAGCTTAGGGATATGGTCTTTAATGGAGATCTGGGGTTAGAACTAGGAGGGGAGAGACGAATAGAATCAGTCACTAGTGTGTCCTACCTAAATTAGATTTTATTATCTAATGAGTTGATTTGAATATAGGGACATGAAGTGATGAGTCAGTTTATTTGAACTAACATTTATTTTGTGACCACAGTTTAGTATGGCATCTGGAAATCAAGAGGTTAACTACGAAATACCCGAAGCAAATGTAGCCGAAAATCAAGAAGCCACAAACAATCCTCCTGCCAACTCAGGAAATAATATTCCTGATAACATGATGAATGATGGATTCTTTAGGAATTTCATGCAGTTCATGCAGAATCAGGCAAGAGGAAATCCAGTTAACAATAACGGTAGAAACACTGGTAATTTGAGGATGATCACTGTCAAGCAATTTAAAGAATTGGGACCACCTGAATTCCACGGGAAGCCTGACCCACTCAAAGCGGAGGCATGGCTGAAGCAGACGACAAAAATACTTGATGTCCTACAATGCGCTGATGATCAGAAGGTGCCCTTCGCTACCTTTATGTTTCGAGGTGAGGCGGATCACTGGTGGGAAGCGGTAAAACGTATCCACCCTTCAGCACTTGAGATGTCTTGGACAGAATTCCAAGAGCTATTTAATGAAAAGTACTTCCCAGAAAGCATCCGCCATATGAAGGAAGTGGAATTCATTAAGCTGGAGCAGGGAAACATGACAGTTTCTCAATATGAAGCTAAGTTTGCTGAACTGTCTCGTTTTGCGACTCATCTAGTAGATGACGAAGCACGGATGAGTCGGATGTTCTTACGTGGTCTAAGATTCGAAATCCGTCAACAACTTAGCTCTCATAAATTTAGTTTGTATTCAGATGTTGTTGATAGGGCTCAAAGGGTGGAGCAAACAGATGAAAAATTACAGCCAAGAGTCAATGATCAGAGAAATGATAACAACCACAGGAACGAGAACCATCGAGGAGGTAACCAACACTTCGGTGGTAATTCCACATCAAATAACAGAAGAGGAGAATCCAGTGGGAACAATTTCAAAAGAAAGAGATTCCATAATAATTATGGAAGGGCACCAGTACCAGCACCAGCACCGACCCCAGTTTCAAGGGGAGAAGATCGACCACCAGTGAGATGCTATAGGTGTGGTCAGGAAGGTCACATCAGCCCAAACTGTACACTGCAGTCCAAAAAGTGCTACAGTTGTGGGAAAGAGGGTCATCTTGCGCGATTTTGTCCTGCCACAAAATCAAGTCCAACTGCAGTGATGATACCAAAAGCTAGCGCAGATAAGGTAAAATCTGTAGTTCAAGGGAGAGCTTTTGTTGTGACATCCCAAATGGCACGAAACTCGAACGAGGTGATAACCGGTAAGCTATTCATAAATTCTCGTGAAGTCTACGCTTTGTTAGATACTGGTTCTACCCATTCTTTTATCTCACCTGCATGTGCTCAGCGTTTAAACTTAACTCCTGAAAATTTGGACTTTGACTTATCAGTTGAAACCCCATTAGGAGAAATGACCATTACATCTACTGTCTATAAATCTTGCCTAGTTCAAATCAACAACCTCACATTACCTGTTGACCTTATTTCTTTGGAGATGCATGAATTTGATGTGATTTTAGGAATTGATTGGTTGACTACCCATCATGCTAAAATTGATTGTTTTCATAAGATTATTAGTTTTCATATTCCTAATCAACCTGTCATGCAAATTCAAGCAACTAAACCATTGAAATCTATAACTGTTATTTCTAGCCATAAAGCCATTCGTTTATTGAAAAACGGATGTCAAGCCTTTTTAGCTCATGTCACTGATTTGAACAAAAATACGTCAAACTTGAATGATATTCCCATTGTTAATGAGTTTCCTGACGTTTTTCCGGAGGAACTTCCTGGTTTACCCCCAAACCGTGAAATTGAATTTTGTATTGATCTTGAACCTGGTACCAAGCCCATTTCCAAAACTCCATACCGAATGGCTCCCATTGAACTTCAAGAGTTAAAAGTCCAACTACAGGAATTGTTGGATACTGGTTTCATTCGTCCGAGTGCATCACCTTGGGGTGCTCCTGTTCTATTTGTGAAGAAGAAAGACGGGAGTATGAGATTGTGCATTGACTACCGAGAATTGAACCATGTCACCATCAAAAACAGGTATCCGTTACCTCGAATTGATGACATGTTTGATCAATTACAAGGTGCTCAACATTTCTCAAAGATTGATCTCCGTTCTGGATATCATCAGTTAAAGGTTAAAGCTGAGGACATTCCAAAGACTGCTTTCAGAACTCGTTATGGGCATTATGAGTTTTTAGTCATGCCTTTTGGACTAACCAATGCTCCTGCAGCTTTCATGGACATGATGAACCGAATATTCAAGGAATATTTGGATCATTTTGTAGTTGTCTTTATTGATGACATCCTCATATACTCCAAAAGTCGTGAGGATCATGAACAACACCTGAGATTGATACTCCAGAAGCTCCGTGAGAACAAATTATATGCCAAGTTGAAGAAATGTGAGTTCTGGCTTGAGGAGGTCACGTTTCTTGGGCATGTGATTTCTAGTCAAGGAATATCAGTCGATCCTGCGAAGATTGAAACGGTACTAAATTGGGAACAACCCAAGACAGTAACCGAAGTCCGAAGTTTTCTGGGCCTAGCTGGTTATTATCGGAGATTCGTAGAAGGATTTTCTCGAATCGCCACTCCATTAACTCAGCTTACTCGGAAAAGCACAAAATTCATATGGAGCGAGCAATGCGAGAAAAGTTTTCAAGAGCTTAAGAGGAGACTTGTTTCAGCTCCTGTTCTGACCATTCCATCAGGATCGGGAGAATTTGTCATATACAGCGATGCTTCAGGCAAAGGTCTAGGCTGTGTCCTTATGCAACATGGAAAGGTTATAGCCTATGCCTCTCGACAACTCAAAGATTATGAGAAAAATTACCCTACTCATGATCTAGAGTTGGCAGCAGTCGTTTTCGCGTTGAAGATCTGGAGACACTACTTGTACGGAGAGAAAGTGGATATCTATACGGATCATAAAAGTCTCAAGTATTTCTTCACCCAGAAGGAACTCAACATGCGACAACGACGTTGGCTTGAGCTGTTGAAGGATTATGATCACACAATCCAGTATCACCCGGGAAAGGCGAACGTTGTAGCTGACGCTTTGAGCAGAAAATCTTATGCGAGTACAAGTGCACTGCTGACAACACAAAAGTGTATTTTGTACGACTTGCAAAAGATGGAGATACAGCTAAAGACACCGGGGACCCACTCGAAGATTGCTCACGTGCGAGTAGAACCAGCTTTAATCGATAAAATTAAAGCTGCTCAAGCTACCGATCCGGAACTGATAAACATGATAAAGAAAGTACAAGAAGGTACCATTCCCGAAGCAAGAATCGACGAGAAAGGAATAATTCGAGTCAACTCTCGACTCTGTGTTCCTAACGATCCTGAATTAAAGCATAAAATCATGATGGAGGCACACAACACGCCGTTTGCAATCCACCCAGGAGGTACCAAGATGTATCGAGATCTTCGACATACATTTTGGTGGAACAATATGAAAAGGGAGATTGCAGAGTTTATCTCAAGGTGCCTAACTTGTCAACGTGTCAAGGCAGAGCATCAAGTACCTAAGGGTCCATTACAACCACTTGAGGTTCCCGAATGGAAGTGGGAACACATCAATATGGATTTCGTGACGGGTCTTCCCAAAGTTTCTCAAGGCTTAGATGCAATTTGGGTCATCGTAGATAGATTGACCAAATCCGCTCATTTCTTGCCTATACGAGAAAACTTTTCACTTGAACGTCTTGCCGGTATGTACATAAATGAGATCGTGAGATTGCATGGCATGCCAGTTTCCATAGTTTCTGATCGAGATCCTAGATTCACTTCACGCTTTTGGATCAGTCTACAAAAAGCTATGGGCACTGAACTACGTTTTAGTTCTGCATACCATCCTCAAACGGACGGACAATCGGAAAGGACGATCCAGACCCTCGAAGATCTTTTGAGACTTTGCGTACTAGATTTCAAAGGAAGTTGGGATAAGTACTTGCCATTGGTGGAATTTTCCTACAACAACAGTTACCAAGCAAGTATAGGTATGGCTCCATTCGAGGCTTTATATGGACGCAAGTGTCGCTCTCCAGTATGTTGGAATGAGGTAGGAGAAGCAAAACTGTTGGGACCCGAGTTGGTACGCTTAACGACCGAAAAGATCCAAATGATCCGACAACGAATACAGACAGCACAAGAACGACAAAAGAGTTATGCCGATCTTCATCGGAGAGATGAGAGATTCAACGTCGGAGATCATGTATTCTTACGTGTTTCTCCATGGAAAGGAGTTACGAGATTCGGAAAGAGAGGAAAGCTCAACCCTCGATTTATTGGCCCATTTGAAATCCTCGATCGAGTAGGATCCGTAGCCTACAGACTAGCCCTACCACCAAGTATGTCTCGCATCCATAACGTTTTTCACATATCTATGTTACGTAAATATGTGAAGGACCCAAACCACGTCATTGAGTTAGAACCAGACGTTATAGCAGAAGATTTAACGTATGAGGAGGTACCTGTTAAGATCCTAGATAAGAAGGAGCAGATCTTACGCTCAAAGGTTATACCTCAAGTTAAGGTTTTATGGAGGAACCAAGATATTGAGGAAATGACCTGGGAGCTAGAATCTGAGATGAAGTCTAGGTATCCATACCTCTTCGAAATGCCAGGTACGTCAATTTCGGGGGCGAAATTTCATAAGGAGGGGAGGTTGTAAGACCCCGAATTTATGAAATACAAAATTTAATTTTTCTTCATATATATTTTTCCTGAAACAGTAAGTGGTTAAATCGATAAAGTTTAAAGTTAAGGATGTTTCGTGCAAATTATACCTTGTTGGACAATATTCTTTTTGTCGGGGAATATTCGTTTTGTCGGGGAATATTCGTTCTGCCCGTACGACGGCGCAATATAATATTCGTGTCGTACGACGGCGCCGAAATAACTAATTATTGGTGGACCCCACAACGGAATAATTGTCGGATATAGAAAACGACAGAAGTAACCTTTTTAAATAAAAATAGTCAACGGTGTTAACTATTTAAATACTGGTGATAAAAGAATAGTAGCATACGGTAATTTATGGTATTCTACAGTAGCATGCGGTACTCTACAGTAGCACACGGTATTGCACAGTGTCTTATATTATTGATCTGAAATTGACACCCTAACTGTTGCACATCATTTCATCAATAATTGTTGTTGTATAATATTTTATGTTATCAATTCAATAATTGTTGCTACACAGTAATTTATATTATTTAAATTAATAATAATCTGTAACATGTTTATTACATTATTGTTATCATTGTTGTAGCATTATTTTATATGTTGGATCCACAGGTAGAATAAATAAAATAAAATAAAATAAAATAAATATTATTATTTTTCAAAAGTTACTATTCACTGACGGAAGTTACTGTTCACATCGGAAAAGTTACTCCGGAGTCACTGTTCACTCCCGGAAATCACTATTCATCGGCTGACAAAAGTTACTGTTCATTACTGTTCACTTTTTGAAAATTTTAAAGTTACTGTGCAAAGTTACTGTGCAAGTATTGAAATTTTTTAAAAAAACGTTTGCGCAGCCTCTCTCACCTACCAAATGCACAGTGCCCACCTACCACGCATAGTACCCCATTTTCCCCTATAAATAGCTTGTTCAGCTGAATAGAAAAATCACACCTAAAACATAAAATTTTTCTATAAGAATTTTATGAGTTTTCTCTGAGAATAGTAAGGTTATTTTGAGAGTTTGAAAGCCAAAAGGAGTGCAGAAATTTTTCAAGTAAGTCTTTTATTAAAGAGTAGTAATTTTATAAATTCCTATTTTTCACGGTATTCACAAATCTTCCTTTAGAAGACTCTTCTATTAGAAGATTCATTTTTAAAAGCTTTCTTTGGAAGATTTATTTTGGAATATTATTTTAAAAACTATTTTAAAGTTGTTATATTATTTTAAAAACTATTTTAAAGTTGTTATATTATACTACAAAAATTATGTTAAATATATATAATTTTGATAGTTCATAATATACGAGTTATCATATACTTTGAAATTTATATGTGGTAATTACTAATTATATTAAAAATATATAGGTTGATCAATCTCATTTAAATCAATATCCAGTCACGTGTTAAGGTAAGGGGTATCACTCTTTTCATCATCATAAATGGATATTATTTTCTTTCTTACTTGAAGGGATTATCATTCTTTGATTCTCGAAAATAATATCGTTTCTTTCTTGTGCCATTTATCTATTCGTATTCAAATTGATGGGAATAACCTTACGGTGCGGATTATCGCCTGTTGGTGAATAACCCTTTTTATTTGTCTCGTGTGGAAATAATTTGTCTACACGAATTATCACATGACACTTTTATTCCATATTCGTAAGTGATATCATTTTCCTTTATACTCATAAGGGATACCATCTTTTTCATCTTCCATTATTCAAACTTACTATGGTAAGGGATATTAATTCCCTTCACCTTTTGTTAATCAAACCTGCTACGGTAAGGGATATTATTTTCTTCCATACACCTAAATCGAAACTTATTATGGAACTATTGCTTCTATAATTCCTGAAAATATTATATGTTCCATAATAGTTGAATTTCATTAGTTCAACTGAACCTTCCTATTTTCTGAACATTTCTATTGAACTGTAATCGTTATTCTGAACTGTGGATCTTGAATATCATTTTTAAATTTCACTCCACATCATGTTGGCAATTTGGACATTATTTGAATCTGCACAAAGTAAACTTCCGATACTTATTGTTTATCCTGTTCTTCTGTTCATCATTTGTATCACTGTTATTTGTATTAATCATCAAGAATCAAGCTGTTGTGAATATCTGTGGCCGGGGGCACAGATGTGATATAATTGTTGAACAGATGATAGGTTAAAGGCGATATACTAGGTTAAAGGCGATACATCTGTTCGGTGTCTTTTATGACACGTGGTGAATGTTCTCTTTGGCCCGTAGTGCAAAGATGAACTGTTGGTTGGTATGATTATGACCAAAGGCTGAATCTGGTATAATCATGACCGTTGGTGTTATATTGAATGTCTTTGGCCCGTAGTGCAAAGACGAACTGTTGATCTGCATGATTATGACCAGGAACTGTGAAGTTGTATTATCTTGACTAATGGTATTTCAGATGATAAAAGTTGATGATATTTTTACTAAAAAGAGAAGCGAGTGGACATTATAGTCTGCGTTATTCTTCTAATAGATTGCTCATTCCGCTGCTATTATTGATCTGAACGTTGTTTAAGAATTTAACTGCAGTTTTTGATATAAACCTTGTAGTCTATTGTATTCTATCAAGAACTCAACTGTTGAAGGCTAATGATAAATTATTCGTCATTATCTTAGTCATGATATTTCTTACTGGGCTATTTGAGCTCACCCTTTCTTTTCGTTCCATTGTTTTTCAACAGGAGATGAGAACGTAACGGGGTCTAGCCGGGGAATGGAGTGAGAGTGCGGGGATAGCTATCATAGTCTTCACGTGTTATAAAATAGTGTGGCAATAATAATGAAGACATAGTTGTGTTGTATTATACACTGTATTGTTGTACGTTGTATTTCATTGTAATAATTTTGTTGTAGTCTTTTGACGACTCAAGTTTGGGCTGTGTGGGCTCAGATTTGGGGGCGTCACAGCTATGTTCCTGTGCATCAACCCGGTGGCGAACTAGGGTGAGTCGGAGGTGATCTTTGCAAAAATTGAACCCTTTATTTCTTTCAGCCGATTAGCTTTTCTTATGATTTTCTTCAAAAAAAAATCTTTCTGACAATGTTCTTGATAAAAATTTCTTTTGATATGATGCGGGGGATGGTTATTAATCTGGGTGATGTTAAAGGTTGAAATTATTGTGTAAATAGATCTAATAGTGATGGTAATGATGATGATGATTCGTGCAGGTGATGATAGTGTTTCATGCTAGTGGTGGAGGTGATGTCTTGCAAACGATGGTAACGTTGCCTTGCTAGTGATGGTTAATAATGGTCTAAAATTAATTTGGTGATAAGGTTTGGGTGTAGGTTTAGTGGAGAAGATGAATATTTAGAATCAAAACCACTTTTGACTGGTTAAATGTATGAAATGTGTATTTTATTTAGCAAAAAAAAAGTTTAAAATATACTTAAATACGTTATATATATATATATATATATATATATATATATATATATATATATATATATAATTTTTAATGTTTCAGATTAAAAATTATAACCCGTCATCTTTTTGCACTAATAGTGGCAGATGTCGTTAGTAATAATAACAGATGACACAATTACTTTAATGCGCCTAATTTCAACGAATTATTGAAACCTTCTGATGCCCATCCACTAGGATTAATAATGAATGAACTAAAACAAAATCAACTCAAACCTTCTGATTTAAAATCATTGGTATTAGTAGCGGAAGCACTATGAATCTTCTGTTGTCTATTTACTACTATATTACCAGCGGATGATATATTTTCTGTATTACAATGTTGCCAATATCACATGTTGCTAATATCAGGGGTAGTAGAGTAATTATGCCATCCACTACTATAACTAGCGGCATATGCTAGTAATAGTAGCGGGCCGTTAGTAAAAATGGCAGATGACAGGTTGTTCTTTAATTTAATGCGAATGTTCTAGATTTTTATAAACTGTTATAAATCTGTTTACTCAAGAATAGGCCATTATAACTAAGGAAAATCATATACATGTCTATGAATTTTATAACAAAATTAAATTACGATTAATATACAATTTTAAAAAATAAAATAGAATAATAGTATTTGAATCTCTTTTTAATTCTTACATATCTCATGTCGTATTCATATATGTCAATATTTTTTATTGACATAAATTTATCGTAATGTGTATAGCAGGATTTTAACAATTAATAGATCACTTTCTATACCTGAGGTCTATATATTTTTATTTTTAATAAAATATTTATTATATATTAGAATCCCATTATAAAAAAAAATCTTATTTTTGATAAAAATATTTTTTTGAAAATATCCTATTCTAAATAGGAAAAGAAGGTTTGTGGGTGATTTATAAATAAAGTATTATATTTAGTTGATAAAGTCTTTTTCTCTATATCGACGGACGACGGCCGTCGCTATAGGTCGATTTTTTAGTAGTGTGACTAATGAGGTAATTTTAATATAGGTTAATGACAAAAGTGTCATTTCAAATATGGATTTATTTTAATTTTTCCTTATTTGTTTAGGAATATTTAATCATTACCTTTATATTTAAAAAAAACAATTTGGTCCCTTTTTGGTTTGTCCGGTCAATTTCTTGTCGAAAATACTATTTGACTATCTAAAACGTATATTAACCGTATTTAATCGTAGAAAATTCTAAAAAATATTTTAAATTTATTTTCTAAAGCTATTATTATGAGGGCAGAAAAGTCAATAGACATAAAATTCCCTACCAATATACATTAATACCCCTTATCGTTTCTGTTAAATAGCAACACAAGTCTCTCAATCGAAGCTTAATTGTCATTTCACAATCTTTTAAAAAAAGAAAAAGAAATTAAATAAATTAGTAAATAGCCATGATCAAGAGGGAGAGAGAGCGAGGTTTTTTTGTGTGGCAGGGTTGTAGAGATCTGCAGTACTATCAGTCAGAGCGACTGGGGTTTTGGCTTTTGGCTGTTTAGGGGTTGTGTGAAGTCCGATCTTTTACCTTCTTTGGTTCTAAGTCCCTTTTTGGCTGGTCTGATCAGTTTCTCGCCTGAGATTGCCTCGTGTCAAAATTTAAAGAACTGATTATGTCAATACATGTATTTTTATTATTAAAAAAATTTAAAACAAAATCAAATTTTCTCTCTCCTCGTCACTCATGTTTACGTCACTCTCACTCCACTCCCTCCTTTTTCTCTCCCGATCAATAGTCGTTCATCCATGGCAATGGCACAATATCTCAATCTCAATCTCCCAAACCATCATCACCGCAGAGCCCAAACCACCACCACACATCCTTCAAAGATCCAGAGCAACCACCAACCCCAGACCACAACAGATCCACATATTAGAACTGAGAACCCAATCCAAGCAGGATAATCGGTGAAGGAAGCGTCGGTAGGTCAACAGTCCATGTATACCAACGAATTGAGTGGAAACATGGAATAGAAACCATCGAGCACTGCAATAAGAACCATGTATTTCGTCCGATAAACAAAAAGGCACTCGGGTTACATAGAGGAGCCACCTACAAACAGAGGCGGATCTAGCTTCAAAATTCAGCGGGGTCAAATTTTTTTTAAAAAAAAATTTAAAATAAAAAATTAATAAAATAAAATACAAAATAAAATAATTATCAAATATTATTTATAATAATATTTTTCAAGATTTCATTCATTAAAATTATTATATGATAGCCTCATTTTTAATTTAATTTAATTAATTCTAAAGTCAATCAAGTAATTTTTTAAATTTATCATCCATGTAGATTGTACGCGAAGGATAATCAATAATTATATATAACAAGATATTAAGAGATCTTATCTAATAATTTTATAAATCTGACAATTATTTTTCTAAGTAGCAATAAAAAAAATTAAAAATAAATAAAAATAAAACTACACTACTATTTTTTTAAAATAGAGATATGAAGTGTCAAAAAAGCACAAAAATAAAATCTTTATCTTTTGACACATTTGATCCGCTTTGATAATCTTGAAAAGTAAAAAAAAAAACCAGAGTTAAAAACTAATTTGAATAAATAAAAATTAAGGAATGAAAAAAATAATTCTAGTTCCCATTAACGGCGCCAAAAAACTTGATATGATAAAAATGAGTAGCTGTAAGTGACTTAGCAAAAAACAAGATCAATTTTTAAATATTTTCTTAATTTATATTTCAAACAAATTAGAAATAGATAGAGCGTAGATGATTAACTAACTAAAATATGCAAACTAATAAATAATAACAAAAATTATTAATGAGAAAAAATACTTAGGAATTCGAATACACTAAATACTAACATAATAAATATTTCTTATTTTTTGAATTAATTCCTAACTTTATTCTCCCTCCCCTTTTAAAAAAACTGTGACGCCCCCAAATCTGAGCCCACACAGCCCAAACTTGAGTCGTCAAAAGACTACAACAAAATTATTACAACAAAGCACAACGTACAACAATACAGTGTATTATTGGAAAGTAGCGAATAGCCCTCCTGTTCGGTTGCAAAGGAGTATGCCCCCTCGACAGCCAACTTTCACCAATCAGAGGCCTGAGGGGCGAAGGAGATTTGAAAATTCCCGAGATAGAGAATTATCTCCGTTGGGGGATCCCTTAGAGGAAATATTGGTCGTGTTAATAAACCAGAAGAAGATTACGGAGCACCACCGATTGACCCTATGGGGAAGAGGAATAATACACAACTAAGTCTTCACTATTATTGTCACACTATTTTATAACACGTGAATACTACGACAACTATTCATCGGACTCTCACTCCATCCCCCGGCTAGACCCTGTTACGTTTTCATCTCCTATTGAAAAACAATGGAACAAAAGAAAGGGTGAGCTCAAATAGCCCAGTAAAGAATATCATGACTAAGATAATGACGAATAAATTATCATTAGTCTTCAACAGTTGAGCTCTTGATAGAATACAATAGACTACAAGGTTTATATCAAAAACTGCAGTTAAATTCTTGAACAATGTTCAGATCAATGATAGCAGCGGAATGAGCAATCTATTAGAAGAATAATGCAGACTATAATGTCCACTCGCTTATCTTTTTAGTAAAAATATCATCAACTTTTATCATCGAAAATACCATTAGTCAAGATAATACAACTTCACAGTTCCTGGTCATAATCATGCAGATCAACAGTTCATCTTTGCACTACGGGCCAAAGACATTCAATATAACACCAACGGTCATAATTATACCAAATTCAGCCTTTGGTCATAATCATACCAACCAACAGTTCATCTTTGCACTACGGGCCAAAGAAAATATTCACCACGTGCCATAAAAGACACCGAACAGATGTATCGCCTTTAACCTAGTATATCGCATTTAACCTAGTATATCGCCTTTAACCTATCATCTGTTCAACAATTATATCACATCTGTGCCCCCGGCCACAGATATTCACAACAGCTTGATTCTTGATGATTAATATAAATAACAGTGATACAAATGATGAACAGAAGAACAGGATAAACAATAAGTATCGGAAGTTTACTTTGTGCAGATTCAAATAATGTCCAAATTGCCAACATGATGTGGAGTGAAATTTAAAAATGATATTCAAGATCCACAGTTCAGAATAACGGTTACAGTTCAATAGAAATGTTCAGAAAATAGGAAGGTTCAGTTGAAATAATGAAGTTCAATTATTATGGAACATATAATATTTTCAGGAATTATAGAAGCAATAGTTCCATAATAAGTTTCGATTTAGGTGTATGAAAGAAAATAATATCCCTTACCGTAGCAGGTTTGATTAACAAAAGGTGAAGGAAATTAATATCCCTTACCATAGTAAGTTTGAATAATGAAAGATGAAAAAGATGGTATTCCTTATGAGTATAAAGGAAAATGATATCACTTACAAATATGGAATAAAAGTGTCATGTGATAATTCGTGTAGACCAATTATTTTCACACGAGACAAATAAAAAGGGTTATTCACCAACAGGCGGTAATCCGCGCCGTAAGGTTATTCCCATCAATTTGAATACGAAGAGTTATTCACCAAACAGGCGGTAATCCGCGCCGTAAGGTTATTCCCATCAATTTAAATACAAAGAGTTATTCACCAAACAGACGGTAATCCGCACCGTAAGGTTATTCTCAAAGATTAATAAAGAATGAATACAAAAGGTTATTCACCAACATGCGGTAATCCGCGCCGTAAGGTTATTCCCACAATTTAATACGTGGAAATAAATGGCACAAGAAAGAAACGATATTATTTTCGAGAATCAAAGAATGATAATCCCTTCAAGTAAGAAAGAAAATAATATCCATTTATGATGATGAAAAGAGTGATACCCCTTACCTTAACACGTGACTGGATATTGATTTAAATGAGGTTGATCAACCTATATATATTTATAATAAAATTAGTAATTACCACATATAAATTTCAAAGTGTATGATAACTCGTATAATATGAACTATCAAAATTATATATATTTAACATAATTTTTGTAGTATAATATAACTACTTTAAAATAGTTTTTAAAATAATATTCTAAAATAAATCTTCCAAAGAAAGCTTTTAAAAATGAATCTTCTCAAAGAAGAGTCTTCTAAAGGAAGATTTGTAAATACCGTGAAAAATAAGAATTTATAAAATTACTACTCTTTAATAAAAGACTAACTTGAAAAATTCTTGCACTCCTTTTGGCTTTCAAACACTCAAAATAACCTTACAATTCTCAGAAAAAACTCATAAAATTCTTATAGAAAAATTTTATGTTTTAAGTGTGATTTTTCTATTCAGCTGAGCAAGCTATTTATAAAAGAAAATTTTCACTATGAGTGGTAGGTGGCTACAGGCAGCAGCACACCAGTTTGAAAAATCAGAAAAGGCTGCCAGCAGCCTCCCCAACTTTCCTCCAGCCATTTCACATGCTTCATTATTCATGTGGGCCCCACAGAGGGTCCACATGTTACTATTTAAAAATAATAATTAATTAATTAATAATTTTTTTTTAAAATTTATTTATTTATTTATTCTTCCTGTAGGTCCTACATATATAATAAAATATACCACAACAATAATTCAACAATAACGTAATAAACACGTTACAGATTATTATTAATTTAATAATATAAATTACAGTATATTTGCTACTGTGACAATTATTAGGTTCAATAATTTTAATTACAGTGCACCAACAATTATTGAGTCAATGATATGAAATACAGTGTAATGACAATTATTAAATCAATAATGTAAAATACTGTGTAATAACAATTATTGAATTGATAACATAAAATATTATGCAATGACAATTATTGATGAAATGATGCGCAACAGTTACAGTGTCAATTATCAGACCAATAATATGAGACACTGTGCAATACCGTGTGCTACAGAAAAATACCATAAATTACCGTATAATATTATTCTTTTATCACCGGTATTTTAACAGTTAACACCGTTGACTATTTTTATTTAAAAAGGTTACTTCTGTCGTTTTCTATATCCGACAAATATTCCGTTGTGGGATCCACCAATAATTTGTTATTTCGGCGCCGTCGTACGGCCCGAATATTCCCCGACAAAACGAATATTGTCCGTCAAAGTAAAATTTGCACATAACATCCTTAACTTTCAATTTCGTCAATTTAACCATTTACTGTTTCATGAAAAATATATATGAAGAAAAATTAAATTTTATATTTCATAAAATTCGGGGTCTTACAAAAATAATGATTTCTATAATTAATATGGGCAATTATAGATTATGAAAAATTTACAAATCAACTATAATTTATCAAAATCTCTCAATTAATATAAGAATCACATAAATTTTACACGAAGGTAAATATGAAAGAAAAAACAATTAGGCAATAATATCAAAATGAAAAAAAATTAATTAGTATGAAATAATTAGTATCATCATCCAAGGTATAAAAATTTAGTTAGTCATGCAAATTAAAATAAAAACAAATAAAATTACTGCTACTATTAACTTACATAAAATAAAACAAGACTATTTTTATAAGTATTAAATAAAACGGAAAAAATTATTAAACTATCGGCTACTAATATAGTAATATGTAAAGATTAAATTATTAAATAAATATGCAACTACTAACTTTGAATATGCAATAAAGTGATGGCAAAAAAGTATTATAGATGAAATAAGAAATAAAAATTAAAATATGAAAATAATTTCTCAAATCAAGTACTGCCGCAACTTAATATTGTAGCAATTTAAAAACTCAGTAGTGTCAATTGACCCCACTGCCCCTTAATAGATCCGTCGCTGCCTACAAATCCAAATTGGAACAATATCTCCAATGAAACACTAGCAAAGAGGCCAGAATCCAAAGACACCCATACTAGTTTTGAAATCCAATCATGAAAGCACATACAAAATTAGAATGGGAAAATCATAAGAGAGGCCAACATACATGGGAAAGCCACCCCTCCCCACAAACCCAGATCAAAGAAGGTAAAGGGTCATACATAAACAATAACCCAGAATCCGACTAGAAAGTAAATCAAGAAAAATCAAATATTAATATGAATAAGGCATGCACGATTTCTATCGAATATTTTCAAATACGGGAGAAATTGAAATAAGTTTATATTTGGGGGATACTTTTGTAATTAATCTTTTTAGTTTTCACTTAAATTAAGGTACTTTTGTACTATCTTAATTTTATAATATTTTAAGTTGTTAGGTGTTAAAATTTGGAAAAAAGACTATTTATACTCACTGTTAATTATAATAAAAAAATTTGGAGTTCGATCTATGATTTTTACCTCTTAGTTTTTAGAGGGTTTTTCAGGTAAAATTTGATATTTTGTGTTTGATTTATTTTCGTACTATTATTTTTTGTGGTTTTTATTTATTTGGTGAAATTATATTATTTATTTAACATGTTTTGTTATTTAATTTATCAAAAAACGGTTCTAATTAGAGTAATTTTTCCGTCAAGAAATGCATTGTACTTCTACTTTTTGTTTCACCATGATGCTAAAAAAGGGTAAATTTTGTTTTCATTAGAAGATAAAACGAGAGCCTAATATTAAATCAACATTATTTTTAGAGGCTAAAGATAACAAAAGAATAATATTTCTTTTATTCTAAATTATAAGATTAATATGGACTTTTGAAAAATTAATTTTAAATATTTTAAAACTTAAAATTGAAATAAGTAAGTACTTAAAAAATTAAAGATTGGATTTAATTAATATTTTTTAATTTATTTTCATTTTTATGTAGAAATTAATTATAAAAATTTGTATTTTTAAGTTTTAGTTTTGATTTGTCAAATTTTATTTTTATTTATATATATATATATATATATATATATATATATATATATATATATATATATATATATATATATATATATATATATATATATATAATTACTTAATTACTAAAAATTTGTACATAAAAATTGGAAGATATTAATTATGAAAGATTTATTTTGAGTTATACTATTGGTAAAAAGGAATATAAGTAAAAATACTACAAAAAATTAAAATTTCACGTTAGCATTTAGTTTTTCTTTTTAATATCATGTTATTACATCTCAGACCTAGGTTTAAATACTATAAAAAAATTAAAATTTCTTTTTAGTTTAAGTATGACATTAAAACTGACATATAGGTTAAAAGGACAAAAGCATTTTTCAGTCTTTCGGTTGTTTTATTTCCATCTAATTAATGAAAAGTCTATGGACTGATTTTTGGGTTCAAAAGTTGTGAAAAAATTTAATAATTTAAATTTAATTTAGATGTATATAAATAATAATTTATATTAAATTTTATAAAAAAAATTATCAAAATAAATATTATAAATATTTTAAAAGACAAAAAATAAAATAAAAAAATAGGACCTATTGCTAAACTCGATCACTAAGATTGGTCCTTAGAATTACTCTTTAAGTAATGACTAAGTAGCGTTTTTCAACCCATAAGTACGATGAACAGGAAGTAAACCAATGGCCATTGGTCCTTGTACTTTGTTATTTGGCTGGCAGCTCAAATCTTATAAATGCCGAAAAAATCAACGCTACCTAATGTTTAGAATTTTGTTATATATAATGATAAATTTTTGTAAATAATAATATGATATTGGTAAGAAGGAATATGAGTAAAAATACTACAAAAAATTTAAAATTAAAATTTCATATTAACATTTAGTTTTTCTTTTTTTTATATCATATTATTACATCTCAGACCTAGGTTAAAATACTATAAAAAAAACTAAAATTTCTTTTTAGTTTAAGTATGACAGTAAAACTGACATATAGTTTAAAAGGACAAAAGCATTTTTCAGTCTTTCTGTTGATTTATTTTTAGAATTGAAAGTTGTGACAAAATAAATATTTTAAAAGACAAAATAAAAAATAAAAAAATAAGACCGGCCGTTAAAACTGATCATCAAGACTGATTCTCCTAGAATTACTCTTTAATTAATAATTCAGTAGTGTTTTTCAACCCAAAAGTACGAGGAAGGAAGTAAACCAATGGCCAATGGCCAATGGCCATTGGTCCTTGTACTTTGTTACTTGGTTTGGCAGCTCAAATTTTATAAATGCCGAAAAAATTAATGCCAATTAATATTTAGAATTTTGTTATATATAATGATTTTTGTAAATAATATTATGTAAATTTTTTATATACTTATTTTTTTATCTCATATATTTAAATATTTTAATACTTAATATTAATATAAATTTGTGACGATATGTAACTAGCTAATTACTAAAATATTATAATCAAGAAAGAGTTATGTGAAACAAAAATTGATGACAAAAAACGAAATGAATAAGAGCTTATCATAAAGTATACTCCTTCCGTTTTATAAAAGAGTTTTATTTGCAAAAAATTATACATAATAAGAATATATTTTGATTTCATATTTTTTTTTTAAAATAAAAAAATTGTGAGTTTAATTAATAACTTCATAATGCAATTATGATTAAAAAGTTTGAGTATATTCTGTTTTTTTTTTTACTACGATCAATAAAATTGAAATTTATTTCAGAAAATAACATTTATTTTAGATCAGAGAGTAAAGAAAAAGAGTCATGGTATAGAGTACGTAGTTTTAAGATCAAAAGAACACACAACATATCATTCAAAGGAAATGAATTGTAAAATGATATGTATATTTCTAGCGTAACTTTTTCTTTTTCATCTCAAATATTATCTTCACCAACTGCCACGTGTATCAGACATTGTATAAAAAAAATTATGTCAAAAATATTTGGGGAGAATCTGGAAGCTCACGCACCGCATGTAGGTACACAAAACACTAACACATATGTTTAGAATTCAACTTGATTTAAAAATTTAAGTCATCAGGTCTTAGACACATTTATGTATATTAATCCATTACTCTTTTCATTATTTACCCGATGTGAGATTCCAATTCACTTGTGATAGCCTTACGATCTCCCTCTCACATGTGAGTTCATCACATCAAGAGCTCCTCCTCATTTGAACACATTTTTTTCGATCACCGCACACCAATTCTTGCCTTACTATTCTAGATTATTTTTTCTCTATCGAGAGTCAACTTCCACTAAGAAATGAATATATTCTCTTCAATCACCAATTTTCGGTTAAATTTATCGAGAATTCAACATCACAATTGAGAGCAATGTAAGGGAAGAAGCACCAATTCTTCATCGAGAATTTACCACCATCACGTGTCTTTTGAAGAGATTGTTCGGGATTAATTTTCGAATCACCATATATTCTTTTGAAGAGACTTATCAACCTAGGGTTAATCTTCTGTAGCTATGATACTAGTTTTTGGAGGAGAACTAGAGAGCTCACGCTCCATGTGCGCGTACACAAGACACTAATACACATATTTAAAACTTAACTTAACTCAAAAATTTAAGTCATTAAATATTAAATTTATTTATATATATTAATTCTTCACTTGTTTTATTAGGTATGTGATATAAAATTTTAAATCACTTAAGATATCTTAACAGAAAATATCAGCACGCTTTAATTGAAGAGAGAGAGAGAGAGGGAAATGTAGTTGTGATGATGACAAATTTTGCTGCAATAGTTTGCCTAAAATAAACACACATAAAGAAGGGATGATTTTTTATGTGGCACATTATATATAAATTAAGTTGCAAACTTTTAATAGTAGTACTAGTTCAATTCAATGACCTTATTGGCCGGTGAGACTAATAAATGCCAAAATTTCCCAAAGAGTGAAAATAGAACCGCTAGGGTTGGACCATACAAAACGTTAACTTTAGCGTATTTAAATACTTTTCTCAGTTCTTGTAATCATATTCATGGAGATGGTTGTGTAGGTGATGGCCCTGAGGGGGGAGGGAGAAACACGTGTCAGTAGGGTGTCGGTAGACTTGTGTTGTGAGCATCACACTGTATTCATGGCAAATATGAGTTGGCTAGCTATAAATTCAGCTACTTGTATATGTATTTATATGTGTATATGTGTATGCATCTATATATATGTATCTATATTTATAATGCTTTCTTACAAAAATAGTACTTTGGAGAGAAAACAAAGGAGAGAAAAACTCGCAAGTTTGGGTCATACAAGGAAGAATTAAAGAGAGAAAGAATGGCTACCAAACCAGGGATCCTTACTGACTGGCCATGGACACCCCTTGGAAGTTTTAAGGTACATTATTTACTCCAAACGAAAATGGTAGAAGAATGATATATATATATATATATATATATATATATATATATATATATATATATTATAAAATGAGAGTAAAAAGTAACCATTTTAGTATTAACAATCTTATGATTTTTGTGTGTGTTTTCTTCGTATCATTTTCATGTTTTTAATTCTCTTCATTCCAACTTTCTCTCTTCCACTCTCTTATCCCTTCTACTCTCCCACGATATGATCTTATCTTTTTACATTAAATCACCGCATGCATTTACTAGTATATATAACTAGGGTTAGCAATATATGGCATGAAAATATTTTCACCAAGAGAAGGTGGAAAAAAACACATAAAGGGAATGACACATGCATCTATACATTAATTAAGGCACAAAAGTTCTAGAAAGAATGGTAGTTAGCTTTCTTATAATATTTCAAAAACAAATTAAAATGACAAAATTATTTATTGTCTCATATATGGCATGCATTATCTTGAAAGTAGCATGGCTAAAATTTCATTTTCACATTGAAAAAAATTGCATATAATATTATACGAAAATAAATCTTGTCCCTTTTTTTATATATGAAAGTTGTATCGGTGCTCCTATTCGTGCTTTTCACTCGGTGACCCTATTTTTATTATATAGCAATGAGAATCCTGCCAATATATATGTTAGATCAATCTTTATGTTTGATCTAGCTGATGAGGTATGTGTCGTTGGAAGCTTGATGAATAAATATAAGCACTTTTGTATCCCTCTCTTTATTACACTATACTACACGTGTGCGAACAAATACCCTGCAAAGGTGCAACCTGCCACATTGAATTAAATGCTTTACAATACATATATAAATATTAACCATCAGAAAACATTTTTATTGTGGATTGATTATGTTGCTCATCTTTCTTGCGGCAGACTAAAAATTGGCCCTACCTCTCATCCTTCTTGCGGCAGGCAATTAACGCGTAATTTTGGCCATGCCTAATTGGTCCTGTCGCTCATCTTTCTTACGGCAGACCAATTTTGACTATTCCCAATAACTGATTGTTATGAATGTTTTTTCATTAACTATATATAAAGAAACAAATAAATAATTTTCTAAAGTCTTTTTGAGTTATGAAAATACTCTTTAACTTTTAAGATAAATTTAATTTTGTCTTTTTTATATTATTTTTTTAATCTTTTATTTAGGCCTTCAAATTATATAAAAGTCCTATTTATTTCACTTAATTTACACACGCATCATGTATATCACTGATTGCAAATAATAGTAAAAAGATGAGCGATGCAAATAAGATGAAATAACATAAATTTCTCCAATAAATTTTAAAAATTAATAAAGGTTTATATCTTTTCTTTTTATTTTGAAGAATGATATATAGTGCAAATGTTTGCGATATTCTTTCGTTGAGATAAATGTTAGAGAGAGATGTAATAAGTAGGTCACTCTCATAATGCTATCAAAACACATGTATTGATATATTTAGTAATTGTAATTCAGTATTAAATTATTGCAATATATAATAAGACTTTTTTTTTTCTTTTTAAATTAAAGATTTATATCTCATAAATACTTGTAACTAAAATTATTTTTGGCTCTTAATTTGTAGTACGTGGTTATGGCTCCTTGGGTGGTTCACAGCATATACTCATACGTGACAAAGGATGAAAATGAAAGGGATTTTTCCAACTTTCTGATATTTCCCTTTCTCTTATCAAGAATGCTTCACAACCAAATTTGGATTTCACTTTCTCGCTACCGAACTGCCAAAGGCAACAACAGAATAATTGACAAGGCTATTGAGTTTGAGCAAGTTGACAGAGAAAGAAATTGGTAATATTGATTATTACTTCCTCGTAATTTGTCTTATATACAATATAGTTTTGACTGCCTATTTTATTTTTTTTAATATTAAATTTTAAGATCGAGTAACATTTGTTATTATGAAAAATAGAGAGTTGATATTAATTGGACATAAATTATGAACACGGAATTATTATTTTTGTTTAGACAAATCTGTCCTTGACAATTAACTTTGGTTATGGTAATTGGGACGCCATACTATTTAAATGACAAGGGTGTGTGCACACACATACGTATATATATTGGATTGATTTATAGTAAATAGTGACTATAGGGGTTTAATTGGCTATCAAATCTTACATTTTTTACTGCAAAATTTGACAGTCAGGATTTTAAAAAAGAAAAAGAAAAGAAAAATGGGATCTTTGCAATACTGTGTTATAGATAGGGGTGTCCATCGGTAAAAAACCGAACCGGTATCGAATCCAAATTACCGCTAAAATAAGAACCGAAAACCGAACCGAATTACCGGTTTCGGTACCGGTTCGATACAAATTCGGTTCGTTTTTTTTGGTTCAGTTTTCGGTTTTTACTGATTAGCAATATATATAATTATTATTAATTATGTAATTCGGTTCTTTCGGTATACCGGATCGAACCGAAATTCAAAAATGCCCATACCGCTACCGGTACCGAAAAATATAAAAAATCGAAAAAATTGGTGCTAACATAAACCTGTACCGAAAAAACCGATACCGATCGATTCGGTAAAAAACCAAAAAAATCAAAAAGTTTGAACACCCCTAGTTATAAAGGGGAATTGAAGTTTGTCTTGCTATTAATTTAAAATTAATAATTTTTCCTTTCGGCAATACTATGTCATAGAGTTAAATTGATCTACAACATGTATAGTGTTCTGAACACTATAAGAAAAACAATTAATTACGACGGAATTTATTCTCTTGAAAATAAATTCTGTCAAAAATAAGTTATTTTTAGCGAAAAGTGTAATTACGATGGAATTCCGTCATAAACATGCTACATTGACAAGAAAAATAAGTTATTTCTAACAAAATAAGCTTATTTCTGACGGACTTATTTCCGACTTGCTTATTTACGACCAAATTTCTAACGGAATTTTCTGTCAGAAATAAGCCTATAAGCTATTTCTAACGGAATAAGCTTATTTCTGACGGAAAATTCCATGAGAAATAAGTTTGTTTTTTGTAGTGGAAAGACCTCATCTTTTTTTTTTTTTTTTTTTTTTAATTCTAGTCTGTCAGATCCTGTAGCAATCTTGCGATTGATATTGCAAGATCTGGTGACACTTGTACCTTACAACAATCTTGCAATTGACATTGCAAGATCCGGTGATAGAGTTAAATTGTTCTGCAACATATATAGTGATCGAAAGACCTCGTACTTTTTTATTTTATTTTAAATCTAGTCTGTCAGATCTTACAACAATCTTGCAATGGACATTGCAAGATCCGGTGACACTTTGAACTTTTGCCCTATAAATATGAACTCCAAAAAATACTTGAAAAAAAGGTTAAACGAGGGTGTAAATATTGGCTGCAGGGATGATCAAATATTGTTTAATGGGATCCTGTTCTATTTGGCAAATTTGACTCTGAAGGGAGCGTCACATTTGCCATTCTGGAGGACTGATGGTGTTATTATCACAATTTTGCTTCACGCTGGTCCTGTGGAGCTCCTATACTATTGGTTTCATAGAGCTTTGCACCACCACTACCTCTACTCTCGCTACCATTCTCATCACCATTCCTCTATTGTCACTGAGCCTATTACTTGTAAGTTCAATTCCTCTCATTTTCTCTAATCATTATTATTCATTTAAAATAAATGATAAATATATAGTTCATGTTTTTCTTAACTCTATAATTATTGTTTTTCGGAATGTTAATTTGCCCTCTTCTCTCTTTTTAGTTTCCTTTAAAAATTCTTTTTGGTACCTTTTACGCCTACAATATATTAACAGATTTCGACTTGCAAATTTATAATTTTAAGCATTTAATTACCAAACATTGAAAAGGACCACATATTTTGTCAGAACCTAAAGATCGATACAAGTGTAACCTTCCTTTATTGTACTTCACACCAAGCTATCTAATTATGTAACCATAATGAAATGGAGCCATTTTTATGAAGTGGAGCCTTATGGTCTGAACGCAATTTTTTTTTTTAACAATTTGATCAAATTTTAGAGAATTATTCAAAAGATCGTGATCGCATACGAAACTAAAAGATTATATTGATAATAAATTGGGATGATATATACGTATCAAATAATCCTATATATTTCTATACGAACTAATCATGACTGCATGTGTTATTGATATTGATAGTAGCTTCCAACTTTATATACATATCAAACTAATAAGCATGTTTTGACATAGAACTTAAATATTGCTATAGATGGGTGTATGTAACGTAGGAAATTAGAACTATATATGCCTCGTGTGTAAACGCAGAGGACAAATGGATGGGATGCAGCGCCCTAACCTCACATTAACATACTTAAATTATACTAATGTGTATAAGCCTTCAATTATATTGTTAAGAGTACAAATAATTTATTATATCTTTTGAGTGAATTATCGCGGGTTATAATGAACTAACACGTACTCATAAAAGGATAAATTTATACACACAATAATTAAATATTATATCAAATACTATATTTATTTACACTATTAAAAATTAAGATATAAGATAAATTTTAATATCATATTTCGGTTTTTAATAATATAAATAAATATAATATTTAATTATTTAATTATTGTATATTTATATTTATTCTATAAGATTCTAATTCATATATGACCAGGGCGTTACGTGGGGGACCAAAAAACGCTACCCTCCCCTTAATAATAATATAAAAAGTAATATAATCAGGTTATTATTCTTCTTCTTAAAAAATAAAATAACGTGCTTGTGTACTTGGGTGGCGGCTATAATAACCAGCAATTAAATATCGTACCATGTAGTTGATAATTTAGGTGAATAGCTAGAATAAGTATATACGATGTGATGTAATGCTAGAGACATTAATTGGTTGTGCATACGTTTGGGATGCATCCAGCTGTGATTCATCCATTTGCAGAACACATCGCATATTTCATACTGTTCTCAATACCAATGTTGACGGTAACGGTGATGGGGATGGGCTCAATTGTTTCATTTGCTGGTTACGTCATATATATTGATGTCATGAACAACTTGGGCCACTGCAACTTTGAGCTTATTCCAAATAAGCTCTTCTCCATCTTTCCTCCACTCAAGTACCTCATGTATAACCCCTCGTATGTTTCCTATCTCTTAATTCTCTTTTTAAATTATTTTTTATTTTCCCCAAAAATGTGTATTTAATTAAAAGGAATAAGCTTTTTTAGAAACGTGATGACGAAATTACTTAAAAGTGCATTAAAGTATTGTATGGTACAACATTTTAATGCAGTTGTTGGCAATTCGTACATCACATGTTTGGGAATTAAAGATTTATTGATCAAAAAAAGTTGCCCAATTTCTGTTTGAACCACATAATTTGATTTTATATTTTAATATTGATATTAGATGAAAGCTAAGTTTAACTACATTTTAGTCCGACCAACTTTGGCACAACATGTCATTTTCTTATATTAAACTCTTCTATAAAATAGATTATTGTTTTAAGAAGTAAAATATAAAACTTTTATTTTAAGACTGAAAAAAGTGTATATATATATATATATATATATATATATACACATACACACACACAGTCGTGTAATGCACAATTAGCTATGGAGATGATTTTTTTAAATTACGGTAACGGTTCAACTATTGCTATAGTTATTTCTGGTCTATGGACCGTCGCCGTAGTCCAAAAAAACCGTCGCCGTAGTCAAAAAAATAATCGCCATAACCGACTGTACACTATATATATATATGTCTACATCCTTTACAACTTTATGCACATATACATGCATATAATATTGTAGATGTTTGTAAAGAAAAATGGATGCATTCATGTTTTTATTAAAAAAAATGTTTTAGAACAACAGTTTAAGGTATTTCACTAATTGACAACAGACAAATCATGATTGTGGACATCAAATTATTCGTAGTAAGACTTTTGAATTATTAGAGTTCATAAAGGTGGCCATCCAACATAATGATGATATAATATTTTGACCTAAGATGTATATATTCTACTGAATTTGCTCAACTGCACCATGTTGCAAATTAGGTGATTAATTAAAGTCGGCACTATTATTGATCTGTTGAGGTTCTACGTCCCATAACCATGGTTTCAGTTTGTTGTTGAACCACAGACAAATTATATTGTGCATTAAAACTTAATATGTTGGGCATGTGATTTTCAAATACTTTTATAACACCTTTTCTTCAAAAGAAATATTTATCTTATTTTTTTATTCGTCATTTTTTTCTGTAAAAAAAAAATTTATTCATAGAAAGATGCATTATGTTTTAGGGGAAAAAAAATAAGGGGCTATTAAATTTAAATTTATCAACAAAAAAAAAAGAGAAATAAAAGTATAATAAAATTTCACTAGAGATAACTTTGATATATGTAAGAACATATTTTTTATTACTAAAGTTCAAGGTAGTTGGTATATTAATGTACGGAGGTATATTTCATTCAAGTCTCTCTATACATTAGATATAGAACAGTGCTACCTAGTATGATATATCATATGCTTTCATCATTCCATGTATGACCAGTCACTTTTCCTTAGACATATATATCGTGTACTCACTGATGGTGTCTAAAATTAATGCTGACCCCTTGTCAACTCTCTTTCTCCTAAGCCATGCCCGTAGCACGTGTTTGTAATGAATTAATTAGGTTGTTTTTTGGTAGTTGAGGGTTGAAACATTAACAAAAATTAGTACATTTTGTTTAGAAATTAATCACTGAATCAGGGGCCGCCGCACACTGTGGGCAGTAGGGGCCCGCCCTAGGGATATTTTTGAAAAATTTCCGTACACAGGGCTGCTAATTAGAAGTTCAGTAATTAACTGTGCAAAATGATTTTGTACCTAATTAACATATTTGTTTTATTGAACAGCTTTCATTCTCTCCATCACACACAATTCCGATCAAATTACTCACTTTTCATGCCATTCTATGACTACGTATATGGTACCATGGATAAATCTTCAGACACATTATATGAAACTTCACTCAAAAGAGAGGAGGAATCACCAAATGTGGTGCATTTGACACACCTTACAACACCGGAATCCATCTACCATCTACGGCTCGGATTTGCCTCCTTAGCCTCTAAACCCGAAACTTCAACTTCCAGGTGGTACATTTGGCTAATGTGGCCTGTCACACTTTGGTCCATGATGGTTACATGGATTTATGGTCGAACGTTTGTTGTCGAGAGAAATATTTTCAAACGTCTCAAATTACAAACATGGGCGATTCCGAAATATAGCATACAAGTAATTAATTAAGATTTAATTTTATTTATATAATATTTTTTTATTTTTATTTACTTTTTGTTACGAGTTTTATGCTTATATTAGGGTTTATAATTTTTTGATATGCTTATTTGCAGTTCAATATGAAATGGCAAAGGGAGATCATCAATAGCTTGATTGAGGAAGCTATACTAGAAGCTGAGGAAAAAGGCACTAAGGTGTTAACTTTAGGTCTACTTAATCAGGCAAGTTCTTTCTAGCTATCTCCGACTGTTTAAAAATGAGAATCAATATTTAATTAGGTATGCAACAAAAAAATTTCTTTTCAAAACTACATCATTTCTTAAGACGAAATTTTGTTATTTGGAAAAAGTTATTAAAAAATTATGTTGAAATGTGTCATCTTGATGTACATAAGTAACGTGAAGTCAAACAGAACTTTCATTTTCAACAAATATACATATATGAATATACATACATAAAAAGGAATTTTGGTGAATATTTTGCAGGGAGAGGAGCTAAATAGAAATGGTGAGCATTATATAAGAAGGCACCCTCAGCTAAAAGTGAAATTAGTGGATGGGAGTAGCCTAGCTGTTGCTGTTGTGTTGAATAGCATTCCCCAAGGAACAAAACAAGTGGTTCTTAGAGGAAACTTATCCAAGGTCTCTTATTCCATTGCCATTGCTTTGTGCCAAAGGGGCATTCAGGTGAATGACATTCATTGTAGGACAAAATGTTTAATATATATATTTATGATAAATTTGGGAATGGTATTCAAAGTTTCTTTATTTTCTAATACTATTTAAAACTACAATAGGTATCCATTTCACGCGAGGATGAGTATATAAGGCTTACAGGAAAATGGAACACTGAGGCTCGGAGTAATTTAATCCTTTCAAATGGTTATTCTCAAAAGGTATAATCATAAATCTTTTATTTTTCAAGTTTGTGTTATGACTTTTTATTTCCTTAATTAATTAATATATGACTCCAGAGTTTCTTAAGATTGTCGCATGACCACCTCTAGAGGATATTTTTTTTGCTCTAATATATTGAGATTTCAATTTTTTGAAAGATATGGTTAGTAGGAGATGGATTGAGTGAACGAGAACAAATGAAGGCATCAAAGGGAACATTATTCATTCCTTTCTCTCAATTTCCTCCAAAGAAAGTGCGCAAAGATTGCTTTTACTACTCCACTCCCGCAATGTCCATTCCAAAGCATCTCGAAAATCTAGACTCTTGTGAGGTTAGAAATATTAATTCTTAATAGATTTTATTAGACCTATAATCAAATTCTTAAAGAAGAAGAAGAAGAAGAAGAAGAAGATTTTATGACCAAAAAAATCATTGAATTATTGTCAAACTATCAAAAAAATAAATTATTGTCAAACTATCAAAAAAATATCCATATTATTTTTTTTATACCAAACTATTGAACTTTCAAACAGTTGTCCAATGCCTAAAATTTGACTATATGAGCGAGCTTGTACATATGATTTGGTCAATTTTTAGGCATTTTCGACAATTTTTTAAAAGTTTAGTGGTTTTGGTATAAAAAAAATAGTTAGTATGTATTTTTTATAGCTTGACGAGAGTTCAATGTTTTTCTCGATATTTAACAAAGAAAAAAATTATAAAATTTATGCATGTAATACATAGTTTTAATTGTGCGTAAATGTGTGACAGAATTGGTTACCAAGAAGGGTGATGAGTGCATGGCGCATAGCTGGGATACTGCATGCATTAGAGGGATGGGACGTGCATGAATGCGGCAACATGATGTTTAGTATTGACAAAATCTGGCAAGCTAGTCTTCAACATGGGTTTCGTCCACTGATGATGGCAATGGAATCAATAAAGAATTAATTAATATAAGACTTTATTAATTAGTAATTCCATTTGCTTTAAAAAGAATTTCAAATATTTATGTATCTTGAACTTGTTTACTTGGTTTGAAGGGATCTGCATGCATGTCACTTGAATGCACTTATTCCTTCTCTATATATGTGTGCGCGCGCTTTGTATTCGCTTGTGTACTTCTTAATATAGTTTCTTGTATTTCTCATCCCTTCAATGTTATACTCTCTTTTGATGTATGTTTATGCATTATTGTTGATATTTATCACTACACACACACACACTTGGTCATATTTTTTTCTAAAATTATGAGTCAAATTATCATGTGAGAGGGAATCGTGCTTATGAATATTAAAATGAAAACAATATTTTCTTAAACTTCTAAACAAATATACTAACAAAATATTATGCTTTTGTTTGTGGTTAACAAAGTTTAATATGCGTTTGAAGTCATGAAATAATACTCTAGATCCCAACATTCCCCACTTGTCTGATTATTGTTGAGCATTTTTGGATATCAAACGGACCTCCCTAAAAGATAATTTTAATGTGGTCAATTTCCCCTCTATTACAATCAGTTTCGTTACAGCACCCACTGCTCTAGCGTTTAGGAGATTTTTCCTTATTCTTGATAGATTTATGATGTTGTCAACCTCATTGAGAGGGGTTTGTTTTGTTAGCACAGCTACCCGCAACACGAAATATTATAATAATAGTTGCAATGTTCAAAAGCTTTAATTATTAATATGTATTAAGAACTTGCTTACACTAGTTTTCTTTGATCGATCGTTGATTAGGGTTTAGAGGAAGCCCAAAATATGCTAAATTAATTAGTCCAAAATGCTAAAATGCAAAATACTTGTAGGAGTCAGAAATTGGATGTAAGAACATATATCTAGTCCTCGAGAAAATATGTCTGATATATAATATATAGTGATGACTAGGGCCAACTCTTTTCACAACTAATTAACTTTGAGTTAAAAAGTTTGATTTTACATGACAGACATCCCATTTCATAAATAACATCGGCCTAAAAATGTATTAATTGTGAAGTACTTCATTCTTCTCAACATGTCATTTACATGAGAAAACACTATTCAGACGCCAAACCAACTTTTGGCCCAAGTTGTTGAATATTTGGGCTTTTAAATTGGGCTTTAGACGATCCAGTTGCTCCATAAATAATCCTACCAACACATCTATGGTCATCATTTTTATTAATCTTCGTTATCTTCAAATTCTAAAACTCTATGAAATTTATCATTATGACAATGACAAAAAATTGTAAAACTCTATTTTAAAATTTCTTAAATTAATTAAGAAAGAAATCAAATGAAGCAGCTAAGATTGTGTTCGTCTATCTCTCAATAGCTCTACATTTGAATTGATAAAATTATTTATTAAAATTTTATTTATTTATTAATATCTCTTAATTGATAATGGAAAATGTTCTTAATTTTAAAAAAGTAATGGTGGCAGTTGTAGATATAGCAGCATTTAGGACTGTCGGTAGTGATATATAGAGCAACAGGCATTATAAATCGAATTATACCGACCATCAAAATAGTCGCAAGAGATCATGCAGCTAGTTGTTATGTATGTCTATAGCTAGACTTTGTAATGTTCGTAGAACTTGATAAGGATAGTTACTATAATAACCTTTTTAGCGACAGTTGGGACCATGGCAATTTCTTTACACTGGCCCATAGACTACAGTTTAAGACTTAGAGATGTAAAAAAGGGGAGAAACCGTCACAAACTTATGCAACGGTTATACATTGACCGTTGCTAAAGGTATTTTCTAGTTCCATTTGACATTTTTTTTATAAAAAAAAAAAGTCTCATTTGAATTCAAACCCAGTTAATGTGTGAGATTCTAAAATTCAATCATGATTGTATTTTATTTTTTGAAAAAACAATTTTGTATATAGTAATAACTTTTAAATAGTTCACAATGGAGTATATGTAGGTACACAGCTGTACCTACACGGTAGGCTTTTGACGACGGTTTTAATTGCTATAGCGATATTTTTCTTGATAGTATTGTCGCCATAGTCATTCAAACCGTCGCTAAAGGCCTACCGTGTAGATACACAGCTGTATACCTACATTTTTACCTAACTATTATATTAATTAAAAAATCAAACAAATATACATTAGTTGAATATATTTTAAAATTTCTTAAATTAATTAAGAAAGAAATCAAATGAAGCAGTTGTTAAAGAAAAGCTATTTCATCTCCTCCTTAGTCCTTACCCTCTTCCCCCAAATATACATTAGTTGAATAGCAAGGTGCATTTTTTAAAATAATCGTAGTAAAGTGGCCTGGGAAAATTACTATAATAAATTTATTGACTTTGAAATTACCTAGGTATTATATCAGCTAAGATTGTGTTCGTCTATCTCTCAATAGCTCTACATTTAAATTGATAAAATTATTTATTAAAATTTTATTTACTTATTAATATCTCTTAATTGATAAAATATAAAATAAAGTCCAAATCATGTGACTGGCCGCCTAAGCATTCAGCTGCAAAATATTACCATTCGTTAGTGTAGGTAAAATTAGATGCATATATGCCCCATACTACAAAATATATCAGACTCATTTTAATGATTAAAAGTTATTGTTTTGGATATAAGACAGAGATGAGAGAAAGCACAAGAACGTACGAATATATAAAAGAAATTTACAGTTATACTAAAAAATTCTGACCAAATTTTTAGTTTTAATTAAATTTAAAATTAATGTAATTTATTTAATTTTTAAAAATAATAAATTTTATAACTTGTAGTACTTTAAAAAATATAAATTATAATTTTATAACTGTAACACCTAAAATTAACGAGTTAATTAGCAAAAAAATAAAAAAATTAACGAGTTATATTAACTTTGAGATTTAGAATATCTTATATTTTGAAACACGTGTAGTGTTTCATCAAGTTGACGTGCTGAGAAATATTTCTTTTTCTCTCAATTGTTTGAGTTGTATTTCATTTTGACACTCTCCGATACACAGACCACAAGTACTGACACGTGACTAATAATACTAAGTTGTACCTTTATTATGGGGTGAGATTCTTTATAATTATTTTTTATTACTTTTTTTTGTGTTGATATTTATGATAACGATTTTTAAGATCTATAACGAAGATTTTTAGAGTCTTTAACAACAGTATATACCATCGCAATGGCTCTATTTTTTTGTAAAAGTACGGCGACGGGACATACCGTCGTCATAGACCCTAAAAACTGTCGTCATAGATCTTGACACAGAAAGATAGAGAATTTTAATTACAGAAAATCTCATGTCCTTTATTATTATTATTTTTATAAACTATTTACTCCAAAAAGCAAATTAATCTAAACAAAAAAGTAAGGAGCACCGCTCTTAACCAACTCAAATAAAAAAAAACCCAGGAAATAAAAAGCGAAGATTAACAATAACATGGCTATATATATACATATATATTTGCCCAAGATACTCAAGAGAGTATCTAAGTTAGACAACCTAATTTTATATAATAATTTTTTTTATACCTTTTGATAATAACTAATCATGCGAATGAGAAGAACATGCAAAAATATGAGAAAATATAATTTTTTTAATAAATTTTGGATCGTGAAACACTATTATTTTAACTATATAAAATTAGTATATTTTTTGACGATTCATTTTTTTTAATCTTTCGTTAATATAAAGTCATTGATATCCATCACCGAATAATCAGTAAATTTACATTCTAATAATATATTTTGTGTTCTTCGCATCATTAAGGTTGGTTTTATCTAAAAGCATCTAAAAAGGACAATTTTAACTTGTATAAATTAGATACTCTGGAGGGCAGAGGCGGATTAGTATGTGGATATATAGTGTAGGCAATTCCTTACACTGGTTTTTTTGAAAAATAATTTTTTTGGTATAATATATATATATATATATATATATATATATATATATATATATATATATATATATATATAATGCTCGGAATAGAATCTTTAAGTGATTTGATGATAAGAAAAAAAGAAGACTTTTTACACTATGTTTGTCTGATTTGAATAGAAAAGAAAAACATAAAAAACTTAAATTAAAAATATTTTAAAATTTTCTTTTGTATTGTTTGTAAATTTAGGAAAAAAGAAGAAGAAAAGAATTCAACTTTTAAATATAAATTATCATTTATTCTAATATTAAATCTTCTTATATTTGTATATAAAGGATAATGTAAAGACTACAACATATTTAAAGTCTATCTCTTTCCTCCAAATATGTTCATTTTTATGAAGAAAAAAAATTGACAAGCAAAATGATAAAGTTTTGTGGCTATTTCTTTTTGTTTTAGTCCCTAAAAAAGTTGACAAACAAGAAAGACCGATATTAATACTTAAGTTTTCATTCATTAATTTCCTCTTCTTCTTTTTTTTTCCCGGCTATTTTAAAACTTAGAAACACAATCATTTCTAATATCACACCTCTTATACTAAATTCTTAGTTAATATCAGTGTTGCATTTAATAATAAAAAATTATTTTTTAAAGTTATTATTTTAAAAACATATCTCAAATTTTAGAACAGATTGGAGTATATTATATTTTCATTTTATTTACTTCACTCTAAAAATTTTTATTAAAATATTTTTTTTTCTATAAATAAAACAAAGTTATTTATAAAAATTAATTTTACTTGCACTCAAATTAAATCTTGGATCCGCCACCAACGGAGGGTACCTCCCTTCTTATATATATATATATATATATATATATATATATATATTACACGAACACGAACAAACGAACAAGTCATGTTGGACAAAAAGCTATTGATATACATTGACCCACTAAACTTTCTCTCTTCTCTCACTCACTCACGTGGGTAGTAAAACTAACCAACTCTCTCTCTCTCTCCTCTTTACTACGTGGATAGTAAAAAATTCAAATCAATTATTCTTCTCATTTGCACATTATTGTGTTAATTTGAACATTTTGGACTCATATTTTTATAATATTTATAAATATGTAATTAAATTATTCTTTAAATATAAATTATTTAAAAGGATAACGGGTTAATTTTGTGAAAAGAAATTAATATAAGATATTTATATTATATTATTTTTAAATAAAAAAATATAATTGTAATTTTTAAATTTTAATAAATGTATAATTGTAATTCCTGATGTTAGATAAAGATAGAGATGTGCACTATCTCTAACACATTAAGGAATATCACTAACGCACTAAAATTACATAAAATAACAATTCAAATTAGTGATTGCGGTATGTTCTCTCTTCTCTTACTCACTCATGTGGGTAGAAAAAAAAATTCAAATTTCTCCCTCCTCTTTACCACCCCAAGTTAATAATGAACCACTAACTCTATCTAACATCCCTCTTTATCACCTGGATAGGTTAACATAAAAAATTACCTTTTTGAATAAACCAACTCTTTGTTTCATTATTCTTCTCATTAGTTGAATGGACACGGGCGATAAACTAAGTGTGGTATGTTTCTTTTTTATATATTTTGTTCGTTGATTTATTTGATGAAAACGATTTTTCACTTTTTATTTTTTATATATTTCATTTTTAATTAAATTCATGCCTAAATTTAAAGATTGTTTGGGTTTGTTCTTCTTTCACCATTTCTAAGGCTTTTATTAATTTTTTTATAAATATATTTTGAAATAATAGCTATTTTTAATAAAACTTAGGACCTTTAGACAAAAAAATTGAGTTGTTATTTAGTGTTAAAATTGAGAGTCCTCTGTTATGTTAAAAATAGGGCTTATGCTATAATTAGTATTTTTTTTATTGATTATTACAGCTAAATTGAAATGGAAGATATGAATTTGGAGTCAGAGAGTTGTGAGAATGATATAGTAGGGCGTTGTGCAAGTTTTCCCTTTGATAATGTAAGAAGGGATTAGGATGATATTGAAGAGTCGAATCACATTTACTATCCTCAAGTAAGAGAATAATTAAAGCCAAGAAAAGACCAAGAATTTACAACAATAGAGGATGCTAAAAAAATTTACAACACATGCGAAAGAATTTGGATTTAGTGTTCGAGCTAATTGTGAAAGGAAGAAGGATGGTGTAATAGCAAGGAAGGAATATGTTTATTATAAAGAAGGAAAGGGTTCGATAGTTCAAGAAGAGCCTAAACAAAGGCGTCGAGGGTCAATAAAAGAGTGTTGTCAAGCTAAAATTGCTTTTTTGATATCAAAAGTTGGGTTGTATGTTGTTAGTGTATTCGTTGAAGGGCATAGCCACCCATTGTCCACCCCAAGTAGAACATTTTTGTTAAGATCTCACCGTTTTCTTTCTAGTGCCCACAAATGTTTGTCTGAACAACTTAGCATGGTAAATATACATTCGCATCAGCAGTTCAATTTTCTTGGAGTCCAAGCGGGAGGGATAAAAAATATTGGTTGTACACAAAGAGATTTATAACTACGAGAGGGATAGACATAGAGAGATGAGTGGCCACGATGGAGATTTAGTACTCGAGTATTTTAAAATTGAATAAGGCAAGAATCCTTCATTTACTTTTAAAATTCAGGCAGATGAGGTAAAACATATTGCTTGTTATTTTTTGGGCTGATGGAACATCTAGACGGGCTTATAACTTTTTTGGCGATATAGTGATATTTGATACCACATACAACACTAATCGTTATGGAATGATCTTTGCACCATTTGTGGGGGTCAATAATCATGGCCAGACAATTGTATTCGCTTGTGCTTTTTTATCTGATGAGACAATAGATTCATTTGTTTGACTTTTCAAGCAATTTCTATAAGCTATGCCTGGTGATGCCCCAAAGATTATTATCACTAACCAAGATCACTGACCAAAATCCAGCAATGACAAATGTTATATCTGTAATTTTTTCAAATACTTATCACAAGTACTATAGTTGACATATTTTGACTAAGTTTTCAGAAAAGTTAGATTTGGTTAAGTATAGCCACTATTATTCAGAGTTTTCAGATTGCATATGGAGGTCAGAATTGAAGGAAGAGTTTGACTTAAATTGGTTGGAGCTTGTTAAGTGAAGTGGGTTGAGCGACAATAAATGGCTAAAGTCAATGTATGAGATTCACTCAAAATGGGAGCCTGTGTAACGACCCCAAAATTCGGCTCCAATAATCTCGGATCTGGTCTGTTAAAAGTAACCTCAATCCTGAGTTTAAACTAATTATATTTGACTTATAAACCACAAACAAATACAATTATTACTATACACCAGGTATTAAACCTTAAATAGGTAAAATTTTCAATATCATTCGATTCCAGAATCGAAATCTTTAAACATTTTTATTACACTTCTTAATCATATGAATAATGATTTAGCATACCAACCTGTCACCCTTATACATAAAGGGCAACATCTGAAAATGATTTAAAATAATTTATCTATGTTCTTTTAACATTTCGATTTGCTAATCTATAGCACATTTAAGACATAAAAATCTTCACAAGTAATACCCACATAGATAATTTATTATATCGTAGGGTTTTACTATAAAAGCACATACGCTTCGATCTTGATGACTTGTTAGTCAATCTTCCTCTTCGCTTCTACAAGAGTAATCAGTTTCCTCAAGCTTTTCTGTAATGTTTTGTTTTAAGCAAGGGTGAGCACGACGGTTCAGCAAGTCTAATAGTTTCACATAACATATAAACATATTTCATCATGCCTCATGTTTTGCAATGACTACATATCTCATGCATATCATGCTTTGTATTTACTCTATGATTCATGTTATTCATGCATGTCATTTACAATTTCATACAGTTCAATATATATAGAGCAATCAACTTAATCATCTACTGCATATCAACAATTTATTTCAACTTGTATCACAAAAGCACATTACCACATTATTGCACATAATAACATATGCACACATAATAATTTTATAATATTCTAAATTAGGCACATAATGCAACACGATCTGAAAAAAACTTGTTTGGACTTGTATAACCAGCTTACGCTAATCTTTCACGTTCCTTGCATTACCTATACAGTATGTGAGATCAACGGTGCACAATATCAGTCACAGTTTGACTCAATACTAAATCTTTATTGAACTAGTGATGTCATAAATACATAAAAAAAATATATTATTAATAATTAATAAAATTTTAAAATATCTAATTTTTTATAAGTTAAAATATAGTAAAATAATGTTATAATATTATTAAAAATATTTTTGTAAAAAAAAAATACTTGAAAACCGGGTCACCGGTTCAACTACCAGTTTTACCGGTTGAACCGGTGGTCAACCGATTTTTGACCGGGTCGTTGAATTTCTGGTTTTTTGACTGGACCGGACCGGAAAGTCGATCGGTTCCCGTCGAACCGCGGTCTGATCCGATTTTCTCAACATTTTAATATTCAACTGTAAGGTCTCTCTCCCAAATATCCCTATGCATCATTCATTTTTCATACTAGTTCTTATAATCTTATACTTATACTCCGTCGTATATGTATTTATACACACACACTCAGCACCCCAAAGTGTGTGTCATTGTTGAAATTTGCACATTAATATTTAAAACGTATCTAAGTCTATCATAATTTTTTTTACTAAACAAAATGTAGCTTCTGTACATTGAACCGATCAAAATTGACTGAATATTCTTTTAAATCCATTTTCTAAAGGGCAAAATGGGTAATTCTTGTTTAAGAAAATTAAAAACATTAATAAAATAAATAAATAAACTACACCACCAAATATAACTCAAATCCCAACCTTAATCTCCAAATCATTTGTTCATCATCTTTAATTTCCAAATTCTAACTACCAACACCCAACCCCAAATGTAATCATTCATCATCTTCATCTCCTACTCCACTGTAACAACAATCTAAAACCAAAATCACAAAAATAAAACACAGTTTTCCCATATATATATATATATATATATATATATAATTTTTGTGTGTGGGTGTATACATTTTTTTCATATAGGACTATATGTATATATATAGTAGTGCACAGTCGGCTATGACAATGATTTTTTTGAGCTACGGCGACGGTTAAACCGTCGTCGAAGTCCAAAAAAACCGTCGCTATAAGCGACTGTACACTCCATACATTTTCCCCATATATATATAGCGTTCTCTCTCTTAAAAAAAAGCAATTAGGGTACCAAATCAAATATAATAGGAAGTGAATTCTTGCAGCTATGTTCCCGTGCATCAACCCGGTGGCAAACTAGGGTGAGTTGGAGGTGATCTTTGCAAAAATTGAACCCTTTATTTCTTTCAGCAGATTAGCTTTTCTTATCATTTTTTTCAAAAAAATTTCTTTCTGTCAATGTTCTTGATAAAATTTTCTTTTGATATGATGCGGGGGATGGTTATTAATCTGGGTGATGTTAAAGGTTGAAATTATTGTGTAAATAGATCTAATAGTGATGGTAATGATGATGATGATTCGTGCGGGTGATGATAATGTTTCATGCTAGTGGTGGAGGTGATGTCTTGCAAACGATGGTAATGTTGCCTTGCTAGTGATGGTTAATAATGGTCTGAAATTAATTTGGTGATAAGGTTTGGGTGTAGGTTTAGTGGAGAAGATGAATATTTAGAATCGACCATTTTTGGCTGGTTAAATGTATGAAATGTGCATTTTATTTAGCGATTTTTTTTTTAAAATGTATTTAAATACCTTTTAAATATTAGAGTGTAAACCTCGACAATGTTATAAATTTGGGTTGTAAAGTGTAGTTTAGTGTATATATATATATATATATATATATATATATAGTTTTTAATGTTTCAGATTAAAAATTATAACCCGTCGTCTTTTTACACTAATAGTGGCAGATGTCGTTAGTAATAGTAGCAGATGACACAATTACTTTAATGCGCCTAATTTCAACGAATTATTGAAACCTTTTGATGCCCATCCATCGGGATTAATAATGAATGAACTGAAACAAAATCAACTCAAACCTTCTGATTTTCAATCATTGGTATTAGTAGCGGAAGCACTATGAATCTTCTGTTGTCTATTTACTACTATATTACCAGCGGATGATATATTTTCTGTATTACAATGTTGCCAATATCACATGTTGCTAATATCAGGGGTAGTAGAGTAATTATGCCATCCACTACTATAACTAGCGGCATAAGCTAGTAATAGTCGCTAGTTATAGTAGCGGGCCGTTGGTTAAAATGGCAGATGACAGGTTGTTCTTTAATTTAATGCGAATGTTCTAGATTTCTATAAACGGTTATAAATCTGTTTACTCAAGAACAATGTTCTCAGAACCGGTTCGTTCAGCGAACCGGAAAAGTTACCGGGTGGATGGGTCACTGGTTCAACCAGTGGTCGAACCGTTATTGAACCAGTGACGTCATAAATATATAAAAATATATATTATTAATAATTAATAAAATTTTAAAACATCTAATTTTTTGTAAGCTAAAATATAGTGAAATTATGTTATATTATTGATAAAAAAAATTGAAAAAAAAAATACTTCAAAATCGGTTCAACCGGGTCAATTAACCGGTTTTACCGGTTGAACCACCGGTTGAACCGGTGGTCAACCGGGTCAACCGGTTATTGACCAAAACTGGTTAACCGGTCCAAATCGGACCGAAAAAGGAACCGGTTCCCGGTTCAACTGGTCGAACCGCTGATTCCGAACTGGTTTTAATAACATTGCTCAAGAATAGGCCATTATAACTAAGGAAAATCATATACATGTAGATGAATTTTATAATAAAATTAGATTGCGATTAATATATAATTTTAAAAAATAAGATAGAATAATAGTATTTGAATCTCTCTTTAATTCTTACTTATCTCATGTCGTATTCATATATGTCAATATTTTTTATTGACATAAATTTATCGTCATGTGTATAACAGGATTTTAACAATTAATGGACCACTTTCTATACCTGAGGTCTATATAATTAATGATAAATTAGGTAAAAGGTAGTAGTTGGGAACCCTTTCATTAAAATTATGTACATAGGCAATTTTGAATCCGATTATCATGAAATTATTTTTGATCAATTGACCAATACAATGTCGACACGCAGGTCGAGAGATGTTCTTTCTGTGTGTGTCAACACTATATTGATCAATTGACTAAAGTTAATTTTATGATAACTGGATCAAGCAAATTTATAGGCATAAGGCTGTTGGGTCAACCACAAAAAAATATGGCGCACAACTTTGTTATTAACAATGATATTGTATGTTTTTCTGTTTTCGGTTTTCGTTTATGAATTTGACAAAAAGTATAAATTTTAGCTTAAATATTATTTGAAAATCCGAAAGTTTAATTATCATTACTTCTAAAAAACCTAGTATCATGAACAAAGTTAGCATATTATATTTGATGTTTAAGGAAATTTCAATAAATTTTTGGATTTATAATTATTTTCCTTTCTTTTATTTTGCACACACTAGTTCACAATTTTAAACCATACCCTGAATGAATGACTGGGGAGTTAGAAGGATTTGAGTTCATATATGTACTTCACAAAATGGGGCAAACTTGACATACTATAATGTTGTAGTATTAATCATGAATAATATAAAGTATGGTTTATGCTATGTCTTGCTGCTTCAAAATTAAACAACTTCATGCATACTAATGTTTCAGGAGAGTTTTTTTTTGCTGATTTTAGGACTATGTAACATTATTTTATTTATTTGCAAAAGTAGTATCTAATATATATCATGAACCTATCCTGTCTCAAAATGAGAACTTCGCTGTGTATTATATATGGGCCGTCATATTTAGACAATTTCTATAAAATAAATTTTATAGAAATTAACAAAATTTAATTATACAGTTCAAAATAAAAAAAAAAATATTGATAATTTTATCTTTTATTTTACATACAAGTATTTTGATACCAAACCCTAAAACCTTAATATGCATTAACAAATTAAGTTAAAATCGATCATTTGAGGGTGAAGATATTTATAAATACCACCATTATATTAGTTGTGCTAGGTGCCACATAACTAATGAACTTATGGATCGAGTCATTCGATTCCAACTTCCAAGTCGATACGAGTGCTGTCAACACAATTAATATCAGAATGTGACATGATAACATTAAAGAGATCAAAACAGTTGTTTGTTGTGAATTCACCTAAATAATGTTGGTTTCGAAAAAGAAAAACTTAATAATTTTAGTCATCAGTAGCTGTCCCGTAAATTTGTGGGATACTTGTCGAATTTTATTAAAAAAAATTATTAATTATAAAAACAAAAATATTTTTATTTTTAATAATATATTTATTATATATTAGAATCTTATTATAAGAAAAAAATCTTATTTTTGACAAAAATATTATTTTGAAAATATCCTATTTTAAATAGGAAAAGAAGGATTGTGGGTGATTTATAAATAAAGTATTATATTTAGTTGATAAAGTCTTTTTCTCTATAGCGACGGACGACGGACGACGGCCGTTGCTATAGGTCGATTTTCTAGTAGTGTGAGCAATGAGGTAATTTTAATCTGGGTTAATGACAAAAGTGTCATTTCAAATATGGATTTATTATAATTTTTTTCTTATTTGTTTAGGAATATTTAATCAATACCTTTATATTTAAAAAAAAATAAAAAATTTAGTCCCTTTTTGGTCTGCCCGGTCAATTTCTTGCCGAAAATACCATTTGACTATCTAAAACGTATATTAACCTTATTTAATTGTAGAAAATTCTAAAAAATACTTTAAATTTATTTTCTAAAGCTATTATTATGAGGGTAGAAAAGTCAATAGACATAAAATTCCCTACCAATATACATTAATACCCCTTATCGTTTCTGTTAAATAGCAACACAAGTCTCTCAATCGAAGCTTAATTGTCATTTCACAATCTTTTAAAAAAAGAAAAAGAAATTAAATAAATTAGTAAATAGCCATGATCAAGAGGGAGAGAGAGCGAGGTTTTTTTGTGTGGCAGGGTTGTGTGAAGTCCGATCTTTTACCTTCTTTGGTTCTAAGTCCCTTTTTGGCTGGTCTGATCAGTTTCTTGCCTGAGATTGCCTCGTGTCAAAATTTAAAGAACTGATTATGTCAATGCATGTATTGTTTTTCTTTTCAAATACATGTATTTTTATTATTAAAAAAATTTAAAACAAAATCAAATTTTCTCTCTCCTCGTCACTCATGTTTACGTCACTCTCACTCCACTCCCTCCTTTTTCTCTCCCGATCAATAGTCGTTCATCCATGGCAATGGCACAATATTTCAATCTCCCAAACCATCATCACCGCAGAGCCCAAACCAACACCACACATCCTTCAAAGATCCAGAGCAACCACCAACCCCAGACCACAACAGATCCACAAATTAGAACTACACTACTATTTTATAAATAGCAATAAAAAAAATTATTTTTCTAAGTAGCAATAAAAAAAATTAAAAATAAAAAAAAATGAAACTACACTACTATTTTTTTTAAATAGAGATATGAAGTATCAAAAAACACAGAAATAAAATCTTTATCTTTTGACACATTTGATCCGCTTTGATAATCTTGAAAAGTAAAAAAAAAAATATTAGAGTTAAAAACTAATTTGAATAAATAAAAATTAAGGAATGAAAAAAATAATTCTAATTCCCGTTAACGGCGTCAAAAAACTTAATATGATAAAAATGAGTAGCTGTAAGTGACTTAGTAAAAGACAAGATCAATTTTTAAATATATCCTTAATTTATATTTCAAACAAATTAGAAATAGATAGAGCGTAGATGATTAACTAACTAAAATATGTAAATTAATAAATAATAACAAAAATTATTAATGAGAAAAACTACTTAGGAATTCGAATACACTAAATACTAACATAATAAATATTTCTTATTTTTTGAATTAATTCCTAACTTTATTCTCCCTCCCCTTTTAAAAAAATAATGATTTCTATAATTAATACGGGCAATTATAGATTATGAAAAATTTACAAATCAACTATAATTTATCAAAATCTCTTAATTAATGTAAATATGAAAGAAAAAACAATTAGGCACTAATATCAAAATGAAAAAAAATTAATTAGTATGAAATACTTAGTATCATCATCCAAGGTATAAAAATTTAGTTAGTCATGCAAATTAAAATAAAAACAAATAAAATTACTACTACTATTAACTACATAAAATAAAACAAGACTATTTTTATGAGTATTAAATAAAATGGAAAAAATTATTAAACTATCGGCTACTAATATAGTAATATGTAAAGATTAAATTATTAAATAAATATGTAACTACTAACTTTGAATATGCAATAAAGTGATGGCGAAAAAGTATCATAGATGAAATAAAAAATTAAAATTAAAATATGAAAATAATTTTTCAAATCAAGTACTGCCGCAACTTAATATTGTAGCAATTTAAAAATTCAATAGGGTCAATTGACCCTACTACCCCTTAATAGATCCGCCGTTGCCTACAAATCCAAATTGGAACAATATCTCCAATGAAACACTAGCAAAGAGGCCAGAATCCAAAGACACCCATACTAGTTTTGAAATCCAATCATGAAAGCACATACAAAATTAGAATGGGAAAATCATAAGAGAGGCCAACATACATGGGAAAGCCACCCCTCCCCACAAACCCAGATCAAAGAAGGTAAAGGGTCATACATAAACAATAACCCAGAATCCGACTAGAAAGTAAATCAAGAAAAATCAAATATTAATATGAATAAGGCATGCACGATCTCTATCGAATATTTTCAAATACGGGAGAAATTGAAATAAGTTTATATTTGGGGGATACTTTTGTAATTAATCTTTTTAGTTTTTACTTAAATTAAGGTACTTTTGTACTATCTTAATTTTATAATATTTTAAGTTGTTAGGTGTTAAAAGTTGGAAAAAAGACTATTTATACTCACCGTTAATTATAATAAAAAATTTTGGAGTTCGACCTGTGATTTTTACCTCTTAGTTTTTAGAGGGTTTTTCAGGTAAAATTTGATATTTTGTGTTTGATTTATTTTCGTACTATTATTTTTTGTGATTTTTATTTATTTGGTGAAATTATATTATTTATTTAACATGTTTTGTTATTTAATTTATCAAAAATTGTTCTAATTAGAGTAATTTTTCCATCAAGAAATGCATTGTACTTCTACTTTTTGTTTCACCATGATGCTAAAAAAGGGTAAATTTTGTTTTAATTAGAAGATAAAACGAGAGCCTAATATTAAATCAACATTATTTTTAGAGGCTAAAGATAACAAAAGAATAATATTTTTTTTATTTTAAATTATAAGATTAATATTGACTTTTGAAAAATTAATTTTAAATATTTTAAAACTTAAAATTGAGATTAATTCATTTAATTTATCACAATATAATTATGAATACTATAAACAAGTTAAAAAGTATTACTAGTTATAAGATTTTTTATTTTAAGAATTTAAATAAATTATGTTAATTTTAAATTTAACAATATTTTAAATTATTTTTTAAGAAGTTAATAATAATTTTATAATTTAAAATAGATGGAGTAGTTAATAATTGTCAACATACATCTTTTATGCAAATTTACTAATTCTCACGTCGAAAATTTCTCTCTTATATAAATGTAGTCGTCTTGTTTACTATTTATGTTAGTCAAAATCCCCAGACAAAAAAACATTTAATATTTACAAATTGCAAGTATGCTTGAGTAAGACAAGTGATCCCCCATCATATACGCGTAGGTGCGATTGGGCTTAGAAGTTAATGAAAGCTAATCAATTTGGCATAAATATGCAAATAGTGATGTGTGATGCAAATTTCACATTAGCATTTAGTTTTTCTTTTTAATATCATGTTATTACATCTCAGACCTAGGTTTAAATACTATAAAAAAATTAAAATTTCTTTTTAGTTTAAGTATGACATTAAAACTGACATATAGGTTAAAAGGACAAAAACATTTTTCAGTCTTTCGGTTGTTTTATTTCCATCTAATTTATGGACTGATTTTTGGGTTCGAAAGTTGTGACAAAATTTAATAATTTAAATTTAATTTAGATGTATATAAATAATAATTTATATTAAATTTTATAAAAAAAATTATTAAAATAAATATTATAAATATTTTAAAAGACAAAAAAAAATAAAAAAAATAGGTCCTATTGTTAAACTCGATCACTAAGATTGGTCCTTAGAATTACTCTTTAATTAATGACTAAGTAGCGTTTTTCAACCCATAAGTACGAGGAACAGGAAGTAAACCAATGGCCATTGGTCCTTGTACTTTGTTATTTGGCTGGCAGCTCAAATCTTATAAATGCCGAAAAAATCAACGCTACCTAATGTTTAGAATTTTGTTATATATAATGATAAATTTTTGTAAATAATAATATGATATTGGTAAAAAAGAATATGAGTAAAAATATTACAAAAATTTAAAATTAAAATTTCATATTAGCATTTAGATTTTATTTTTCTTTTCTTATATCATGTTATTACATCTCACACCTAGGTTAAAATACTATAAAAAAAAAACTAAAATTTCTTTTTAGTTTAAGTATGACATTAAAACTGACATATAGGTTAAAAGGACAAAAGCATTTTTCAGTCTTTCTGTTGCTTTATTTCCATCTAAGTAATGAAAAGTATAGGAGGATCGGTTTTTAGAATTGAAAGTTGTGATAAAATTCAGTGATTTATGTGTAATTTAGATGTATATAAATAATAGTGTACACTAAATTCTGTAAAAAAATTTATCAAAATAAATATTTTAAAAGACAAAAAAAAATAAAAAAATAAGACCGGTCGTTAAAACTGATCATCAAGACTGATTCTCCTAGAATTACTCTTTAATTAATGATTAAGTAGCGTTTTTCAATACTTAATATTAATATAAATTTGTCACAATATGTAACTAGCTAATTACTAAAATATTATAATCAAGAAAGAGTTATGTGAAACAAAAATTGATGACAAAGAACGAAATAAATAAGAGCTTATAATAAAGTATACTCCATTCGTTTTATAAAAGAGTTTCATTTGCAAAAATTTATATATAATAAGAATATATTTTGGTTTCATATTTTTTTAAAAAAAATTGTGAGTTTAATTAATACTTCATAATGCAATTATGATTAAAAAGTTTGAGTATATTCTGTTTTTTTTTTGTTGTTGTTGCTACGATCAATAAAATTGAAATTTATTTCAGAAAATAACATTTATTTTAGATCAGAGAGTAAAGAAAAAGAGTCATGGTATAGAGTACGTAGTTTTAAGATCAAAAGAACACACAACATATCATTCAAAGGAAATGAATTGTAAAATGATATGTATATTTCTAGCGTAACTTTTTCCTTTTCATCTCAAATATTATCTTCACCAACTACCACGTGTATCAGGCATTGTATAAAAAAATTATGTCAAAAATATTTGTGGAGAATCTGGAAGCTCGCGCACCGCATGTGAGTACACAAAACACTAACATATATGTTTAGAATTCAACTTGATCTAAAAATTTAAGTCATCAGGTCTTAGACACATTTATGTATATTAATCCATTACTCTTTTCATTATTTACCCGATGTGAGATTCCAATTCGCTTGTGATAGCCTTACGATCTCCCTCTCACATGTGAGTTCATCATATCAAGAGCTCCTCCTCATTTGAACACATTTTTTTCGATCACCGCACACCAATTCTTGCCTTACTATTCTAGATTATTTTTTCTCTATCGAGAGTCAACTTCCACTAAGAAATGAATATATTCTCTTCAATCACCAATTTTCGGTTAAATTTATCGAGAATTCAACATCACAATTGAGAGCAATGTAAGGGAAGAAGCACCAATTCTTCATCGAGAATTTACCACCATCACGTGTCTTTTGAAGAGATTGTTCGGGATTAATTTTCGAATCACCATATATTCTTTTGAAGAGACTTATCAACCTAGGGTTAATCTTCTGTAGCTCTGATACTAGTTTTTGGAGGAGAACTAGAGAGCTTACGCTCCATGTGCGCGTACACAAGACACTAATACACATATTTAAAACTTAACTTAACTCAAAAATTTAAGTCATTAAATATTAAATTTATTTATATATATTAATTCTTCACTTGTTTTATTAGGTATGTGATATAAAATTTTAAATCACTTAAGATATCTTAACAGAAAATATCAGCACGCTTTAATTGAAGAGAGAGAGAGAGAGGGAAATGTAGTTGTGATGATGACAAATTTTGCTGCAATAGTTTGCCTAAAATAAACACACATAAAGAAGGGATGATTTTTTATGTGGCACATTATATATAAATTAAGTTGCAAACTTTTAATAGTAGTACTAGTTCAATTCAATGACCTTATTGGCCGGTGAGACTAATAAATGCCAAAATTTCCCAAAGAGTGAAAATAGAACCGCTAGGGTTGGACCATACAAAACGTTAACTTTAGCGTATTTAAATACTTTTCTCAGTTCTTGTAATCATATTCATGGAGATGGTTGTGTAGGTGATGGCCCTGAGGGGGGAGGGAGAAACACGTGTCAGTAGGGTGTCGGTAGACTTGTGTTGTGAGCATCACACTGTATTCATGGCAAATATGAGTTGGCTAGCTATAAATTCAGCTACTTGTATATGTATTTATATGTGTATATGTGTATGCATCTATATATATGTATCTATATTTATAATGCTTTCTTACAAAAATAGTACTTTGGAGAGAAAACAAAGGAGAGAAAAACTCGCAAGTTTGGGTCATACAAGGAAGAATTAAAGAGAGAAAGAATGGCTACCAAACCAGGGATCCTTACTGACTGGCCATGGACACCCCTTGGAAGTTTTAAGGTACATTATTTACTCCAAACGAAAATGGTAGAAGAATGATATATATATATATATATATATATATATATATATATATATATATATATATATATATATATATATATATTATAAAATGAGAGGAAAAAGTAACCATTTTAGTATTAACAATCTTATGATTTTTGTGTGTGTTTTCTTCGTATCATTTTCATGTTTTTAATTCTCTTCATTCCAACTTTCTCTCTTCCACTCTCTTATCCCTTCTACTCTCCCACGATATGATCTTATCTTTTTACATTAAATCACCGCATGCATTTACTAGTATATATAACTAGGGTTAGCAATATATGGCATGAAAATATTTTCACCAAGAGAAGGTGGAAAAAAACACATAAAGGGAATGACACATGCATCTATACATTAATTAAGGCACAAAAGTTCTAGAAAGAATGGTAGTTAGCTTTCTTATAATATTTCAAAAACAAATTAAAATGACAAAATTATTTATTGTCTCATATATGGCATGCATTATCTTGAAAGTAGCATGGCTAAAATTTCATTTTCACATTGAAAAAAATTGCATATAATATTATACGAAAATAAATCTTGTCCCTTTTTTTTTATATGAAAGTTGTATCGGTGCTCCTATTCGTGCTTTTCACTCGGTGACCCTATTTTTATTATATAGCAATGAGAATCCTGCCAATATATATGTTAGATCAATCTTTATGTTTGATCTAGCTGATGAGGTATGTGTCGTTGGAAGCTTGATGAATAAATATAAGCACTTTTGTATCCCTCTCTTTATTACACTATACTACACGTGTGCGAACAAATACCCTGCAAAGGTGCAACCTGCCACATTGAATTAAATGCTTTACAATACATATATAAATATTAACCATCAGAAAACATTTTTATTGTGGATTGATTATGTTGCTCATCTTTCTTGCGGCAGACTAAAAATTGGCCCTACCTCTCATCCTTCTTGCGGCAGGCAATTAACGCGTAATTTTGGCCATGCCTAATTGGTCCTGTCGCTCATCTTTCTTACGGCAGACCAATTTTGACTATTCCCAATAACTGATTGTTATGAATGTTTTTTCATTAACTATATATAAAGAAACAAATAAATAATTTTCTAAAGTCTTTTTGAGTTATGAAAATACTCTTTAACTTTTAAGATAAATTTAATTTTGTCTTTTTTATATTATTTTTTTAATCTTTTATTTAGGCCTTCAAATTATATAAAAGTCCTATTTATTTCACTTAATTTACACACGCATCATGTATATCACTGATTGCAAATAATAGTAAAAAGATGAGCGATGCAAATAAGATGAAATAACATAAATTTCTCCAATAAATTTTAAAAATTAATAAAGGTTTATATCTTTTCTTTTTATTTTGAAGAATGATATATAGTGCAAATGTTTGCGATATTCTTTCGTTGAGATAAATGTTAGAGAGAGATGTAATAAGTAGGTCACTCTCATAATGCTATCAAAACACATGTATTGATATATTTAGTAATTGTAATTCAGTATTAAATTATTGCAATATATAATAAGACTTTTTTTTTTCTTTTTAAATTAAAGATTTATATCTCATAAATACTTGTAACTAAAATTATTTTTGGCTCTTAATTTGTAGTACGTGGTTATGGCTCCTTGGGTGGTTCACAGCATATACTCATACGTGACAAAGGATGAAAATGAAAGGGATTTTTCCAACTTTCTGATATTTCCCTTTCTCTTATCAAGAATGCTTCACAACCAAATTTGGATTTCACTTTCTCGCTACCGAACTGCCAAAGGCAACAACAGAATAATTGACAAGGCTATTGAGTTTGAGCAAGTTGACAGAGAAAGAAATTGGTAATATTGATTATTACTTCCTCGTAATTTGTCTTATATACAATATAGTTTTGACTGCCTATTTTATTTTTTTTAATATTAAATTTTAAGATCGAGTAACATTTGTTATTATGAAAAATAGAGAGTTGATATTAATTGGACATAAATTATGAACACGGAATTATTATTTTTGTTTAGACAAATCTGTCCTTGACAATTAACTTTGGTTATGGTAATTGGGACGCCATACTATTTAAATGACAAGGGTGTGTGCACACACATACGTATATATATTGGATTGATTTATAGTAAATAGTGACTATAGGGGTTTAATTGGCTATCAAATCTTACATTTTTTACTGCAAAATTTGACAGTCAGGATTTTAAAAAAGAAAAAGAAAAGAAAAATGGGATCTTTGCAATACTGTGTTATAGATAGGGGTGTCCATCGGTAAAAAACCGAACCGGTATCGAATCCAAATTACCGCTAAAATAAGAACCGAAAACCGAACCGAATTACCGGTTTCGGTACCGGTTCGATACAAATTCGGTTCGTTTTTTTTGGTTCAGTTTTCGGTTTTTACTGATTAGCAATATATATAATTATTATTAATTATGTAATTCGGTTCTTTCGGTATACCGGATCGAACCGAAATTCAAAAATGCCCATACCGCTACCGGTACCGAAAAATATAAAAAATCGAAAAAATTGGTGCTAACATAAACCTGTACCGAAAAAACCGATACCGATCGATTCGGTAAAAAACCAAAAAAATCAAAAAGTTTGAACACCCCTAGTTATAAAGGGGAATTGAAGTTTGTCTTGCTATTAATTTAAAATTAATAATTTTTCCTTTCGGCAATACTATGTCATAGAGTTAAATTGATCTACAACATGTATAGTGTTCTGAACACTATAAGAAAAACAATTAATTACGACGGAATTTATTCTCTTGAAAATAAATTCTGTCAAAAATAAGTTATTTTTAGCGAAAAGTGTAATTACGATGGAATTCCGTCATAAACATGCTACATTGACAAGAAAAATAAGTTATTTCTAACAAAATAAGCTTATTTCTGACGGACTTATTTCCGACTTGCTTATTTACGACCAAATTTCTAACGGAATTTTCTGTCAGAAATAAGCCTATAAGCTATTTCTAACGGAATAAGCTTATTTCTGACGGAAAATTCCATGAGAAATAAGTTTGTTTTTTGTAGTGGAAAGACCTCATCTTTTTTTTTTTTTTTTTTTTTAAATCTAGTCTGTCAGATCCTGTAGCAATCTTGCGATTGATATTGCAAGATCTGGTGACACTTGTACCTTACAACAATCTTGCAATTGACATTGCAAGATCCGGTGATAGAGTTAAATTGTTCTGCAACATATATAGTGATCGAAAGACCTCGTATTTTTTTATTTTATTTTAAATCTAGTCTGTCAGATCTTACAACAATCTTGCAATGGACATTGCAAGATCCGGTGACACTTTGAACTTTTGCCCTATAAATATGAACTCCAAAAAATACTTGAAAAAAAGGTTAAACGAGGGTGTAAATATTGGCTGCAGGGATGATCAAATATTGTTTAATGGGATCCTGTTCTATTTGGCAAATTTGACTCTGAAGGGAGCGTCACATTTGCCATTCTGGAGGACTGATGGTGTTATTATCACAATTTTGCTTCACGCTGGTCCTGTGGAGCTCCTATACTATTGGTTTCATAGAGCTTTGCACCACCACTACCTCTACTCTCGCTACCATTCTCATCACCATTCCTCTATTGTCACTGAGCCTATTACTTGTAAGTTCAATTCCTCTCATTTTCTCTAATCATTATTATTCATTTAAAATAAATGATAAATATATAGTTCATGTTTTTCTTAACTCTATAATTATTGTTTTTCGGAATGTTAATTTGCCCTCTTCTCTCTTTTTAGTTTCCTTTAAAAATTCTTTTTGGTACCTTTTACGCCTACAATATATTAACAGATTTCGACTTGCAAATTTATAATTTTAAGCATTTAATTACCAAACATTAAAAAGGACCACATATTTTGTCAGAACCTAAAGATCGATACAAGTGTAACATTCCTTTATTGTACTTCACACCAAGCTATCTAATTATGTAACCATAATGAAATGGAGCCATTTTTATGAAGTGGAGCCTTATGGTCTGAACGCAATTTTTTTTTTTAACAATTTGATCAAATTTTAGAGAATTATTCAAAAGATCGTGATCGCATACGAAACTAAAAGATTATATTGATAATAAATTGGGATGATATATACGTATCAAATAATCCTATATATTTCTATACGAACTAATCATGACTGCATGTGTTATTGATATTGATAGTAGCTTCCAACTTTATATACATATCAAACTAATAAGCATGTTTTGACATAGAACTTAAATATTGCTATAGATGGGTGTATGTAACGTAGGAAATTAGAACTATATATGCCTCGTGTGTAAACGCAGAGGACAAATGGATGGGATGCAGCGCCCTAACCTCACATTAACATACTTAAATTATACTAATGTGTACAAGCCTTCAATTATATTGTTAAGAGTACAAATAATTTATTATATCTTTTGAGTGAATTATCGCGGGTTATAATGAACTAACACGTACTCATAAAAGGATAAATTTATACACACAATAATTAAATATTATATCAAATACTATATTTATTTACACTATTAAAAATTAAGATATAAGATAAATTTTAATATCATATTTCGGTTTTTAATAATATAAATAAATATAGTATTTAATTATTTAATTATTGTATATTTATATTTATTCTATAAGATTCTAATTCATATATGACCAGGGCGTTACGTGGGGGACCAAAAAACGCTACCCTCCCCTTAATAATAATATAAAAAGTAATATAATCAGGTTATTATTCTTCTTCTTAAAAAATAAAATAACGTGCTTGTGTACTTGGGTGGCGGCTATAATAACCAGCAATTAAATATCGTACCATGTAGTTGATAATTTAGGTGAATAGCTAGAATAAGTATATACGATGTGATGTAATGCTAGAGACATTAATTGGTTGTGCATACGTTTGGGATGCATCCAGCTGTGATTCATCCATTTGCAGAACACATCGCATATTTCATACTGTTCTCAATACCAATGTTGACGGTAACGGTGATGGGGATGGGCTCAATTGTTTCATTTGCTGGTTACGTCATATATATTGATGTCATGAACAACTTGGGCCACTGCAACTTTGAGCTTATTCCAAATAAGCTCTTCTCCATCTTTCCTCCACTCAAGTACCGTAATATTCCGAACTTCCGAGATAGTTGTAATCCGAATTTATAGGCATAAATAAATATTATATTACATCTAATATGTGTTATGGAATTTTCATGTGTGTTTATTTTTGTGTTTCGTTTCAAGAATCCAACTTAAACAATTATTAGAAAAATAAAAGTAAAATTTTTGAAAACCTAAAACTAGGGTTTGGAGAAAACCTAAACCCTAATTTTAGAAACCCTAAGGGTTGAACCCTAAGGTTCAAACCCTAAACCCTAGAAAGTACTATTCACAAATACGCGTATAAATACGAAAATTATACGGATAGAATACGAAAATAATACGATAATAATACGAAAATTATACGGTATAAATACGAAAAAGTCAACTGTGAATAGTAAAAGTCAAGTATACTACATGTATACTTGATTAAGATTAAGGTTAATTAAAATTAAGATTAACCTAATAAGTTTAGTTGGTGAATTAAGAAACTAATCAACCAATCAAGTGGCTAGCTTTAGTAGAGAATTAACCAATGTTGAGTTAGTTGTTAACTCTAGTTAGTAGTTAAAGTTAAAGCCTAAGTCAAGCGAAAGTCAAGCCAAACTTGGAGCCAAAGTTAAGCCAAACTTGGAGCCAAAGTTGGAGCCAAACTTGGAGCCAAAGTTAAAGCCAAGCCAAACTTGGAGCCAAAGTTTGGTTGTCTTAATGACCAAAATACCCTAGCTTTGCATGGCCTATAAATAGCAAGCATTGTGCACTTGTTTCATCATCCATTTTCAAGACAAAATCAAGAGCAAAAATCACTCTCTATATCTATTATTCATAGTTATATTTCAAGTATTGGAAATTGCAAAGAAATAGTTAAAGCTTGCAATCACAAAAGGTACGATCCTTAGTCGTTGTTATGTTTAATTTTTCTTTCAATTTATAGTCGATAAAACTCAAGAACGCGAGTCGTAGCCATGTACGATTGTCGTTCTCCGTGTTCTTCACGTGTTCTTGAGATTTTCTTCATTTTATAGTTGTTATAATGTTCAATTTTCTTTTATTGACAAGCTCAAGAACATAAGTCGTAGCCATGTACGATTTTTCGTTCTCCGTGTTCCTTATGACTTGAGCAAGTCGTTGTTATGTCGAATTTCAATTCATAGTTTAAAGCTCAATGAACATACGTAGTGGTCATGTACGGTTTATCCGTTCTCCGCGTTTTCGTATGTTCTTGAGCATTTTTATAAATTGTTTTAATCAATTATGCAAGCCGTTATAATGACCAAATTTTGTCAATTATAAAGTGTCATAATCACTTATGTAAGCAGTTATAATGCTCAAATTATTTCAAGTAAGAAAACCAAAAGCTCAAGAACATAGTCGTTACCATGTACGGTTTTTTCGTTCTTCGTGTTCTTCGTGTGTTCTTGAGCAAAAGTCATAAATCTCTATATATGAAGGTTTATGATTTTCTTATTTTATGTTATAAAGTGTTATTGATTGTTAGAACATGTTATCTTAGCAAATTAAAGCTTAAGGTATCATGTTTTATCAATTCAGTCAAAGACGTTTTGAAACAGTTTCTGGCAGTCCCCTTTTTGTCAAAAACTGTGTAAATCAGTAAGGAATTTCGAACTTTGGTCTAAACATAAATTGTAGAGACGGAAGTTACGAACGCGTGGAATTTTGAACGACTCAAAAATGTTTTAAAACGAAAAAGTTATGGCCGTTTAACTGAGCCGGGGTCTGACAGCCAATGTTGCTGTCCACTTTTTATAAAGTCACTTAAAAATGAGTTTTTGAGTTTGAGAATTTTCCAATTAAAACCACCTATGGAAATAGTCTAAACAAGTTATAAAAACATTTATTAAGAAGTAAAATTCGATAAACTAATATTCGAGTATGCGTAAACAAATTATGTAGGCATTTAACGCTTTACCGGGAAAACCCTAAATTGCTTCAAGGCAAGTTTTCTATCCTTAACCTTTGTTTACTTTCTCTTGATGTGATTTATACATTTTTTTGAAGCAACGTGTTATAAATCTTTGATATGTGAGTTATTGCTTCTTGTTTCGGCATAACTTGAAAAATGAAATGCTTATTCGCGATATATTTCGAATCATGCTTTATTTTATCAAACCAAGTTGTCTTGGGGCGATCCTGTCATGTGAAGTAAACTGAGATGAACGAATATGTACCACTGTTCATGATTAGTCCAGTGTAGTGTATGTTATGCATAACATAGGATGTCGTTAGGTTGATCCCCTTTCTATATCCACTGTAAATGGTTCTAAGTCGAAAGACAAAGAACAGTTCTAGGTCTAACCACCACTCAGTCTTACTATGTTAAACATTTGTAATATCAATTGTTGTACCATAAATCTTTAAAATCCATATCAGTGTGAGTTCACTTATATGCTATGTGTTAGACTTGCTGAGCTTTTGTATGCTCACCCTTGCAAATAAACCTAAATTGCAGACATACCCGAAAGTTCCGGTTCTAAGAAGAAGAAAGGAAAGAAGAAATGCATAGATTAGTTTACATGCTTTATTAAATTGCTTGTCTTTTTGTTTTAAAGTCTTGATGACTTATGTAATATGAACAAGCAAACCGTGTAACCAACTCTATATTAATATATACCAAGTTTCATCACATATTCTTGTTATGTCTTTACTTTGATTAAACTTAGAATTGTTAAAACTTAACATAGTATTGATAATGATCTATTTATCTGGATGAGGATCGGTAAATAACTTGTGAGTGTTGTACATCCGAGACAGGACTAAGCGATGTTGACTGGTCAAATCCATCGTTAAGGTTCCTCGGACCCAGGTATAACTCGTTATTACTATTCTGAATGTCAGATAAATAGGATTATTGATATGAAGAGATATCACTATAACCAAATATGTTTCGAGTGAGGGTTTTAACTAGTTGGGTAATGTTCTGTACGGAAAGAGAATTTTGCACCGGACAAAGATACAACCATTTGTCACGGATAAAGATGCAAACATTTATCACGGGTGAAGATACAAACATTCACCGCGAGATTCTCTGTTCCCAAGAGCCGTCCTAATGATTTAATGCCGTGGATATTGGAACATGTAAAGTTATAGAATATCTAAATCTTAAGGATAAAATGTCATAATTGGGTATTAAGTCTCTTGTATCGATTACAAGGGCTTGATATAAAATAATGAAAGATCTTTGGGAATTAAGATGAGAACTTTGTTTATGAATAAAGGAAATCATCCATAAACCTAATGATTTAGCATTTATAGTGAGCGCCAAGTTAGCTATAGTAAGTATAGTGATTTGGGGGCGTCACAGGTTGGTATCAAAGCTGTAGATTATAGCTCTAAGGTAACGAGTATCTTAGGATATAATATGATGGAAGTAGGACTAAATGGACTTGTGAAAAGTCTATAGATAATTAAAAGACAAATAAAACTTAAACATAAAATGTTATAAGACAATACGTAAAAATATATATATATATATATATATATATATATATATATATATATATATATATATATATATATATATATATATAAAATGTTACTTGAAAGAAATATACTAATTAAAACTAAATTCTTGTGTAGGATGGCTGCTATTCCAAGTTGGGAAGAGATAATGCAAGCGAACGCACATCCTGTGGTCCTCGAAAGTGATCCTGAGGAGGATCCAATTGAAGATCCAGTAATAGATCATGCGGGTGATCACCCCGTGATCAACTTTGTGGACATGTCTGATGATGATGATTTTGATGAAATTCAACACGACATGGATATTTTAGACGCCGAGGATGGCGATCCAGAATCTGAGTTGGATGAAATCATTGAAGAAATGAATGAAGAAGAAGCGGAACAAGGGGCATTGTTGGACGCAGCTACTGAAAGAATTGAAACTCTTGAAATGATGTGGTTGGAGGAAGTTGAGAGAAACCATGCACAAGAGATTCAGTTAGCCATCAAAGAAGCCGAAATGCTCCAGCTGCAGGAAGCACTTGCCCATGAAAGGAATGAACGTCGCTATTCCTATTGGGAACTTCACAATGAGGTGGAAGATTTCCCCATAGCAAGGAATGAATCGGGCTACGAGATCAATCGATCTGTAGTTTCGAGTATGCTAAATAGGGCTTTTAAGAAAGTCAATTAAAAAAAAAAAAAAAAAAAATATTGTAATATTTAAGTTATGCTTTATGTGTGTAATATTAGCATTCCCATTTTTATAAGGGATGTTAATAATAGTAAAGTGAAATTATTCACTCGGTTAATAATAGTTGTAATGTGTGGAAGTTTATAAATACAAATTTTGTTATCAAATATGATGTGTAAAATTTTCTTTATGCTTGCATATTTATACTTGTCTTTCTTTTATTTTAGAGAAATGGCACCACCAAACACAAGAGCAAGAGTGACAGCACATGCTAGTAATAGTAGTAGTGAAAGTGTTGAGCAAACACCTAGTGATAATCAGACCGCCGAAAATCCTATGCAACAATTTGTTAATATGTTAATGAGTGCCATAGTAAATCAAACAAATCCACCCCGAACACACACAACTACGTTTAAAGACTTTAAGAACGTAGGACCTCCCGAATTCCAGGGAACCACTGAACCAATCGATGCCCAAAATTGGGTTACCGAAATTGAAAAGGCTTTTGATATAGCTGAGGTTGGGGAAAACCAAAAGACAAAATTTGCTGCCTATCTGTTAAAAGGCGAAGCGAACTTTTGGTGGGAATCCAATAAATCAAGGGCGGGAGAAGGTGTAATCACTTGGGAAAAGTTTAAGAAATTATTTTTCGAGAACTTTTTTCCAAGTAGCATGAAAAATCGGATGGAAGTCCGGTTTTTAAATTTAACACAAGGGGACATGACAGTGCCCCAATATGCCACCAAGTTTAATGAACTCGCACGTTTCGCTACTCATCAAGTGGCGACAGAGGAACGTAAAGCGAGGAGGTTCGAAGAAGGGTTAAAACCCTGGATTTATGGCAAAGTTGCCGTATTACAGCTAGAGAATTTCTCTCAGCTTCTAGAGAAAGCCATCATTGCCGAAGGCGGCACTGATGCCTTTAATAAATATAAAAAGGAAAAAGAAAATAAAAAGAATCATGAGGGGGGGTCTAGTAAAGGAAGTAATGGTGGGGGGAATAACAAAAGAAAATTTAATGGTGGGGGAAATACACAGAAAGAGGGAGATAACAAAAAGAAAATAGAACCCTGTAAGACATGTGGCAAAGGCCATATAGGAGTATGTCTTAAAGGGAAAAATATTTGTTACAACTGTAAACAAGAGGGGCATTTAGCCACCACCTGCCCAAACCCAAAGAAGGACACCTGCTTCAACTGTGGAGCAACGGGACATCAAGCCAAGATGTGCCCTAAGAAAGGAGGAGAAGCGGGAGGGAGCAAGGCGAGTAACGTCGCCCCGACAACTACACCTGGAGGCCCGGGCCGTCCAACGGCAAGGACTTTCAACATGTCAGTGAGAGATGCGGTAACATCTCAAGATGTAGTGTCAGGTATCATTCCGATCAACTCCATAAATGCTTATGTGCTATTTGATTCGGGTGCTTCTTGCTCATTTGTTTCACATGAATTCGCTAAGAAATTTAACATGCCTAGTGAGAATTTAGACTTTCCCTTGAACATAGAAATTGCTAATAGAGAGATAATACCTGTTAATCACATCTTTAAGAAATGTTGCATAGCGATTAAGGGTCACGATTTAAAGGTGGATCTTATTCCCATTCAATTAGGGGAATTTGATGTAATTATAGGTATGGATTGGTTAACTAATCACAAAGCGGTGATTGATTGCCAAAAGAAGTGCGTCAACCTTCTGACCACGTCGAAGTCAAAGGTCGTTTTTAACGGGAATCAATTTCCAAGAAAATCTCGTTGTTTGTCAGCAATGCAAGCAAATGGATTACTTAAGAAGGGGTGTCAAGGCTATTTGGCCTATATCGTAGATACTCAACGAAAAGAGTTAGATATAGATCAAATACCAGTTGTAAGGGAATTCACGGACGTATTTCCCAATGACTTACCCGGTCTCCCACCTGATAGAGAGATCGAGTTTGTCATCGACTTAGCACCGGGAACTGCACCAGTTTCAAAGGCTCCATACAGGATGGCACCTGTGGAGATGAAAGAGTTGATGGTTCAGCTACAAGAATTATTGGAAAAGAAGTACATTCAACCTAGTGTTTCTCCATGGGGAGCACCTGTGTTGTTTGTCAAAAAGAAGGATGGAACTTTAAGATTATGTGTCGACTATCGTGAATTGAATAAGTTGACCATAAAGAATAAGTATCCATTACCTAGGATAGACGACTTGTTTGATCAATTGAAGGGAGCTGAACACTTTTCTAAGATTGATCTACGGTCGGGGTACCATCAACTAAAGGTTAGAAAGGAAGATGTGCCGAAGACAGCATTTCGAACACGTTATGGACATTACGAATTTCTAGTGATGTCCTTTGGATTAACGAATGCACCGGCAGCATTCATGGACTTGATGAATAGGGTTTTTAGGTCTTGTTTAGATAAGTATGTTGTAGTGTTCATCGATGATATTCTTATATACTCGAAAACACTAGAAGAACATGCTGTACATTTAAGAAATGTACTAGAAACCTTACGGAGGGAACAACTCTATGCCAAATTTTCAAAATGTGAGTTCTGGCTAGAAAAGGTTCAGTTTTTGGGTCACGTGATTGACAAGAACGGAATAGCGGTGGATCCATCAAAGATAGAAGCAGTTATGAACTGGGAACAACCGAAGACCCCAACCGAAGTGAGAAGTTTCTTAGGTTTAGCGGGGTACTATAGACGTTTCATTAAAGATTTTTCAAAAATAGCAACCCCACTAACCAACTTAACAAGGAAGACGGTGAAGTATGTATGGACGGATAAGTGTGAAGAAAGCTTCCAAGAGCTAAAGAAGAGACTAAGCAAGGCGCCGGTATTATCATTACCTGATAATAGTGGAGGTCTTGTAGTCTATAGTGATGCCTCACATAAAGGATTAGGTTGCGTGTTGATGCAACATGGGAAGGTCATTGCTTATGCTTCGCGGCAATTGAAAGATTATGAGATAAGGTATCCTACTCACGATCTAGAATTAGCGGCGGTAGTATTTGCTTTAAAGATATGGAGGCATTACTTGTATGGGGAGAAGTGTGAAATTTATACTGATCACAAGAGTTTAAAGTATATTTTTACACAACGAGAGTTGAATATGAGGCAAAGACGATGGTTGGAATTGATTAAGGATTATGATTGTGAAATCCTATATCATCCAGGAAAAGCCAACGTAGTTGCAGATGCACTAAGCAGGAAGAATCAAGAGAAACTAAATATGTTAACAACTCAGGATGAGTTGCTCAAGGAATTTGCTAGACTCGACATTGAAGTGAGGGTTCCTTCCATCTCAACGAGAAAATTATTTGTAATGGAGGATCACTCAACTTTATTGGGAAAAATCAAGGAAATACAAGAAAAGGATGAAGAGTATGAGGAAATGAAAAATAAGATAACAAAGAATGTGAACAAAAGGTTCAAATTGGACAATGATGGAATCATAAGGTTTGAATCAAGGATATGGGTACCTTCGGTACAAGAGTTGAAGGAAGAAATTATGTCAGAAGCACATAGTACTAAGTTTTCAGTCCATCCAGGTAGCACCAAAATGTACAAAGACATAAGTCAACATTTCTGGTGGCCAAACATGAAGAGGGAGGTGGCTGAATTCGTTAGTAGGTGTTTGACATGCCAACGGGTAAAAGCAGAGCATCAAAGACCAAGCGGGTTGTTACAACCGTTGGAAATTCCAGAGTGGAAATGGGAGCATATTACAATGGATTTTGTAGTAGGACTTCCAACCACACAAAAGGGTCATGATGCAATTTGGGTGATAGTGGATCGACTAACCAAGTCTGCTCACTTTCTACCAATTAAAGTTAAGTTCACCCTAGATAGATTAGCCAAATTATATATTAAGGAGGTTATATCTAGGCATGGGGTTCCAGTTTCAATCGTGTCCGATCGAGACCCAAGGTTCACATCGAACTTTTGGAAAAGTCTTCAAGAACATCTAGGGACACAGTTGAGATTAAGTACGGCTTACCACCCACAAACAGATGGTCAAAGTGAAAGGACTATCCAAACTTTGGAGGATATGTTGAGAGCTTGTATGATGGATTTTGAAGGAAGCTGGGAAGATCACTTACCTCTGGTAGAATTCGCTTACAACAATAGTTATCACGCTAGTATAGGAATGCCACCATATGAAGCTCTATATGGAAGGAAGTGTAGAACACCGATGTGTTGGGACGAAGTCGGTGAACGAAAGATGTTAGGGCCAGAATTGGTTCAACAAACAGCGGAGGTAGTTCGAACAATTCAACTGAGGTTACGAGCTGCTCAAGAAAGACAGAAGAGATATGCCGATCTACATCGACAAAAGAGAGACTTTGAAGTCGGTAGTCATGTTTTCTTGAAGGTATCTCCCTGGAAAGGGAAGATTCGTTTTGGAAAGAAAGGAAAATTGAGTCCAAGGTTTATAGGACCATTCGAGATATTACGAAGAATAGGTGAGGTAGCTTATGAAGTAGCCTTACCTCCAGAACTGGAACATATACATAATGTATTTCATGTTTCAGTATTGCGTCCCTATAAACCCGACTACAAACACGTAATTAATTACGAACCAATCCAGATTGAGAAGGATCTCAGCTATGAAGAGATTCCTATTCAAATCGTTGATAGGAAGGAACAAGTCTTGCGAAACAAGGTCATACCTTCAGTCAAGGTCATATGGAGAAATCAATCCATGGAAGAAGCAACGTGGGAATTAGAGGATAAAATGAAGATAGAATACCCACATTTGTTTTCTTAATTGTATAAGTTAATTTCGGGGACGAAATTCTTTTAAGGAGGGGTGAATGTAATATTCCGAACTTCCGAGATAGTTGTAATCCGAATTTATAGGCATAAATAAATATTATATTACATCTAATATGTGTTATGGAATTTTCATGTGTGTTTATTTTTGTGTTTCGTTTCAAGAATCCAACTTAAACAATTATTAGAAAAATAAAAGTAAAATTTTTGAAAACCTAAAACTAGGGTTTGGAGAAAACCTAAACCCTAATTTTAGAAACCCTAAGGGTTGAACCCTAAGGTTCAAACCCTAAACCCTAGAAAGTACTATTCACAAATACGCGTATAAATACGAAAATTATACGGATAGAATACGAAAATAATACGATAATAATACGAAAATTATACGGTATAAATACGAAAAAGTCAACTGTGAATAGTAAAAGTCAAGTATACTACATGTATACTTGATTAAGATTAAGGTTAATTAAAATTAAGATTAACCTAATAAGTTTAGTTGGTGAATTAAGAAACTAATCAACCAATCAAGTGGCTAGCTTTAGTAGAGAATTAACCAATGTTGAGTTAGTTGTTAACTCTAGTTAGTAGTTAAAGTTAAAGCCTAAGTCAAGCGAAAGTCAAGCCAAACTTGGAGCCAAAGTTAAGCCAAACTTGGAGCCAAAGTTGGAGCCAAACTTGGAGCCAAAGTTAAAGCCAAGCCAAACTTGGAGCCAAAGTTTGGTTGTCTTAATGACCAAAATACCCTAGCTTTGCATGGCCTATAAATAGCAAGCATTGTGCACTTGTTTCATCATCCATTTTCAAGACAAAATCAAGAGCAAAAATCACTCTCTATATCTATTATTCATAGTTATATTTCAAGTATTGGAAATTGCAAAGAAATAGTTAAAGCTTGCAATCACAAAAGGTACGATCCTTAGTCGTTGTTATGTTTAATTTTTCTTTCAATTTATAGTCGATAAAACTCAAGAACGCGAGTCGTAGCCATGTACGATTGTCGTTCTCCGTGTTCTTCACGTGTTCTTGAGATTTTCTTCATTTTATAGTTGTTATAATGTTCAATTTTCTTTTATTGACAAGCTCAAGAACATAAGTCGTAGCCATGTACGATTTTTCGTTCTCCGTGTTCCTTATGACTTGAGCAAGTCGTTGTTATGTCGAATTTCAATTCATAGTTTAAAGCTCAATGAACATACGTAGTGGTCATGTACGGTTTATCCGTTCTCCGCGTTTTCGTATGTTCTTGAGCATTTTTATAAATTGTTTTAATCAATTATGCAAGCCGTTATAATGACCAAATTTTGTCAATTATAAAGTGTCATAATCACTTATGTAAGCAGTTATAATGCTCAAATTATTTCAAGTAAGAAAACCAAAAGCTCAAGAACATAGTCGTTACCATGTACGGTTTTTTCGTTCTTCGTGTTCTTCGTGTGTTCTTGAGCAAAAGTCATAAATCTCTATATATGAAGGTTTATGATTTTCTTATTTTATGTTATAAAGTGTTATTGATTGTTAGAACATGTTATCTTAGCAAATTAAAGCTTAAGGTATCATGTTTTATCAATTCAGTCAAAGACGTTTTGAAACAGTTTCTGGCAGTCCCCTTTTTGTCAAAAACTGTGTAAATCAGTAAGGAATTTCGAACTTTGGTCTAAACATAAATTGTAGAGACGGAAGTTACGAACGCGTGGAATTTTGAACGACTCAAAAATGTTTTAAAACGAAAAAGTTATGGCCGTTTAACTGAGCCGGGGTCTGACAGCCAATGTTGCTGTCCACTTTTTATAAAGTCACTTAAAAATGAGTTTTTGAGTTTGAGAATTTTCCAATTAAAACCACCTATGGAAATAGTCTAAACAAGTTATAAAAACATTTATTAAGAAGTAAAATTCGATAAACTAATATTCGAGTATGCGTAAACAAATTATGTAGGCATTTAACGCTTTACCGGGAAAACCCTAAATTGCTTCAAGGCAAGTTTTCTATCCTTAACCTTTGTTTACTTTCTCTTGATGTGATTTATACATTTTTTTGAAGCAACGTGTTATAAATCTTTGATATGTGAGTTATTGCTTCTTGTTTCGGCATAACTTGAAAAATGAAATGCTTATTCGCGATATATTTCGAATCATGCTTTATTTTATCAAACCAAGTTGTCTTGGGGCGATCCTGTCATGTGAAGTAAACTGAGATGAACGAATATGTACCACTGTTCATGATTAGTCCAGTGTAGTGTATGTTATGCATAACATAGGATGTCGTTAGGTTGATCCCCTTTCTATATCCACTGTAAATGGTTCTAAGTCGAAAGACAAAGAACAGTTCTAGGTCTAACCACCACTCAGTCTTACTATGTTAAACATTTGTAATATCAATTGTTGTACCATAAATCTTTAAAATCCATATCAGTGTGAGTTCACTTATATGCTATGTGTTAGACTTGCTGAGCTTTTGTATGCTCACCCTTGCAAATAAACCTAAATTGCAGACATACCCGAAAGTTCCGGTTCTAAGAAGAAGAAAGGAAAGAAGAAATGCATAGATTAGTTTACATGCTTTATTAAATTGCTTGTCTTTTTGTTTTAAAGTCTTGATGACTTATGTAATATGAACAAGCAAACCGTGTAACCAACTCTATATTAATATATACCAAGTTTCATCACATATTCTTGTTATGTCTTTACTTTGATTAAACTTAGAATTGTTAAAACTTAACATAGTATTGATAATGATCTATTTATCTGGATGAGGATCGGTAAATAACTTGTGAGTGCTGTACATCCGAGACAGGACTAAGCGATGTTGACTGGTCAAATCCATCGTTAAGGTTCCTCGGACCCAGGTATAACTCGTTATTACTATTCTGAATGTCAGATAAATAGGATTATTGATATGAAGAGATATCACTATAACCAAATATGTTTCGAGTGAGGGTTTTAACTAGTTGGGTAATGTTCTGTACGGAAAGAGAATTTTGCACCGGACAAAGATACAACCATTTGTCACGGATAAAGATGCAAACATTTATCACGGGTGAAGATACAAACATTCACCGCGAGATTCTCTGTTCCCAAGAGCCGTCCTAATGATTTAATGTCGTGGATATTGGAACATGTAAAGTTATAGAATATCTAAATCTTAAGGATAAAATGTCATAATTGGGTATTAAGTCTCTTGTATCGATTACAAGGGCTTGATATAAAATAATGAAAGATCTTTGGGAATTAAGATGAGAACTTTGTTTATGAATAAAGGAAATCATCCATAAACCTAATGATTTAGCATTTATAGTGAGCGCCAAGTTAGCTATAGTAAGTATAGTGATTTGGGGGCGTCACAAGTACCTCATGTATAACCCCTCGTATGTTTCCTATCTCTTAATTCTCTTTTTAAATTATTTTTTATTTTCCCCAAAAATGTGTATTTAATTAAAAGGAATAAGCTTTTTTAGAAACGTGATGACGAAATTACTTAAAAGTGCATTAAAGTATTGTATGGTACAACATTTTAATGCAGTTGTTGGCAATTCGTACATCACATGTTTGGGAATTAAAGATTTATTGATCAAAAAAAGTTGCCCAATTTCTGTTTGAACCACATAATTTGATTTTATATTTTAATATTGATATTAGATGAAAGCTAAGTTTAACTACATTTTAGTCCGACCAACTTTGGCACAACATGTCATTTTCTTATATTAAACTCTTCTATAAAATAGATTATTGTTTTAAGAAGTAAAATATAAAACTTTTATTTTAAGACTGAAAAAAGTGTATATATATATATATATATATATATATATATATACACATACACACACACAGTCGTGTAATGCACAATTAGCTATGGAGATGATTTTTTTAGATTACGGTAACGGTTCAACTATTGCTATAGTTATTTCTGGTCTATGGACCGTCGCCGTAGTCCAAAAAAACCGTCGCCGTAGTCAAAAAAATAATCGCCATAACCGACTGTACACTATATATATATATGTCTACATCCTTTACAACTTTATGCACATATACATGCATATAATATTGTAGATGTTTGTAAAGAAAAATGGATGCATTCATGTTTTTATTAAAAAAAATGTTTTAGAACAACAGTTTAAGGTATTTCACTAATTGACAACAGACAAATCATGATTGTGGACATCAAATTATTCGTAGTAAGACTTTTGAATTATTAGAGTTCATAAAGGTGGCCATCCAACATAATGATGATATAATATTTTGACCTAAGATGTATATATTCTACTGAATTTGCTCAACTGCACCATGTTGCAAATTAGGTGATTAATTAAAGTCGGCACTATTATTGATCTGTTGAGGTTCTACGTCCCATAACCATGGTTTCAGTTTGTTGTTGAACCACAGACAAATTATATTGTGCATTAAAACTTAATATGTTGGGCATGTGATTTTCAAATACTTTTATAACACCTTTTCTTCAAAAGAAATATTTATCTTATTTTTTTATTCGTCATTTTTTTCTGTAAAAAAAAAATTTATTCATAGAAAGATGCATTATGTTTTAGGGGAAAAAAAATAAGGGGCTATTAAATTTAAATTTATCAACAAAAAAAAAAGAGAAATAAAAGTATAATAAAATTTCACTAGAGATAACTTTGATATATGTAAGAACATATTTTTTATTACTAAAGTTCAAGGTAGTTGGTATATTAATGTACGGAGGTATATTTCATTCAAGTCTCTCTATACATTAGATATAGAACAGTGCTACCTAGTATGATATATCATATGCTTTCATCATTCCATGTATGACCAGTCACTTTTCCTTAGACATATATATCGTGTACTCACTGATGGTGTCTAAAATTAATGCTGACCCCTTGTCAACTCTCTTTCTCCTAAGCCATGCCCGTAGCACGTGTTTGTAATGAATTAATTAGGTTGTTTTTTGGTAGTTGAGGGTTGAAACATTAACAAAAATTAGTACATTTTGTTTAGAAATTAATCACTGAATCAGGGGCCGCCGCACACTGTGGGCAGTAGGGGCCCGCCCTAGGGATATTTTTGAAAAATTTCCGTACACAGGGCTGCTAATTAGAAGTTCAGTAATTAACTGTGCAAAATGATTTTGTACCTAATTAACATATTTGTTTTATTGAACAGCTTTCATTCTCTCCATCACACACAATTCCGATCAAATTACTCACTTTTCATGCCATTCTATGACTACGTATATGGTACCATGGATAAATCTTCAGACACATTATATGAAACTTCACTCAAAAGAGAGGAGGAATCACCAAATGTGGTGCATTTGACACACCTTACAACACCGGAATCCATCTACCATCTACGGCTCGGATTTGCCTCCTTAGCCTCTAAACCCGAAACTTCAACTTCCAGGTGGTACATTTGGCTAATGTGGCCTGTCACACTTTGGTCCATGATGGTTACATGGATTTATGGTCGAACGTTTGTTGTCGAGAGAAATATTTTCAAACGTCTCAAATTACAAACATGGGCGATTCCGAAATATAGCATACAAGTAATTAATTAAGATTTAATTTTATTTATATAATATTTTTTTATTTTTATTTACTTTTTGTTACGAGTTTTATGCTTATATTAGGGTTTATAATTTTTTGATATGCTTATTTGCAGTTCAATATGAAATGGCAAAGGGAGATCATCAATAGCTTGATTGAGGAAGCTATACTAGAAGCTGAGGAAAAAGGCACTAAGGTGTTAACTTTAGGTCTACTTAATCAGGCAAGTTCTTTCTAGCTATCTCCGACTGTTTAAAAATGAGAATCAATATTTAATTAGGTATGCAACAAAAAAATTTCTTTTCAAAACTACATCATTTCTTAAGACGAAATTTTGTTATTTGGAAAAAGTTATTAAAAAATTATGTTGAAATGTGTCATCTTGATGTACATAAGTAACGTGAAGTCAAACAGAACTTTCATTTTCAACAAATATACATATATGAATATACATACATAAAAAGGAATTTTGGTGAATATTTTGCAGGGAGAGGAGCTAAATAGAAATGGTGAGCATTATATAAGAAGGCACCCTCAGCTAAAAGTGAAATTAGTGGATGGGAGTAGCCTAGCTGTTGCTGTTGTGTTGAATAGCATTCCCCAAGGAACAAAACAAGTGGTTCTTAGAGGAAACTTATCCAAGGTCTCTTATTCCATTGCCATTGCTTTGTGCCAAAGGGGCATTCAGGTGAATGACATTCATTGTAGGACAAAATGTTTAATATATATATTTATGATAAATTTGGGAATGGTATTCAAAGTTTCTTTATTTTCTAATACTATTTAAAACTACAATAGGTATCCATTTCACGCGAGGATGAGTATATAAGGCTTACAGGAAAATGGAACACTGAGGCTCGGAGTAATTTAATCCTTTCAAATGGTTATTCTCAAAAGGTATAATCATAAATCTTTTATTTTTCAAGTTTGTGTTATGACTTTTTATTTCCTTAATTAATTAATATATGACTCCAGAGTTTCTTAAGATTGTCGCATGACCACCTCTAGAGGATATTTTTTTTGCTCTAATATATTGAGATTTCAATTTTTTGAAAGATATGGTTAGTAGGAGATGGATTGAGTGAACGAGAACAAATGAAGGCATCAAAGGGAACATTATTCATTCCTTTCTCTCAATTTCCTCCAAAGAAAGTGCGCAAAGATTGCTTTTACTACTCCACTCCCGCAATGTCCATTCCAAAGCATCTCGAAAATCTAGACTCTTGTGAGGTTAGAAATATTAATTCTTAATAGATTTTATTAGACCTATAATCAAATTCTTAAAGAAGAAGAAGAAGAAGAAGAAGAAGATTTTATGACCAAAAAAATCATTGAATTATTGTCAAACTATCAAAAAAATAAATTATTGTCAAACTATCAAAAAAATATCCATATTATTTTTTTTATACCAAACTATTGAACTTTCAAACAGTTGTCCAATGCCTAAAATTTGACTATATGAGCGAGCTTGTACATATGATTTGGTCAATTTTTAGGCATTTTCGACAATTTTTTAAAAGTTTAGTGGTTTTGGTATAAAAAAAATAGTTAGTATGTATTTTTTATAGCTTGACGAGAGTTCAATGTTTTTCTCGATATTTAACAAAGAAAAAAATTATAAAATTTATGCATGTAATACATAGTTTTAATTGTGCGTAAATGTGTGACAGAATTGGTTACCAAGAAGGGTGATGAGTGCATGGCGCATAGCTGGGATACTGCATGCATTAGAGGGATGGGACGTGCATGAATGCGGCAACATGATGTTTAGTATTGACAAAATCTGGCAAGCTAGTCTTCAACATGGGTTTCGTCCACTGATGATGGCAATGGAATCAATAAAGAATTAATTAATATAAGACTTTATTAATTAGTAATTCCATTTGCTTTAAAAAGAATTTCAAATATTTATGTATCTTGAACTTGTTTACTTGGTTTGAAGGGATCTGCATGCATGTCACTTGAATGCACTTATTCCTTCTCTATATATGTGTGCGCGCGCTTTGTATTCGCTTGTGTACTTCTTAATATAGTTTCTTGTATTTCTCATCCCTTCAATGTTATACTCTCTTTTGATGTATGTTTATGCATTATTGTTGATATTTATCACTACACACACACACACTTGGTCATATTTTTTTCTAAAATTATGAGTCAAATTATCATGTGAGAGGGAATCGTGCTTATGAATATTAAAATGAAAACAATATTTTCTTAAACTTCTAAACAAATATACTAACAAAATATTATGCTTTTGTTTGTGGTTAACAAAGTTTAATATGCGTTTGAAGTCATGAAATAATACTCTAGATCCCAACATTCCCCACTTGTCTGATTATTGTTGAGCATTTTTGGATATCAAACGGACCTCCCTAAAAGATAATTTTAATGTGGTCAATTTCCCCTCTATTACAATCAGTTTCGTTACAGCACCCACTGCTCTAGCGTTTAGGAGATTTTTCCTTATTCTTGATAGATTTATGATGTTGTCAACCTCATTGAGAGGGGTTTGTTTTGTTAGCACAGCTACCCGCAACACGAAATATTATAATAATAGTTGCAATGTTCAAAAGCTTTAATTATTAATATGTATTAAGAACTTGCTTACACTAGTTTTCTTTGATCGATCGTTGATTAGGGTTTAGAGGAAGCCCAAAATATGCTAAATTAATTAGTCCAAAATGCTAAAATGCAAAATACTTGTAGGAGTCAGAAATTGGATGTAAGAGCATATATCTAGTCCTCGAGAAAATATGTCTGATATATAATATATAGTGATGACTAGGGCCAACTCTTTTCACAACTAATTAACTTTGAGTTAAAAAGTTTGATTTTACATGACAGACATCCCATTTCATAAATAACATCGGCCTAAAAATGTATTAATTGTGAAGTACTTCATTCTTCTCAACATGTCATTTACATGAGAAAACACTATTCAGACGCCAAACCAACTTTTGGCCCAAGTTGTTGAATATTTGGGCTTTTAAATTGGGCTTTAGACGATCCAGTTGCTCCATAAATAATCCTACCAACACATCTATGGTCATCATTTTTATTAATCTTCGTTATCTTCAAATTCTAAAACTCTATGAAATTTATCATTATGACAATGACAAAAAATTGTAAAACTCTATTTTAAAATTTCTTAAATTAATTAAGAAAGAAATCAAATGAAGCAGCTAAGATTGTGTTCGTCTATCTCTCAATAGCTCTACATTTGAATTGATAAAATTATTTATTAAAATTTTATTTATTTATTAATATCTCTTAATTGATAATGGAAAATGTTCTTAATTTTAAAAAAGTAATGGTGGCAGTTGTAGATATAGCAGCATTTAGGACTGTCGGTAGTGATATATAGAGCAACAGGCATTATAAATCGAATTATACCGACCATCAAAACAGTCGCAAGAGATCATGCAGCTAGTTGTTATGTATGTCTATAGCTAGACTTTGTAATGTTCGTAGAACTTGATAGGGATAGTTACTATAATAACCTTTTTAGCGACAGTTGGGACCATGGCAATTTCTTTACACTGGCCCATAGACTACAGTTTAAGACTTAGAGATGTAAAAAAGGGGAGAAACCGTCACAAACTTATGCAACGGTTATACATTGACCGTTGCTAAAGGTATTTTCTAGTTCCATTTGACATTTTTTTTATAAAAAAAAAAAGTCTCATTTGAATTCAAACCCAGTTAATGTGTGAGATTCTAAAATTCAATCATGATTGTATTTTATTTTTTGAAAAAACAATTTTGTATATAGTAATAACTTTTAAATAGTTCACAATGGAGTATATGTAGGTACACAGCTGTACCTACACGGTAGGCTTTTGACGACGGTTTTAATTGCTATAGCGATATTTTTCTTGATAGTATTGTCGCCATAGTCATTCAAACCGTCGCTAAAGGCCTACCGTGTAGATACACAGTTGTATACCTACATTTTTACCTAACTATTATATTAATTAAAAAATCAAACAAATATACATTAGTTGAATATATTTTAAAATTTCTTAAATTAATTAAGAAAGAAATCAAATGAAGCAGTTGTTAAAGAAAAGCTATTTCATCTCCTCCTTAGTCCTTACCCTCTTCCCCCAAATATACATTAGTTGAATAGCAAGGTGCATTTTTTAAAATAATCGTAGTAAAGTGGCCTGGGAAAATTACTATAATAAATTTATTGACTTTGAAATTACCTAGGTATTATATCAGCTAAGATTGTGTTCGTCTATCTCTCAATAGCTCTACATTTAAATTGATAAAATTATTTATTAAAATTTTATTTACTTATTAATATCTCTTAATTGATAAAACATAAAATAAAGTCCAAATCATGTGACTGGCCGCCTAAGCATTCAGCTGCAAAATATTACCATTCGTTAGTGTAGGTAAAATTAGATGCATATATGCCCCATACTACAAAATATATCAGACTCATTTTAATGATTAAAAGTTATTGTTTTGGATATAAGACAGAGATGAGAGAAAGCACAAGAACGTACGAATATATAAAAGAAATTTACAGTTATACTAAAAAATTCTGACCAAATTTTTAGTTTTAATTAAATTTAAAATTAATGTAATTTATTTAATTTTTTAAAATAATAAATTTTATAACTTGTAGTACTTTAAAAAATATAAATTATAATTTTATAACTGTAACACCTAAAATTAACGAGTTAATTAGCAAAAAAATAAAAAAATTAACGAGTTATATTAACTTTGAGATTTAGAATATCTTATATTTTGAAACACGTGTAGTGTTTCATCAAGTTGACATGCTGAGAAATATTTCTTTTTCTCTCAATTGTTTGAGTTGTATTTCATTTTGACACTCTCCAATACACAGACCACAAGTAGTGACATATGACTAATAATACTAAGTTGTACCTTTATTATGGGGTGAGATTCTTTATAATTATTATTTTTTATTTTTTTTGTGTTGATATTTATGATAACGATTTTTAAGATCTATAACGAAGATTTTTAGAGTCTTTGGCAACAGTATATACCATCGCAATTGCTCTATTTTTTTGTAAAAGTACGGCGACGGGACATACCGTCGTCATAGACCCTAAAAACTGTCGTCATAGATCTTGACACAGAAAGACAGAGAATTTTAATTACAGAAAATCTCATATCCTTTATTATTATTTTTTTTATAAACTATTTACTCCAAAAAGCAAATTAATCTAAACAAAAAAGTAAGGAGCACCGCTCTTAACCAACTCAAAAAAAAAAAAACCCAGGAAATAAAAAGCGAAGATTAACAATAACATGGCTATATATATATATATATATATATATATATATATATTTATATTTGCCCAAGATACTCAAGAGAGTATCCAAGTTAGACAACCTAATTTTATCTAATAATTTTTTTTATACATTTTAATAATAACTAATCGTGCGAATGAGAAGAACATGCAAAAATATGAGAAAATATAAATTTTTTATTAAATTTTGGGTCGTGAAACACTATTATTTTAACTATATAAAATTAGTATATTTTTTGACGATTAATTTTTTTTAATCTTTCCTTAATATAAAGTCATTGATATCCATCACCGAATAATCAGTAAATTTACATTCTAATCATATATTTTGTGTTCTTCGCATCATTAAGGTTGGTTTTATCTAAAAGCATCTAAAAAGGACAATTTTAACTTGTATAAATTAGATACTCGGGAGGGCAGAGGCGGATTAGTATGTGGATATATAGTGTAGGCAATTCCTTACACTGGCTTTTTTAAAAATAATTTTTTTGGTTTAAATTTAATATATATATATATATATATATATATATATATATATATATATATATATATATATATATATATAATGGTTGGAATAGAATCTTTAAGTGATTTGATGATAAGAAAAACGAAGATTTTTTACACTATGTTTGTGTGATTTGGATAGAAAAGAAAAACATAAAAAACTTAAATTAAGAATATTTTAAAATTTTCTTTTGTATTATTTGTGAATTTAGAAGAAAAGAAGAAGAAAAGAATTCAACTTTTAAATATAAATTATCATTTATTTTAATATTAAATCTTATATAAAGGGGAATGTAAAGACTACAACATATTTAAAGTCTATCTCTTTCCTCCAAATATGTTCATTTTTATGACGAAAAAAAATTGACAATCAAAATGATAAAGTTTTGTGGCTATTTCTTTTTGTTTTAGTCCCTAAAAAAGTTGACAAACAAGAAAGACCGATATTAATACTTAAGTTTTCATTCATTAATTTCCTCTCTTTTTTTCCCCCGGCTATTTTAAAACTTAGAAACACAATCATTTCTAATATCACACCTCTTATACTAAATTCTTAGTTAATATCAGTGTTGCATTTAATAATAAAAAATTATTTTTTAAAGTTATTATTTTAAAAACATATCTCAAATTTTAGAACAGATCGGAGTATATTATATTTTCATTTTATTTACTTCACTCTAAAAAAAATTATTAAAATATTTTTTTTTCTATAAATAAAACAAAGTTATTTATAAAAATTAATTTTACCTGTACTCAAATTAAATCTTGGATCCGCCACCACCGGAGGGTACCTCCCTTCTTTTATATATATATATATATATATATTACACGAACACGAACAAACGAACAAGTCATGTTGGACAAAAAACTATTGATATACATTGACCCACTAAACTTTCTCTCTTATCTCACTCGCTCACGTGGGTAGTAAAACTAACCAACTCTCTCTCTTTCTCCTCTTTACTACGTGGATAGTAAAAAATTCAAATCAATTATTCTTCTCATTTGCACATTATTGTGTTAATTTGAACATTTTGGACTCATATTTTTATAATATTTATAAATATTTAATTAAATTATTCTTTAAATATAAATTATTTAAAAGGATAACGGGTTAATTTTATGAAAAAAAATTAATATAAGATATTTATATTATATTATTTTTAAATAAAAAAATATAATTGTAATTCTTAAATTTTAATAAATGTATAATTGTAATTCCTGATGTTAGATAAAGATAGAGATGTGCACTATCTCTAACACATTAAGGAATATCACTAACGCACTAAAATTATATAAAATAACAATTCAAATTAGTGATTGTGGTATGTTCTCTCGTCTCTTACTCACTCATGTGGGTAGAAAAAAATTCAAATTTCTCCCTCCTCTTTACCGCCCCAAGTTAATAATGAACCACTAACTCTATCTAACATCCCTCTTTATCACCTGGATAGGTTAACATAAAAAATTACCTTTTTGAATAAACCAACTCTTTGTTTCATTATTCTTCTCATTGGTTGAATGGACACGGGGCGATAAACTGACTGTGGTATGTTCCTTTTTTATATATTTTGTTCGTTGATTTATTTGATGAAAATGATTTTTTACTTTTTATTTTTTATATATTTCATTTTTAATTAAATTCATGCCTAAATTTAAAGATTGTTTGGGTTTGTTCTTCTTTCACCATTTCTAAGGCTTTTATTAATTTTTTTTTAAATATATTTTGAAATAATAGCTTCTTTTTTTTTAAACTTAGGACCTATAGACAAAAAAATTGAGTTGTTATTTAGTGTTAAAATTGAGAGTCCTCTGTTATGTTAAAAATAGGGCTTATGCTACAATTAGTATTTTTTTTTTATTGATTATTACAGCTAAATTGAAATGGAAGATATGAATTTAGAGTCAAAGAGTTGTGAGAATGATATAGTAGGGAGTTGTTCAAGTTTTCCCTTTGATAATGTAAGAAGGGATTAGGATGATATTGAAGAGTCGGATCACATTTACTATCCTCAAGTAAGAGAATAATTAAAGCCAAGAAAAGACTAAGAATTTACAACAATAGAGGATGCTAAATTTTTTTACAACACATGCGAAAGAATTTGGATTTAGTATTCGAGCTAATTGTGAAAGGAAGAAGGATGGTGTAATAGCAAGGAAGGAATATGTTTATTATAAAGAAGGAAAGGGTTCGATAGTTCAAGAAAAGCCTAAACAAAGGCGTCGAGGGTCAATAAAAGAGTGTTGTCAAGCTAAAATTGCTTTTTTGATATCAAAAGTTGGGTTGTATGTTGTTAGTGTATTCGGTGAAGGGCATAGCCACCCATTGTCCACCCCAAGTAGAACATTTTTGTTAAGAGCTCACCGTTTTCTTTCTAGTGCCCACAAATGTTTGTCTTAACAACTTAGCATGGTAAATATACATTCGCATCAGCAGTTCAATTTTCTTGGAGTCCAAGCGGGAGGGATAAAAAATATTGGTTGTACACAAAGAGATTTATATAACTACGAGAGGGATAGACATAAAGAGATAAGTGGTCACGATGGAGATTTATTGCTCGAGTATTTTAAAATTGAATAAGGCAAGAATCTTTCATTTACTTTTAAAATTCAGGCAGATTAGGTAAAACATATTGCTTGTTGTTTTTAGGCTGATGGAACATCTAGACGGGCTTATAACTTTTTTGGCGATATAGTGATATTTGATACCACATACAACACTAATCGTTATGAAATGATCTTTGCACCATTTATGGGGGTCAATAATCATGGCCAGACAATTGTATTCGCTTGTTTTTTTTATCTGATGAGACAATAGATTCATTTGTTTGACTTTTCAAGCAATTTCTAGAAGCTAAGCCTGGTGATGCCCCAAAGATTATTATCACTGACCAAAATCCAACAATGACAAATGTTATATCTGTAATTTTTTCAAATACTTATCACAAGTACTAAAGTTGACATATTTTGACTAAGTTTTCAGAAAAGTTAGATTTGGTTAAGTATAGCCACTATTATTCATAGTTTTTCAGATTGCATATGGAAGTTAGAATTGAAGGAAGAGTTTGACTTAAATTGGTTGGAGCTTGTTAAGAGAAGTGGGTTGAGCGACAATAAATGGCTAAAGTCAATGTATGAGATTCACTCAAAATGGGAGCCTGTGTAATGACCCTAAAATTCGGCTCCAATAACCTCGGATCTGGTCCGTTAAAAGTAACCTCAATCCTGAGTTTAAACTAATTATATTTGACTTATAAATCACAAGCAAATACAATTATTACTATACACCAGGTATTAAACCTTAAATGGGTAAAATTTTCAATATCATTCTATTCCAGAATCGAAATATTTAAACATTTTTATTACACTTCTTAATCATATGAATAATGATTTAGCATACCAACCTGTCACCCTTATACATAAAGGACAACATCTGAAAATAATTTAAAATAATTTATATATGTTCTTTTAACATTTCGGTTTGCTAATCTATAGCACATTTAAGACATAAAAATCTTCACAAGTAATACCCACATAGATAATTTATTATATCGCAGGGTTTTACTATAAAAGCACATACGCTTCGATCTTGATGATTTGTTAGTCAATCTTCCTCTTCGCTTCTACCAGAGTAATCAGCTTCCTCAAGCTTTTCTGTAATGTTTTATTTTAAGCAAGAGTGAGCACGACGGCTCAGTAAGTCTAACAGTTTCACATAACATATAAACATATTTCATCATGCCTTATGCTTTGCAATGACTACATATTTCATGCATATCATGCTTTGTATTTACTCTATGATTCATGTTATTCATGCATGTCATTTACAATTGTATACAGTTTAATATGTATAGAGCAATCAACTTAATCATCTACTGCATATCAACAGTTTATTTCAACTTGTATCACAAAAGCACATTACCACATTATTGCACATAATAACATATGCACACATAATAATTTTATAATATTCTAAATTAGGCACATAATGCAACACGTTCTGAAAAAAACTTGTCTGAACTTGTATAACCAACTTACGCTAATCTTTCACGTTCCTTGCATCACCTATACAGTATGTGAGATCAACGGTGCACAATATCAATCACAGTTTGACTCAATACTAAATCTTTATTGAACCAGTGACGTCATAAATACATAAAAAAAATATATTATTAATAATTAATAAAATTTTAAAATATCTAATTTTTTATAAGTTAAAATATAGTAAAATAATGTTATAATATTATTAAAAATATTTTTGTAAAAAAAAATACTTGAAAACCGGGTCACCGGTTCAACTACCGGTTTTACCGGTTGAACCGGTGGTCAACCGGTTTTTGACCGGGTCGTTGAATTTCTAGTTTTTTTACTGGACCGGACCGAAAAGTCGACCGGTTCCGGTCGAACCGCGGTCTGATCCGATTTTCTCAACATTGTAATATTCAACTGTAAGGTTTCTCTCCCAAATATCCCTATGCATCATTCATTTTTCATACTAGTTCTTATAATCTTATACTTATACCCCGTCGTATATGTATGTATACACACACACTCAGCACCCCAAAGTGTGTGTCATTGTTAAAATTTGCACATTAATATTTAAAACGTATCTAAGTCTATCATAATTTTTTTTACTAAACAAAATGTAGCTTCCGTACATTGAACCGATCAAAAGTGACTGAATATTCTTTTAAATCCATTTTCTAAAGGGCAAAATGGATAATTCTTGTTTAAGAAAATTAAAAACATTAATAAAATAAATAAATAAACTACACCACCAAATATAACTCAAATCCCAACCCTAATCTCCAAATCATTTGTTCATCATCTTTAATTTCCAAATTCTAACTATCAACACCCAACCCCAAATGTAATCATTCATCATCTTCATCTCCTACTCCACTGTAGCAACAATCTAAAACCAAAATCACAAAAATAAAACACATTTTTCCCATATATATATAATTTGTGTATGTGTGTGTATACATTTTTTTTTCATATATGACTATATGTATATATATAGTAGTGCACAGTCGGCTATGACAATGATTTTTTTGAGCTACGGCGACGGTTCAGCCGTAGACCAGAAATATCTATGGCGACGGTTAAACTGTCGTCGAAGTCCAAAAAAACCGTCGCTATAAGCGACTGTACACTCCATTCATTTTCCCCACATATATATAGCATTCTCTCTCTTAAAAAAAAGCAATCAGGGTACCAAATCAAATATAATAGGAAGTGAATTCTTGCAGCTATGTTCCCGTGCATCAACCCGGTGGCGAACTAGGGTGAGTTGGAGGTGATCTTTGCAAAAATTGAACCCTTTATTTCTTTCAGCAGATTAGCTTTTCTTATCATTTTCTTCAAAAAAACATTCTTTCTGTCAATGTTCTTGATAAAATTTTCTTTTGATATGATGCAGGGGATGGTTATTAATCTGGGTGATGTTAAAGGTTGAAATTATTGTGTAAATAGATTTAATAGTGATGGTAATGATGATGATGATTCGTGCGGGTGATGATGATGATGTTTCATGCTAGTGGTGGAGGTGATGTCTTGCAAACGATGGTAATGTTGCCTTGCTAGTGATGGTTAATAATGGTCTGAAATTAATTTGGTGATAAGGTTTGGGTGTAGGTTTAGCGGAGAAGATGAATATTTAGAATCGACCATTTTCGGCTGGTTAAATGTATGAAATGTGCATTTTATTTAGCGAAATTTTTTTTTAAAATGTATTTAAATACATTTTAAATATTAGAGTGTAAACCTCAACAATGTTATAAATTTGGGTTGTAAAGTGTAGTTTAGTATATATATATATATATATATATATATATATATATATATATATATATATATATATATATAGTTTTTAATGTTTCAGATTAAAAATTATAATATGTCGTCTTTTTACACTAATAGTGGCAGATGTCGTTAGTAATAGCAGCAGATGACACAATTACTTTAATGCGCCTAATTTCAACAAATTATTGAAACCTTCTGATGCCCATCCACCGGGATTAATAATGAATGAACTGAAACAAAATCAACTCAAACCTTCTGATTTCCAATCTTTGGTATTAGTAGCGGAAGCACTATGAATCTTCTGTTGTCTACTTACTACTATATTACCAACGGATGATATATTTTCTGTATTACAATGTTGCCAATATCACATGTTGCTAATATCAGGGGTAGTAGAGTAATTATGCCATCCACTAATATAACTAGCGGCATATGCTAGTAATAGTAGCGGGTCGTTGGTTAAAATGGCAGATGACAGGTTGTTCTTTAATTTAATGCGAATGTTCTAGATTTCTATAAACGGTTATAAATCTGTTTACTCAAGAATAGACCATTATAACTAAGTAAAATCATATACATGTAGATGAATTTTATAACAAAATTAGATTGCGATTAATATATAATTTTAAAAATTAAGATAGAATAATAGTATTTGAATCTCTCTTTAATTCTTACTTATCTCATGTCGTATTCATATATGTCAATATTTTTTATTGACATAAATTTATCGTCATGTGTATAACAGGATTTTAACAATTAATGGATCACTTTCTATACCTGAGGTCTATATAATTAATGATAAATTAGGTAAAAGGTAGTCGTTGGGAACCCTTTCATTAAAATCATGTACATAGGCAATTTTGAATCCGATTATCATGAAATTATTTTTGATCAATTGACCAATACAATGTCGACACGCAGGTCGAGAGATGTTCTTTCTCTGTGTGTCAACACTATATTGATCAATTGACTAAAGTTAATTTTATGATAACCGGATCAAGCAAATTTATAGGCATAAGGCTGTTGGGTCAACCACAAAAAAATATGGCGCACAACTTTGTTATTAACGGTGATATTGTATGTTTTTCTGTTTTCGGTTTTCGTTTATGAATTTGACAAAAAGTATAAATTTTAGCTTAAATATTATTTGAAAATCCGAAAGTTTAATTATCATTACTTCTAAAAAACCTAGTATCATGAACAAAGTTAGCATATTATATTTGATGTTTAAGGAAATTTCAATAAATTTTTGTATTTATAATTATTTTCCTTTCTTTTATTTTGCACACACTAGTGTCACAATTTTAAAGCATACCCTGAATGAATGACTGGGGAGTTGAAGGATTTGAGTTCATATATGTACTTCACAAAATGGGGCAAACTTGACATACTATAATGTTGTAGTATTAATCATGAATAATATAAAGTATGGTTTATGCTATGTCTTGCTGCTTCAAAATTAAACAACTTCATGCATACTAATGTTTCAGGAGAGTTTTTTTTTGCTGATTTTAGGAGTATGTAACATTATTTTATTTATTTGCAAAAGTAGTATCTAATATATATCATGAACCTATCCCGTCTCAAAATGAGAACTTCGCTGTGTATTATATATGGGCCGTCATATTTAGACAATTTCTATAAAATAAATTTTATAGAAATTAACAAAATTTAATTATACGGTTCAAAATAAATAAATAAAATATTGATAATTTTATCTTTTATTTTACATACAAGTATTTTGATACCAAACCCTAAAACCTTAATATGCATTAACAAATTAAGTTAAAATCGATCATTTGAGGGTGAAGATATTTATAAATACCACCAGTATATTAGTTGTGCTAGGTGCCACATAACTAATGAACTTATGGATCGAGTCATTCGATTCCAAGTCGATACGAGTGCTGTCAACACAATTAATATCAGAATGTGACATGACAACATTAAAGAGATCAAAACAGTTGTTTGTTGTGAATTCACCTAAATAATTTTGGTTTCGAGAAAGAAAAATTTAATAATTTTAGTCCTAATAAGTGGATCAGTAGCTGTCCCCTAAATTTATGATACTTCTCGAATTCTATTAAAAAAAAATTATTAGGAGTGCCGACGATCCTACATAGTACAACTTGACAATCTTAGTGGGGTGTTGTGAATCTGCATATGCGTACGGCTTTCTTTTAATGTATGCTAAGAAGCGCAAATTGACCCACTTGACTTTCTTCATTTTATGTGGGGATAGAGTTTTTATGGCAGTTCCATTGTTGACCCGACGGACCACGCCAATTTGTCGTAAAAAAGGGGGTTCCGCTTAACCAGCCAATAAATACGTCCATCAGCAGCTATATAAGAACGATCCAGTGTAGTCCAAACCACAGACAGATCAATAGTCGTTCATCCATGGCAATGGCACAATATCTCAATCTCAATCTCCCAAACCATCATCACCGCAGAGCCCAAACCACCACCACACATCCTTCAAAGATCCAGAGCAACCACCAACCCCAGACCACAACAGATCCACAAATTAGAACTGAGAACCCAATCCAAGCAGGATAATCGGTGAAGGAAGCGTCGGTAGGTCAACAGTCCATGTATACCAACGAATTGAGTGGAACCACGGAATAGAAACCATCGAGCACTGCAATAAGAACCATGTATTTCGTCCAATAAACAAAAAGGCACTCGGGTTACATAGAGGAGCCACCTACAAATCCAAATTGGAACAATATCTCCAATGAAACACTAGCAAAGAGGCCAGAATCCAAAGACACCCATACTAGTTTTGAAATCCAATCATGAAAGCACATACAAAATTAGAATGGGAAAATCATAAGAGAGGCCAACATACATGGGAAAGCCACCCCTCCCAACAAACCCAGATCAAAGAAGGTAAAGGGTCATACATAAACAATAACCCAGAATCCGACTAGAAAGTAAATCAAGAAAAATCAAATATTAATATGAATAAGGCATGCACGATTTCTATCGAATATTTTCAAATACGGGAGAAATTGAAATAAGTTTATATTTGGGGGATACTTTTGTAATTAATCTTTTTAGTTTTTACTTAAATTAAGGTACTTTTGTACTATCTTAATTTTATAATATTTTAAGTTGTTAGGTGTTAAAATTTGGAAAAAAGACTATTTATACTCACTGTTAATTATAATAAATTTTTTTGGAGTTCGACCTGTGATTTTTACCTCTTAGTTTTTAGAGGGTTTTTCAGGTAAAATTTGATATTTTGTGTTTGATTTATTTTCGTACTATTATTTTTTGTGGTTTTTATTTATTTGGTGAAATTATATTATTTATTTAACATGTTTTGTTATTTAATTTATCAAAAACGGTTCTAATTAGAGTAATTTTTCCATCAAGAAATGCATTGTACTTCTACTTTTTGTTTTACCATGATGCTAAAAAAGGGTAAATTTTGTTTTAATTAGAAGATAAAACGAGAGCCTAATATTAAATCAACATTATTTTTAGAGGCTAAAGAGAACAAAAGAATAATATTTCTTTTATTCTAAATTATAAGATTAATATTGACTTTTGAAAAATTAATTTTAAATATTTTAAAACTTAAAATTGAGATTAATTCATTTAATTTATCACAATATAATTATAAATACTATAAACAAGTTAAAAAGTATTACTAGTTATAAGATTTATTATTTTAAGAATTTAAATAAATTATGTTAATTTTAAATTTAACAATATTTTAAATTAATTTTTAAGAAGTTAATAATAATTTTATAATTCAAAATAGATGGAGTAGTTAATAATTGTCAACATACATCTTTTATGCAAATTTATTAATTCTCACGTCGAAAATTTCTCTCTTATATAAATGTAGTCGTCTTGTTTACTATTTATGTTAGTCAAAATCACCAGACAAAAAAACATTTAATATTTACAAATTGCAAGTATGCTTGAGTAAGACAAGTGATCCCCCATCATATACGCGTAGGTGCGATTGGGCTTAGAAGTTAATGAAAACTAATCAATTTGGCATAAATATGCAAATAGTGATGTTATAATTTTTGGCAAAACGTCCTTTAATTTTATTTTAATTATTTCATAATTTTTATTTGATAATTATCCTTGTACTATTTTGCATGGGGACAATATCGTCTTTCGTAGGTATAAGAGGTAATGACATGACATTAAAGAGAAAAACTAAATTCTAACATAAAATTTTGAGTTACTTTTATTATTTTTTTTCTTTTATTCCTTCTTATCAGTAGCATAATTCAAAATAAAATTTTTACAATTAATTTCATCTAATCCAATCTTTAAGTACAAAATTTTAGCAAATCACATTAAAAATTTATAATTACTTTGTACATAATTAAATTCTAATAAAAGAATAAAATTAAATTCAGTGTTTAATGATTAAAAATACTGTTCTTCTATTATTATTATTATTATTGAATTCAGTTGAAATAAGTAAGTACTTCAAAAATTAAATATTGGATTTAATTAATATTTTTTAATTTATTTTCATTTTTATGTAGAAATTAAATATAAAAATTTGTATTTTTAAGTTTTAGTTTTGATTTGTCAAATTTTATTTTTATTTATTTATATATATATATATATATATATATCTAATTACTAAAAATTTGTACATAAAAATTGGAAGAGATTAATTATGAAAGATTTATTTTGAGTTATACTATTGGTAAAAAGGAATATAAGTAAAAATACTACAAAAAATTAAAATTTCACGTTAGCATTTAGTTTTTCTTTTTAATATCATGTTATTACATCTCAGACCTAGGTTTAAATACTATAAAAAAAATTAAAATTTCTTTTTAGTTTAAGTATGACATTAAAACTGACATATAGGTTAAAAGTACAAAAGCATTTTTCAGTCTTTCGGTTGTTTTATTTCCATCTAATTAATGAAAAGTCTATGGACTGATTTTTGGGTTCGAAAGTTGTGACAAAATTTAATAATTTAAATTTAATTTAGATGTATATAAATAATAATTTATATTAAATTTTATAAAAAAAATTATTAAAATAAATATTATAAATATTTTAAAAGACAAAAAAAAAATAAAAAAAATAAGTCCTATTGTTAAACTCGATCACTAAGATTGGTCCTTAGAATTACTCTTTAATTATTGACTAAGTAGCGTTTTTCAACCCATAAGTCCGATGAACAGGAAGTAAACCAATGGCCATTGGTCCTTGTACTTTGTTATTTGGCTGGCAGCTCAAATCTTATAAATGCCGAAAAAATCAACGCTACCTAATGTTTAGAATTTTGTTATATATAATGATAAATTTTTGTAAATAATAATATGATATTGGTAAAAAAGAATATGAGTAAAAATACTACAAAAATTTAAAATTAAAATTTCATATTAACATTTAGTTTTTCTTTTTTTATATCATATTTTTACATCTCAGACCTAGGTTAAAATACTATAAAAAAAACTAAAATTTCTTTTTAGTTTAAGTATGACATTAAAACTGACATATAGGTTAAAAGGACAAAAGCATTTTTCAGTCTTTCTGTTGCTATATTTCCATCTAAGTAATGAAAAGTTGTGACAAAATTCAGTGATTTAGGTGTAATTTAGATGTATATAAATAGTAGTGTACACTAAATTCTGTAAAAAATTTTATCAAAATAAATATTTTAAAAGACAAGACTGATTCTCCTAGAATTACTCTTTAATTAATGATTAAGTAGCGTTTTTCAACCCAAAGGTAGGAGGAACAGGAAGTAAACCAATGGCCATTGGTCCTTGTACTTTGTTACTTGGTTTGGCAGCTCAAATTTTATAAATGCCGAAAAAAATTAATGCCAATTAATATTTAGAATTTTGTTATATATAATGATTTTTGTAAATAATATTATGTAAATTTTTTATATATTTATTTTTTTATCTCATATATTTAAATATTTTGATACTTAATATTAATATAAATTTGTCACGATATGTAACTAGCTAATTACTAAAATATTATAATCAAGAAAGAGTTATGTGAAACAAAAATTGATGACAAAAAACGAAATGAATAAGAGCTTATCATAAAGTATACTCCTTCCGTTTTATAAAAGAGTTTTATTTGCAAAAAATTATACATAATAAGAATATATTTTGATTTCATATTTTTTTTAAAAAAAATAAAAAAATTGTGAGTTTAATTAATAACTTCATAATGCCATTATGATTAAAAAGTTTGAGTATATTCTGTTTTTTTTTTTACTACGATCAATAAAATTGAAATTTATTTCAGAAAATAACATTTATTTTAGATCAGAGAGTAAAGAAAAAGAGTCATGGTATAGAGTACGTAGTTTTAAGATCAAAAGAACACACAACATATCATTCAAAGGAAATGAATTGTAAAATGATATGTATATTTCTAGCGTAACTTTTTCTTTTTCATCTCAAATATTATCTTCACCAACTGCCACGTGTATCAGGCATTGTATAAAAAAAATTATGTCAAAAATATTTGGGGAGAATCTGGAAGCTCGCGCATGTGACGACCCCAAATCCGGGTTCCATAACCTCGAGTTTGGTTCTCACTATTCAACACATTACTAACAATTAAATACATACATTGCATTTAAATATCGCGGAATAATACATATTGGTTCCCTTCAAAAGGTTACAATACCAGGGTCTACCAACCTTAACATAAAAACAGTTCCTATCATAAGGAATTACAAAAGGTTCTTCAACAGTAAATACATATTTAAATATCTAATTAGCATGCATAAGCTAACTTAATCTCGGGCTTTTCCTTTTCCCTTATCCTTCTTCGAGCAATCGGGTCTATCTGAAAAATGGTTCATGATATAACAAGAATGAGCAACTAGTTTGCTCAGCAAGTTTAGAACAATCATGGAGATTTAATATATCATGAATGAATGAGAAATATCAATAATGATTCAACAATAGATATAACAATTGTGAATGAAACAAGATTCAAATTTTAATAAACAGACTATTTGAATCTTAAAATGCTGAGTGGTCACCAAGGACCCTGAACTAACGAGGGTACAATAGAGTTTCCTCCGACCCTTTGAGTTGTTTGGTTTTCAAGGGGATCAGCCTATTCAACCCGCTGTATATGCATTACATTTAGTCACTGGCGCCAAAATCGGTTTCCCGACACAAAATCCCCTAATTTAGGGTTGTTCAAATCTCAGTCTTAATATAAGAAATCCGCACCCAACAATGGTTTGGATAAGCTTTTAAAAGTATTCAAGTTATTGAATTTAGAAACGCAATGTCTAGCTGAACTATTAGCTTCAGACATTTTTAATACAGTTCGTGAATCAAGAACTAACAAGCTTCAAATGCACTAAGTGCGATTGTATAAACAATATGGATGTGGAATAATTTTCGATAATTAAACCACTTCAAGCTTTAACAATAAATACAAGTATGGAAACTTGTTCAACAATAATAATTGAGTAGGGTTAGAGAACTTGCCTGTCTGCTCAGCTACAATAATTGTCTAGCTTTAACTAACTTGCTTTGAAAGACCTAACATTTAATAAAGTCGGTCTAATAATTAGTACGGCGTATTTACATAACTATACGCTTAATACTGAACTTATTTACCACACATAAGTACTAACACATAATTGACATTAGTCAAAACAATATTATTAACCTTATAGACCCTTAATCACTTTAGGTTAATAATTTAATAAGTTAGAAAATATTTTTCTTAAGTGTTGGACACTTATTAAACCTTTAAACAACTTATTATAATTGTTTAATTAAATTCAATTTATTTTATTAACTCAATCTCTTTTTAATTACTATTTAATCTTGATTAAATAGAAATTAATTAATTAACTCTAGTTATTATTTAAAATAAATAATAACTAATTGTACTTACTTATTATTTAATTATAATTAAATAATAAATAATTATTGACTTAGTTTTAACCTTCTTTAATTTAATTTTAATCAACCAATAATTAACTAAGTAATTATCCTTACTTATTATTTAATTAAGGAAATTAAATAATAGTTTACTAATCTTAATCCTCTTTAATTATTATTTAATGTTAATTAAATAATAATTAATTATTTAATTAATTTTAATTATTATTTAAGGTTAAATAATAATCAATTCATTCTTATTTATTATTTAAATTAAATAATAAATTATTAATCTAATAACTTAATTTTCATTAATCGTTATTTAATGCTAATTAAATAATAATTAATTACTTAATTATCCTTATTTATTATTTAATAATATTTAAATAATAAATAATTAATTTATAAATTTTATCTCTCTTTACTTATTATTTAATAGGAATTAAATAATAATTGCTAATTTATTACCTTTATTTATTATTAACATTTTAAATAATAAATAATAATAATTTATTTAACTTAACCATGGTTTAGCTAACTAGATTAATATTTAAAATATTTAAATATTAAACTTAATGAAAAATAACCTCTCCAATATTATTTTGTATTATTATTATTTTTGTTATAATTTTGAATTAATTTTCAAATATTTAAATTAATTAAAATTAACCCGAATGGCATTTTCGTAAATAAGTTGAAAAACCGGACCGATGGCAATTCTGTAATTAAGTTGAAAACTGATCCGAGGGCAGAAAAGTAATTTCGCCACGAAAAACACGGAGGGGCATTTTGGTAATTTCGCGGAAAATCAATACCGCGCATTGCGCGCGCCGACATATCTACGGTCCCAAAACGGTGCCGTTTTGGAACCCTGTTTGTTGGCTTCCGCGCATAACGCGCGGATGGATTTTCTTTACTCGCCAAAACGACGCCGTTTTATCCCGCGTCTGCCGATGAACAGTGGTCCGCGCATTGCGCGGCCGACCTTTTTTTTTTATTTTCCAGCAGATTGTGAACAGTGCATTTTTAACACAAATTATACCTTCAATAAATCTTTAACTTCACAATAAAAATCCAAAAAAATTACCAATCACCTTATATCAATTTATAACATGAAAATTTAATTTTTCATGATTTAATATTAAAAAAATTTTATAAAAAATTTTTACATCACATAAACTACTATAAATCATAACTTTTTGTGTATAACTCCATTTTAAGTGATTCGAACTTTGTTTTTCTCATAATTTAATGTTCTATAATATTAGAACATCAAACCTAAGTTTTACAAAAATATTTTTGGTAATATATTTCAAAACTTGTTTACACACTACTAAACACATATTTTAGCATATAAAATATACCAAAATACAAACCAAACATATTAAACTCAAGCATGGCATAAATATTACCTCTACACATTAATAATTATATTAACATGCTTATACTAACATGGTGATTTATTTAATTTAAAAACAAAACTTTATTTAAAATAACCATTACCTTGATTTAATGGCTATCTTTCTTTTTCTTCCAAAGTAGGTGATGAATGAAGATGACATGCACCAAGAACTCCTTCTCCTCTCTTAGTATTTTGCTCTCACTATTTTCTCACTCTCAAATGCTCTCTAGCTCTCTCTTTTGTTTGAAAATAAAAGATGAGAAATGATTTTCAAAATCTACTAAATTGTAAGTATACTTACAATGGGCATAGATATAAAATCTATATCTATCAAATTTCCATAATGAGAGAGCAAGGATACTTACACAAGAAAGCTAGCCATACATAGTTGGTGAAAAGAGGCATGGTTTATGTACTTAAAAAAAATAAAACAAGCAACCATTATTTAATTAAATGAAAAATAAAATAAAACAAAACCTCACTTTTTCTCTCTCATTCATGCATGTCGGCTGATCTCCCTTCTTTTGTCCCAAATTAAGTGTCACTTTTTACTTTTTAAACAATTAATAGTTAATTTAAGTATTTTCCAAGTGGGCCAATCATTGGGCTTTAATTTAAAATACCAATTGGGCTTCTATTAAATTGTTTGGGCTACTAAATTGTCAAATTTTATTATTCTCCACTTGGGCTACTAATTGACCCATGTTGGGCTAATTTAATAATTTACATTAATTATTCAATCCATGATTAAATACATAAATAGGTTGAATAATTAATTAAATATTTTAACCCATAAGTATTAAATTACTAAATGGACTAATAAATATTATTATTAATATTTCACATTATTTACATTAATTAATAATCATATTAATTAATTTATTATATTTAATTCACTCATTATATTCAATTTAATTGAATATTTAAATAATAGGAAACTTATCAATTATTTTGATATTAAAACTTTAGGGTTTATTCACTAATTTAATAACATATTAGTGACCCCCTTTAATTAATTTTAGTAATTAATTACATAATTATTTAATCACATAATTAATTAATCACATAAAAAGATTTAAATAATCTCATAAAACTAACTCGTTGGAAATTAAATTAATATTTTAATTAATAAAAATGTGGAAATTCTAGGACATTACATTCTCCCCTCCTTATAAAAATTCCGTCCTCGGAATTGTAAAAATAAGGTTACTCAAATAAAAACGGGTAATTTGTCCTCATTTCCTCCTCTAATTCCCACGTAGATTCTTCAATGGCGTGATTCCTCCAAAGTACTTTGACAGAATGAATTATCTTATTTCTCAGTTTCTGTTCCTTCCTATCGAGTATCTGAACAGGAACTTCTTCATATGATAAGTCCTTCCCGACTTGAATTGGCTCATACGAGATAACGTGCTTGTAGTCTGGTTTGTATGGCCGCAATACCGACACATGAAACACATTGTGAATATGTTCCAATTCAGGAGGTAAAGCTACCTCGTATGCTACTTCACCCACTCTTCTCAATATTTCGAACGGTCCTATGAACCTTGGACTCAATTTCCCCTTCTTTCCAAACCTGATCTTCCCTTTCCAGGGAGATACCTTAATGAACACAAAACTCCCCACCTCGAAGTCTCGTTTCTGTCGATGTAAATCGGCGTATTTCTTTTGACGGTCTTGAGCTGCTACTAGCCGAGCTCTTATTACCTTGATAATTTCTACCGTCTGTTGAACCAATTCTGGCCCCAACAGTCGGCGTTCTCCTACCTCATCCCAACATAGAGGTGTTCTGCATTTTCTGCCATATAAAGCTTCGTAAGGCGGCATACCTATGCTCGCATGATAACTGTTGTTGTATGCAAACTCAACTAGTGGTAGGTGGATTTCCCAACTGCCCTTGAAATCCATTACGCAGGCCCTGAGCATATCTTCCAATGTCTGAATTGTTCTCTCACTTTGCCCATCGGTCTGCGGATGATACGCTGTACTCATTCTCAACTGTGTCCCCAATCTCTCCTGAAGACTTCTCCAAAATTTTGACGTGAAGCGCGGATCTCTGTCTGACACAATCGATACCGGCACCCCATGTCTTGAAACTATCTCTTTGATGTACAGTTTGGACAACTGATCCAAACTGAACCTGATCTTGATCGGCAAAAAGTGCGCTGACTTTGTTAGCCGATCCACAATCACCCAAATTGCGTCATATCCCTTCTGTGTTGCTGGAAGTCCTACCACAAAATCCATTGTGATATGCTCCCATTTCCACTCAGGAATTTCTAACGGCTGTAACAATCCACTTGGTCTCTGATGTTCGGCCTTTACCCTTTGACAAGTTAGGCATCGGCTGACACATTCTGCAACCTCCCTCTTTAAATTCGGCCACCAAAAATGCTGACGTAGATCTTGATACATCTTCGTACTCCCCGGATGTATCGAGTATCTCGTACTGTGGGCCTCTTGCAAAATTTCCTCTCGTAATTCAGGCACTAGCGGTACCCAAACACGATTTTCAAATCTCAGCAATCCCATGCTATCAATTTTAAACTTGACCTCTTCTCCATCGGTCATCCTCTTCCGGATTCTGTCACATTCCTCATCTTTGTCTTGAGCCTCTTTCACCCTATCTAACAAGGTTGGGCTCACCTCGACTTCTATTGACTCGTTTGGACTTCTCACTTCCAACTCCATTCGAGCCATCTCTTGAACCAATTGTTCTTGATCTGTCAATATGAACAATTTCTCCCTGCTCTTTCTACTCAGAGCATCCGCTACTACGTTGGCCTTGCCGGGATGATATAGAATTTCACAATCATAATCTTTGATCAATTCCAACCATCTCCGTTGCCTCATATTCAGCTCCTTCTGTGTGAAGATATACTTCAGACTCTTATGGTCTGTGAATATCTCACATTTTTCTCCGTACAGATAATGTCTCCAAATTTTAAGGGCAAATACTACCGCTGCCAGCTCCAAGTCGTGGGTAGGATATCCCTTCTCATAATCTTTTAATTGCCTGGACGCATACGCAACGACTTTGCCATTTTGCATAAGCACACAGCCAAGTCCCTTGTGCGATGCATCACTGTAGACCGTAAAGCCTCCTGTATCGTCTGGTAAGGTCAATACAGGTGCTTCACTAAGTCTTTTCTTTAACTCCTGAAAACTTTCCTCACACTTCTCCGTCCACACGTATTTCACCGTCTTTCTTGTTAAGTTGGTCAACGGTGTTGCTATCTTTGAGAAGTCTTGAATGAACCTCCGATAGTAACCCGCTAACCCTAAGAAACTTCTTACTTCTGTCGGCGTCCTTGGTTGCTCCCAATTCATCACCGATTCAACCTTCGCCGGATCAACCGAAACTCCCTCCTTGTCAATAACATGACCTAAAAATTGAACTCTCTCCAACCAGAATTCACACTTTGAAAACTTAGCGTACAACCGCTCCTTCCGTAAAATCTCCAACACCAATCTTAGGTGTTCAGCATGCTCTTCCTCCGTTTTCGAATACACCAAAATATCATCAATGAACACGACTACAAATTTATCCAAGTATTGCTTGAATATTCTGTTCATCATGTCCATAAATGCGGCTGGCGCATTTGTTAGTCCAAACGACATCACCAGAAACTCATAATGCCCATATCGAGTTCTGAATGCCGTCTTGGGTACATCCTCCTTCCTGACTTTCAACTGGTGATAACCAGTCCTTAAGTCAATCTTTGAAAAGCACTTCGCCCCTTTCAATTGATCGAAAAGATCGTCAATTCGTGGTAACGGGTACTTGTTCTTAATTGTTACTTTATTTAGCTCCCTATAATCCATACACAGTCTCATCGATCCATCCTTCTTCTTTACAAACAGCACCGGTGCTCCCCATGGAGAAACACTTGGCTGAATGTACTTATTATCTAACAACTCCTGCAATTGCACCATCAACTCTTTCAACTCTACCGGAGCCATTCTGTATGGTGCCTTTGATATCGGCGCTGTCCCCGGTACTAAATCAATCGTAAATTCTATCTCTCTGTCCGGCGGTAAACCTGGCAGTACATCTGGAAAAACATCCATGAACTCTCTAACTACTGGTATTTGCTCCATCTCGGGACTCACCACTTGTGTATCAACCACATGAGCCAAATACCCTACACAACCTTTCTTCAATAATTTCTTGGCTTGCATCATCGTCAGACAAGAAGACTGTCTTGACGATTTGCTGCCATAAAATACGACCTTAGACTTATTTGGTGTCTTAAGGTGTATGCACTTCTTCTGACAATCAATTATCGCCCCGTGGTTAAACAACCAATCCATCCCAAGTATTACATCAAATTCCCCCAGACGTATTGGAATTAGATTCACATTTAATTTCTGACCCCTGATTTCAGCACAACAATTTCTATGTATGTACTCTACCGGAATCACTTCCTTATTAGCAACTTCTATGTTCATTGAGTTTTCTAGTTTGTCTCTAGGCAATTCTAACCGTCTAGCGAAATCATCAGACACAAATGAACAGGTAGCACCCGAATCAAACAATACATATGCATTTATATTATTGATCGGAATAATACCTGACACCACGTCTTTTGACCCCACGGCATCTTGCACCGTCATATTGAAAGTCCGGGCTGTCGGCTTGTTCTGTGGTACCGGTCCCCCGATAGTCAGTTTGCTGTTATTGCCCTTGTAGCCGCTACCCCCGTCATTCTTCTTCTTAGGGCAATCCTTAATCAGATGGTCAGATGCTCCGCAAGAATAGCATCTCCCTTTCTTTGGGAGGGGACAATCTGGAGAAATATGTCCCACCTGACCGCAATTGTAGCATGTATTCTTTCCTTTCCTGCATTCCCCGAAATGGGCCTTTCCACATATATTACATATCGGCTTTTTCTGGGTATTTCCTTGCTGATTTCCCGAGTTCCTATCGTTGTTGCTGTTGTCCCACTTACGCTTATTGTTGTTATTATTGCCTCCGTTGTTACTGCTCTTGCTTCCCCCTTCATTTTTCTTCTTATTTCTCTCTTGGTTAAACTTGGTCAACGCGTCGCTTCCACCTTCAGCAATGATTGACTTCTCCAGCAACGTTGCGAACGAGTCAATCTGCAGTACCGCTACCTTGTTGAATATCCAAGGTCTCAACCCATTCTCGAATCTTCTGGCCTTGCGTTCCTCCGTATCCACTTGATGTGGAGCGAACCTGGCCAACTCATTGAATTTTGCCGCGTACTCCGGTACCGACATGTTCTCCTGTTTCAGCTCTAGAAATTTTACTTCCATCCTACTTTTCATACTCTTTGGAAAATAATTCTCATCGAATATTTCCTTGAATCTTGTCCATGGCACTACACCATCCCCAGCCCTATTCTGATTGGCTTCCCACCAGAAATTGGCTTCTCCCTTCATCATGTAGGTAGCAAAGATTGTCTTTTGCTCTTCAGCTACTCTTGCGATAACGAACGCTTTCTCTATCTCCTTTATCCAGGATTGGGCCTCTATCGGGTCCGACGTTCCCCTAAACTCTGGCGGTCCCACCGCTTTAAAGTCTTTGAAGTTTGCCAACTGATTTGGTGGTGGTGGTGGATTTGCTACTACAGGGTGGCGGTTTTGCATCGCCTCAGCTAGCATGTCGACAAAGTTTTGCATTGGGTCTACGTTGTGTCCCCCCGCGTCGTTGTTAACTGACTCTTCTACCCCCTGGTTCCTTGGTGGTTGTCTACGTGGCCTCATTTTCTGTTATAAACAAAAATTTACATTATTATACTAATTTCATCTTTTTCATTTCATTATTTTGTATCTTAGACAATGTTTAGCTAAAATACAAGTAATTATTTCAATACGCATATAAACATAATTTCAACTGCATTTATATTCATATGCTAAAACAGTAGTGCGTAGCACTTTACATCAAAAGCATACCGCTACAAATGCTTCTATCCCTGAGAAGCTACAAAAGATGGGATCTGACATATCCTACAACTTCCTAGAGTTGGGATTTAGTGACATATTAACCCTCTAATAAAACAAAAGTTGGGTTATACTGCATCTATTTACATACGAAATTAGAAAACAACTACCACTACTGAGTGCGCATCCCCCTACGGATCGCGTCGTCATACTCCTCATCCCCGATGGCCATCACCACATCCCTGCTGATGGTGTGCATAGACTGGCCCTCTTCAGCTGGGTAATAGTACACCCTGCTCTGAAGTCTACCATATGAAGACCGGTAGACATAGCTAAGTCTATCCGTCCTCACCCGCTTCTCGCGGACCTCCTCCTCTAACTCCATCATCTGGCCATGAGCGGCATCCCGCTGTCTCTCCATCTCTATCCGATCCTCTATCGCCTCCTGCCAGTGTGCACGGATGGCGTCCTTCTCTGCCTGTACTTGCTGAACCTTCAGCTCAGCCTCTGCCAACCTAGTCTCAGCTACTGCCAGTTTGGCCTGCAGCTCTACGTCCTGATCTACCAGCTGATGAGTTAGCACCGCAAAGTGCTCCACTGAATCCTCGTACTCCTGTACCTGATCCTCCAGTCCTACAATCCTCTCCTTCAGCTCTGTGTTCTCGCCAGAGAACTGGTAAGCCGCATCCCTATACTGATCTTCCATGTGCTGATGGGTCAGATTCTGTTCCTCCAAATGTTGGACCCTTGCCTCCAGCTCCTCGTTCCTAGTGGTCAGTCCATCTATGATGTCAGCGGCAGTGGTGCCCATGCCATCAGCTGACTCCTCCTCCTCAGACTCCTCCGACTCTGCCTCATCCTCACTGTAAGGCCTCATGACTCCGCCCCAGACGGGCTCCACGCGATCCCCCTCCTCAGGATCCGACTCTGGCTCCTCTATGGGTGCAGCCACCAGCGGCTGTGCAGTATCCATATGGATATCAATATAGTCCTCCTCAGCAGTGCGACTCGACTGTCCGATCTCTGCCATCCTATATCATAAAACAATAACACACGTTAGTACAGCAATAAAATATATTCATTGATGAAATGAAATGATATTTTATCATGTACATCTCGGCTCGATGGATTTTCTCAATCCATCTCCAAAAATACACAACATGATGAATCTCCCCGATTCATCCCCTAACGCACTCGATATGAGTTTAATACTAAGGTTATAACTTAGGTTTCGCAAATCCTAACGTTTCTAACCTACAGCTCTGATACCAACCTGTGACGACCCCAAATCCGGGTTCCATAACCTCGAGTTTGGTTCTCACTATTCAACACATTACTAACAATTAAATACATACATTGCATTTAAATATCGCGGAATAATACATATTGGTTCCCTTCAAAAGGTTACAATACCAGGGTCTACCAACCTTAACATAAAAACAGTTCCTATCATAAGGAATTACAAAAGGTTCTTCAACAGTAAATACATATTTAAATATCTAATTAGCATGCATAAGCTAACTTAATCTCGGGCTTTTCCTTTTCCCTTATCCTTCTTCGAGCAATCGGGTCTATCTGAAAAATGGTTCATGATATAACAAGAATGAGCAACTAGTTTGCTCAGCAAGTTTAGAACAATCATGGAGATTTAATATATCATGAATGAATGAGAAATATCAATAATGATTCAACAATAGATATAACAATTGTGAATGAAACAAGATTCAAATTTTAATAAACAGACTATTTGAATCTTAAAATGCTGAGTGGTCACCAAGGACCCTGAACTAACGAGGGTACAATAGAGTTTCCTCCGACCCTTTGAGTTGTTTGGTTTTCAAGGGGATCAGCCTATTCAACCCGCTGTATATGCATTACATTTAGTCACTGGCGCCAAAATCGGTTTCCCGACACAAAATCCCCTAATTTAGGGTTGTTCAAATCTCAGTCTTAATATAAGAAATCCGCACCCAACAATGGTTTGGATAAGCTTTTAAAAGTATTCAAGTTATTGAATTTAGAAACGCAATGTCTAGCTGAACTATTAGCTTCAGACATTTTTAATACAGTTCGTGAATCAAGAACTAACAAGCTTCAAATGCACTAAGTGCGATTGTATAAACAATATGGATGTGGAATAATTTTCGATAATTAAACCACTTCAAGCTTTAACAATAAATACAAGTATGGAAACTTGTTCAACAATAATAATTGAGTAGGGTTAGAGAACTTGCCTGTCTGCTCAGCTACAATAATTGTCTAGCTTTAACTAACTTGCTTTGAAAGACCTAACATTTAATAAAGTCGGTCTAATAATTAGTACGGCGTATTTACATAACTATACGCTTAATACTGAACTTATTTACCACACATAAGTACTAACACATAATTGACATTAGTCAAAACAATATTATTAACCTTATAGACCCTTAATCACTTTAGGTTAATAATTTAATAAGTTAGAAAATATTTTTCTTAAGTGTTGGACACTTATTAAACCTTTAAACAACTTATTATAATTGTTTAATTAAATTCAATTTATTTTATTAACTCAATCTCTTTTTAATTACTATTTAATCTTGATTAAATAGAAATTAATTAATTAACTCTAGTTATTATTTAAAATAAATAATAACTAATTGTACTTACTTATTATTTAATTATAATTAAATAATAAATAATTATTGACTTAGTTTTAACCTTCTTTAATTTAATTTTAATCAACCAATAATTAACTAAGTAATTATCCTTACTTATTATTTAATTAAGGAAATTAAATAATAGTTTACTAATCTTAATCCTCTTTAATTATTATTTAATGTTAATTAAATAATAATTAATTATTTAATTAATTTTAATTATTATTTAAGGTTAAATAATAATCAATTCATTCTTATTTATTATTTAAATTAAATAATAAATTATTAATCTAATAACTTAATTTTCATTAATCGTTATTTAATGCTAATTAAATAATAATTAATTACTTAATTATCCTTATTTATTATTTAATAATATTTAAATAATAAATAATTAATTTATAAATTTTATCTCTCTTTACTTATTATTTAATAGGAATTAAATAATAATTGCTAATTTATTACCTTTATTTATTATTAACATTTTAAATAATAAATAATAATAATTTATTTAACTTAACCATGGTTTAGCTAACTAGATTAATATTTAAAATATTTAAATATTAAACTTAATGAAAAATAACCTCTCCAATATTATTTTGTATTATTATTATTTTTGTTATAATTTTGAATTAATTTTCAAATATTTAAATTAATTAAAATTAACCCGAATGGCATTTTCGTAAATAAGTTGAAAAACCGGACCGATGGCAATTCTGTAATTAAGTTGAAAACTGATCCGAGGGCAGAAAAGTAATTTCGCCACGAAAAACACGGAGGGGCATTTTGGTAATTTCGCGGAAAATCAATACCGCGCATTGCGCGCGCCGACATATCTACGGTCCCAAAACGGTGCCGTTTTGGAACCCTGTTTGTTGGCTTCCGCGCATAACGCGCGGATGGATTTTCTTTACTCGCCAAAACGACGCCGTTTTATCCCGCGTCTGCCGATGAACAGTGGTCCGCGCATTGCGCGGCCGACCTTTTTTTTTTATTTTCCAGCAGATTGTGAACAGTGCATTTTTAACACAAATTATACCTTCAATAAATCTTTAACTTCACAATAAAAATCCAAAAAAATTACCAATCACCTTATATCAATTTATAACATGAAAATTTAATTTTTCATGATTTAATATTAAAAAAATTTTATAAAAAATTTTTACATCACATAAACTACTATAAATCATAACTTTTTGTGTATAACTCCATTTTAAGTGATTCGAACTTTGTTTTTCTCATAATTTAATGTTCTATAATATTAGAACATCAAACCTAAGTTTTACAAAAATATTTTTGGTAATATATTTCAAAACTTGTTTACACACTACTAAACACATATTTTAGCATATAAAATATACCAAAATACAAACCAAACATATTAAACTCAAGCATGGCATAAATATTACCTCTACACATTAATAATTATATTAACATGCTTATACTAACATGGTGATTTATTTAATTTAAAAACAAAACTTTATTTAAAATAACCATTACCTTGATTTAATGGCTATCTTTCTTTTTCTTCCAAAGTAGGTGATGAATGAAGATGACATGCACCAAGAACTCCTTCTCCTCTCTTAGTATTTTGCTCTCACTATTTTCTCACTCTCAAATGCTCTCTAGCTCTCTCTTTTGTTTGAAAATAAAAGATGAGAAATGATTTTCAAAATCTACTAAATTGTAAGTATACTTACAATGGGCATAGATATAAAATCTATATCTATCAAATTTCCATAATGAGAGAGCAAGGATACTTACACAAGAAAGCTAGCCATACATAGTTGGTGAAAAGAGGCATGGTTTATGTACTTAAAAAAAATAAAACAAGCAACCATTATTTAATTAAATGAAAAATAAAATAAAACAAAACCTCACTTTTTCTCTCTCATTCATGCATGTCGGCTGATCTCCCTTCTTTTGTCCCAAATTAAGTGTCACTTTTTACTTTTTAAACAATTAATAGTTAATTTAAGTATTTTCCAAGTGGGCCAATCATTGGGCTTTAATTTAAAATACCAATTGGGCTTCTATTAAATTGTTTGGGCTACTAAATTGTCAAATTTTATTATTCTCCACTTGGGCTACTAATTGACCCATGTTGGGCTAATTTAATAATTTACATTAATTATTCAATCCATGATTAAATACATAAATAGGTTGAATAATTAATTAAATATTTTAACCCATAAGTATTAAATTACTAAATGGACTAATAAATATTATTATTAATATTTCACATTATTTACATTAATTAATAATCATATTAATTAATTTATTATATTTAATTCACTCATTATATTCAATTTAATTGAATATTTAAATAATAGGAAACTTATCAATTATTTTGATATTAAAACTTTAGGGTTTATTCACTAATTTAATAACATATTAGTGACCCCCTTTAATTAATTTTAGTAATTAATTACATAATTATTTAATCACATAATTAATTAATCACATAAAAAGATTTAAATAATCTCATAAAACTAACTCGTTGGAAATTAAATTAATATTTTAATTAATAAAAATGTGGAAATTCTAGGACATTACAGCGCACCGCATGTGGGCACAAAACACTAACACATATGTTTAGAATTCAACTTTATCTAAAAATTTAAGTCATCAGGTCTTAGACACATTTATGTATATTAATCCATTACTCTTTTAATTATTTACCCGATGTGAGATTCTAATTCACTTGTGATAGCCTTATGATCTCCCTCTCACATGTGAGTTCATCACATCAAGAGCTCCTCCTCATTTGAACACATTTTTTTCGATCACCGCACACCAATTCTTGCCTTATTATTCTAGATCATTTTTTCTCTATCGAGAGTCAACTTCCATTAAGAAATGAATATATTCTCTTCAATCACCAATTCTCGGACCCAATTTTCGGTTAAATTTATCGAGAATTCAACATCACAATTGAGAGCAATGTAAGGGAAGAAGCACCAATTCTTCATCGAGAATTTACCACCATCACGTGTCTTTTGAAGAGATTGTTCGGAATTAATTTTTGAATCACCATATATTCTTTTGAAGAGACTTATCAACCTAGGGTTAATCTTCTGTAGCTCTGATACTAGTTTTTGGAAGAGAACTAGAGAGCTCACGCACCATGTGCGTGTACACAAGACACTAATACACATATTTAAAACTTAACTTGACTCAAAAATTTAAGTCATTAAATATTAAATCTATTTATATATATTAATTCTTCACTTGTTTTATTAGGTATGTGATATAAAATTTTAAATCACTTAAGATATCTTAACAGAAAATATCAGCACGCTTTAATTGAAGAGAGAGAGAGAGAGGGAAATGTAGTCGTGATGATGACAAATTTTGCTGCAATAGTATGCCTAAAATAAACACACATAAAGAAGGGATGATTTTTTATGTAGCACATTATATATAAATTAAGTTGCAAACTTTTAATAGTAGTACTAGTTCAATTCAATGACCTTATCGGCCGGTGAGACTAATAAATGCCAAAATTTCCCAAAGAGTGAAAATAGAACCACTAGGGTTGGACTATTCAAAACGTTAACTTTAGCGGATTTAAATACTTTTCTCAGTTCTTGTAATCATATTCATGGAGATGGTTGTGAAGGTGATGGCCCTGAGGGGGGAGGGAGAAACACGTGTCAGTAGGGTGTCGGTAGACACGTGTTGTGAGCATCACACTGTATTCATGGTAAATATTAGTTGGCTAGCTATAAATTCAGCTACTTGTATATGTATTTATATGTGTATATGTGTATGCATCTATATATATGTATCTATATTTATAATGCTTTCTTACAAAAATAGTACTTTGGAGAGAAAACAAAGGAGAGAAAAACTTGTAAGTTTGGGTCATACAAGGAAGAATTAAAGAGAGAAGTCGGCTACCAAACCAGGGATCCTTACTGACTGGCCATGGACACCCCTTGGAAGTTTTAAGGTACATTATTTACTCCAAACGAAAATGGTAGAAGAATGATATATATATATATATATTATAAAATGAGAGGAAAAAGTAACCATTTTAGTATTAACAATCTTATGATTTTTGTGTGTGTTTTCTTCGTATCATATTCATGTTTTTAATTCTCTTCATTCCAACTTTCTCTCTTCCACTCTCTTATCCCTTCTACTCTCCCACGATATGATCTTATCTTTTTACATTAAATCACCGCATGCATTTACTAGTATATATAACTAGGGTTAGCAATATATGGCATGAAAATATTTTCACCAAGAGAAGGTGGAAAAAAACACATAAAGGGAATGACACATGCATCTATACATTAATTAAGGCACAAAAGTTCTAGAAAGAATGGTAGTTAGCTTTCTTATAATATTTCAAAAACAAATTAAAATGACAAAATTATTTATTGTCTCATATATGGCATGCATTATCTTGAAAGTAGCATGGCTAAAATTTCATTTTCACATTGAAAAAAATTGCATATAATATTATACGAAAATAAATCTTGTCCCTTTTTTTTTATATGAAAGTTGTATCGGTGCTCCTATTCGTGCTTTTCACTCGGTGACCCTATTTTTATTATATAGCAATGAGAATCCTGCCAATATATATGTTAGATCAATCTTTATGTTTGATCTAGCTGATGAGGTATGTGTCGTTGGAAGCTTGATGAATAAATATAAGCACTTTTGTATCCCTCTCTTTATTACACTATACTACACGTGTGCGAACAAATACCCTGCAAAGGTGCAACCTGCCACATTGAATTAAATGCTTTACAATACATATATAAATATTAACCATCAGAAAACATTTTTATTGTGGATTGATTATGTTGCTCATCTTTCTTGCGGCAGACTAAAAATTGGCCCTACCTCTCATCCTTCTTGCGGCAGGCAATTAACGCGTAATTTTGGCCATGCCTAATTGGTCCTGTCGCTCATCTTTCTTACGGCAGACCAATTTTGACTATTCCCAATAACTGATTGTTATGAATGTTTTTTCATTAACTATATATAAAGAAACAAATAAATAATTTTCTAAAGTCTTTTTGAGTTATGAAAATACTCTTTAACTTTTAAGATAAATTTAATTTTGTCTTTTTTATATTATTTTTTTAATCTTTTATTTAGGCCTTCAAATTATATAAAAGTCCTATTTATTTCACTTAATTTACACACGCATCATGTATATCACTGATTGCAAATAATAGTAAAAAGATGAGCGATGCAAATAAGATGAAATAACATAAATTTCTCCAATAAATTTTAAAAATTAATAAAGGTTTATATCTTTTCTTTTTATTTTGAAGAATGATATATAGTGCAAATGTTTGCGATATTCTTTCGTTGAGATAAATGTTAGAGAGAGATGTAATAAGTAGGTCACTCTCATAATGCTATCAAAACACATGTATTGATATATTTAGTAATTGTAATTCAGTATTAAATTATTGCAATATATAATAAGACTTTTTTTTTTCTTTTTAAATTAAAGATTTATATCTCATAAATACTTGTAACTAAAATTATTTTTGGCTCTTAATTTGTAGTACGTGGTTATGGCTCCTTGGGTGGTTCACAGCATATACTCATACGTGACAAAGGATGAAAATGAAAGGGATTTTTCCAACTTTCTGATATTTCCCTTTCTCTTATCAAGAATGCTTCACAACCAAATTTGGATTTCACTTTCTCGCTACCGAACTGCCAAAGGCAACAACAGAATAATTGACAAGGCTATTGAGTTTGAGCAAGTTGACAGAGAAAGAAATTGGTAATATTGATTATTACTTCCTCGTAATTTGTCTTATATACAATATAGTTTTGACTGCCTATTTTATTTTTTTTAATATTAAATTTTAAGATCGAGTAACATTTGTTATTATGAAAAATAGAGAGTTGATATTAATTGGACATAAATTATGAACACGGAGTTATTATTTTTGTTTAGACAAATCTGTCCTTGACAATTAACTTTGGTTATGGTAATTGGGACGCCATACTATTTAAATGACAAGGGTGTGTGCACACACATACGTTTATATATTGGATTGATTTATAGTAAATAGTGACTATAGGGGTTTAATTGGCTACCAAATCTTACATTGTTTACTGCAAAATTTGACACTCAGGATTTTAAAAAAAAAAAAGAAAAGAAAAGTGGGATCTTTGCAATACTGTGTTATAGATAGGGGTGTCCATCGGTAAAAAATCGAATCGGTACCGAAAAAATCGAACTGGTACCGAATTCAAATTATCGCTAAAATAAGAATCGAAAACCGAACCGAATTACTGGTTTCGGTACCGGTTCGGTACAAATTCGGTTCGTTTTTTTTGGTTCAGTTACCGATTAGAAATATATATAATTATTATTAATTATATATATTATTATATATATAATAATATATATAATTATTATTAATTATATAATAATTAATATAAATTTATTATTATATTATGTAATTTGGTTCTTTCGGTATACTGAATCGAACCGAAATTCAAAAATGCTCATACCGCTACCGGTACCGAAAAATATAAAAAATCGAAAAAATCGGTGCTAAAATAAACCTGTACCGAAAAAACCGATACCGATCGGTTCGGTAAAAAACCGAAAAAACCAAAAAATTTGAACACCCCTAGTTATAGAGGGGAATTGAAGTTTGTCTTGCTGTTAATTTAAAATTAATAATTTTTCCTTTCGGCAATACTATGTCATAGAGTTAAATTGATCTACAACATATATAGTGTTCTGAACACTATAAGAAAAACAATTAATTACGACGGAATTTATTCTCTTGAAAATAAATTCTGTCAAAAATAAGTTATTTTTAGCGAAAAGTGTAATTACGACGGAATTCCGTCATAAACGTGCTACATTGACAAGAAAAATAAGTTATTTCTAACAAAATAAGTTTGTTTCTGACGGACTTATTTCCGACTTGCTTATTTATGACCGAATTTTTAACGGAATTTTCTATCAGAAATAAACCTATAAGCTATTTCTAATGAAATAAGCTTATTTCTGACTGAAAATTCCATGAGAAATAAGTTTGTTTTTTGTAGTGGAAAGACCTCATCTTTTATTTTTTTAAATCTAGTCTGTCAGATCCTGTAACAATCTTGCGATTGACATTGCAAGATCTGGTGACACTTGAACCTTACAACAATCTTGCAATTGACATTGCAAGATCCGGTGATAGAGTTAAATTGTTCTGCAACATATATAGTGCTCGAAAGACCTCGTATTTTTTTGTTTTTTGTTTTAAAAATCTAGTCTGTCAGATCTTACAACAATCTTGCAATCATTTCAAGATCTGGTGACACTTTGAACTTTTGCCCTATAAATATGAACTCCAAAAAATACTTGAAAAAAAGGTTAAACGAGGGTGAAGCAGTATATATAAACGGTGAAAATATTGGCTGCAGGGATGATCAAATATTGTTTAATGGGATCCTGTTCTATTTGGCAAATTTGACTCTGAAGGGAGCGTCACATTTGCCATTCTGGAGGACTGATGGTGTTATTATCACAATTTTGCTTCACGCTGGTCCTGTGGAGCTCCTATACTATTGGTTTCATAGAGCTTTGTACCACCACTACCTCTACTCTCGCTACCATTCTCATCACCATTCCTCTATTGTCACTGAGCCTATTACTTGTAAGTTCAATTCCTCTCATTTTCTCTAATCATTATTATTCATTTAAAATAAATGATAAATATATGGTTCATATTTTTCTTAACTCTATAATTATTGTTTTTCGGAATGTTAATTTTCCCTCTTCTCTCTTTTTAGTTTCCTTTAAAAATTCATTTTGGTACCTTTTACACCTACAATATATTAACAGATTTCGACTTGCAAATTTATAATTTTAAGCATTTAATTACCAAACATTAAAAAGGACCACATATTTTGTCAGAACCTAAAGATCGATACAAGTGTAACCTTCCTTTATTGTACTTCACACCAAGCTATCTAATTATGTAACCATATTGAAATGGAGCCATTTTTGTAACAATTTGATCAAATTTTAGAGAATTATTCAAAAGATCGTGATTGCATACGAAACTAAAATATTATATTGATAATAAATTGGGATGATATATACGTATCAAATAATCCTATATATTTCTATACGAACTAATCATGACTGCATGTGTTATTGATATTGATAGTAGCTTCCAACTTTATATACATATCAAACTAATAAGCATGTTTTGACATAGAACTTAAATATTGCTATAGATGGGTGTATGTAACATAGGAAATTAGAACTATATATGCCTCGTGTGTAAACGCAGAGGACAAATGGATGGGATGCAGCACCCTAATCTCACATTAAAATACTTAAATTATACTAATGTGTATAAGCCTTCAATTATATTGTTAAGAGTACAAATAATTTATTATATCTTTTGAGTGAATTATGGCGGGTTATAATGAACTAACTCGTACTCATAAAAGGATAAATTTATACACACAATAATTAAATATTATATCAAATACTATATTTATTTATACTATTAAAAATTAAGATATAAGATAAATTTTAATATCATATTTCGGTTTTTAATAATATAAATAAATATAATATTTAATTATTTAATTATTGTATATTTATATTTATTCTATAAAAAGTGAAGTCAGTCTGGATTCTAATTCATATATGACCAGGGCGTTACGTGGGGGACCAAAAAACGCTACCCTCCCCTTAATAATAATATAAAAAGTAATATAATCAGGTTATTATTCTTCTTCTTAAAAAATAAAATAACGTGTTTGTGTACTTGGGTGGCGGCTATAATAACCAGCAATTAAATATCGTACCATGTAGTTGATAATTTAGGTGAATAGCTAGAATAAGTATATACGATGTGATGTAATGCTAGAGACATTAATTGGTTGTGGATACGTTTGGGATGACGTATACCCCCTCGTATGTTTCCTATCTCATAATTCTCCCTTTAAATTATTTTTTATTTTCCCCAAAAATATGTATTTCATTAAAAGGAATAAGCTTTTTTACAAACGTGATGACGAAATTACTTAAAAGTGCATTAAAGTATTGTATGGTACAACATTTTAATGCAGTTGTTGGCAATTCGTACATCACATGTTTGGGAATTAAAGATTTATTGATCAAAAAAAGTTGCCCAATTTCTGTTTGAACCACATAATTTGATTTTATATTTTAATATTGATATTAGATGAAAGCTAAGTTTAACTACATTTTAGTCCGACCAACTTTGGCACAACATGTCATTTTCTTATATTAAACTCTTCTATAAAATAGATTATTGTTTTAAGAAGTAAAATATAAAATTTTTATTTTAAGACTGAAAAAAGTGTATATATATATATACACACACACAGTCGTGTAATGCACAGTCGGCTATGGAGATGATTTTTCTAGATTACGGTAACGGTTCAACCATTGCTATAGTTATTTCTGGTCTATGGACCGTCGCCGTAGGCCAAAAAAACCGTCTTCGTAGTTCAAAAAAATAATCGCCATAACCGACTTTATACTACATAACTGTGCATATATATATATATATGTCTACATCCTTTACAACTTTATGCACATATACATGCATATAATATTGTAGATGTTTGTAAAGAAAAATGGATGCATTCATGTTTTTATTAAAAAAATGTTTTAGAACAACAGTTTAAGGTATTTCACTAATTGACAACAGACAAATCATGATTGTGGACATCAAATTATTCGTAGTAAGACTTTTGAATTATTAGAGTTCATAAAGGTGGCCATCCAACATAATGATGATATAATATTTTGACCTAAGATGTATATATTCTACTGAATTTGCTCAACTGCACCATGTTGCAAATTAGGTGATTAATTAAAGTCGGCACTATTATTGATCTGTTGAGGTTCTACGTCCCATAACCATGGTTTCAGTTTGTTGTTGAACCACAGACAAATTATATTGTGCATTAAAACTTAATATGTCGGGCATGTGATTTTCAAATACTTTTATAACACCTTTTCTTCAAAAGAAATATTTATCTTATTTTTTTATTCGTCATTTTTTTCTGTAAAAAAAAAATTTATTCATAGAAAGATGCATTATGTTTTAGGGGAAAAAAAATAAGGGGCTATTAAATTTAAATTTATCAACAAAAAAAAAAGAGAAATAAAAGTATAATAAAATTTCACTAGAGATAACTTTGATATATGTAAGAACATATTTTTTATTACTAAAGTTCAAGGTAGTTGGTATATTAATGTACGGAGGTATATTTCATTCAAGCCTCTCTATACATTAGATATAGAACAGTGCTACCTAGTAGTCCCTGTATTTGTATATCATATGCTTTCATCATTCCATGTATGACCAGTCACTTTTCCTTAGACATATATATCGTGTACTCACTGATGGTGTCTAAAATTAATGCTGACCCCTTGTCAACTCTCTTTCTCCTAAGCCATGCCCGTAGCACGTGTTTGTAATGAATTAATTAGGTTGTTTTTTGGTAGTTGAGGGTTGAAACATTAACAAAAATTAGTACATTTTGTTTAGAAATTAATCACTGAATCAGGGGCCGCCGCACACTGTGGGCAGTAGGGGCCCGCCCTAGGGATATTTTTGAAAAATTTCCGTACACAGGGCTGCTAATTAGAAGTTCAGTAATTAACTGTGCAGAATGATTTTGTACCTAATTAACATATTTGTTTTATTGAACAGGTTTCATTCTCTCCATCACACACAATTCCGATCAAATTACTCACTTTTCATGCCATTCTATGACTACGTATATGGTACCATGGATAAATCTTCAGACACATTATATGAAACTTCACTCAAAAGAGAGGAGGAATCACCAAATGTGGTGCATTTGACACACCTTACAACACCGGAATCCATCTACCATCTACGGCTCGGATTTGCCTCCTTAGCCTCTAAACCCGAAACTTCATCTTCCAGGTGGTACATTTGGCTAATGTGGCCTGTCACACTTTGGTCCATGATGGTTACATGGATTTATGGTCGAACGTTTGTTGTCGAGAGAAATATTTTCAAACGTCTCAAATTACAAACATGGGCGATTCCGAAATATAGCATACAAGTAATTAATTAAGATTTAATTTTATTTATATAATATGTTTTTATTTTTATTTACTTTTTGTTACGAGTTTTATGTTTATATTAGGGTTTATAATTTTTTGATATGCTTATTTGCAGTTCAATATGAAATGGCAAAGGGAGATCATCAATAGCTTGATTGAGGAAGCTATACTAGAAGCTGAGGAAAAAGGCACTAAGGTGTTAACTTTAGGTCTACTTAATCAGGCAAGTTCTTTCTAGCTATCTCCGACTGTTTAAAAATGAGAATCAATAATTAATTAGGTATGCAACAAAAAAATTTCTTTTCAAAACTACATCATTTCTTAAGACGAAATTTTGTTATTTGGAAAAAGTTATTAAAAAATTATGTTGAAATGTGTCATCTTGATATACAAAAGTAACGTGAAGTCAGACAGAACTTTCATTTTCAACAAATATACATATATGAATATACATACATAAAAAGGAATTTTGGTGAATATTTTGCAGGGAGAGGAACTAAATAGAAATGGTGAGCTTTATATAAGAAGGCACCCTCAGCTAAAAGTGAAATTAGTGGATGGGAGTAGCCTAGTTGTTGCTGTTGTGTTGAATAGCATTCCCCAAGGAACAAAACAAGTGGTTCTTAGAGGAAACTTATCCAAGGTCTCTCATTCCATTGTCATTGCTTTGTGCCAAAGGGGCATTCAGGTGAATGACATTCATTGTAGGACAAAATGTTTTATATATATATTTATGATAAATTTGGGAATGGTATTCAAAGTTTCTTTATTTTCTAATACTATTTAAAACTACAATAGGTATCCATTTCACGCGAGGATGAGTATATAAGGCTTAAAGGAAAATGGAACACTGAGGCTCGGAGTAATTTAATCATTTCAAATGGTTATTCTCAGAAGGTATAATCATAAATCTTTTATTTTTCAAGTTTGTTTTGTGTTATGACTTTTTATTTCCTTAATTAATTAATATATGACTCCAGAGTTTCTTAAGATTGTCGCATGACCACCTCTAGAGGATATTTTTTTTGCTCTAATATATTGAGATTTCAATTTTTTGAAAGATATGGTTAGTAGGAGATGGATTGAGTGAACGAGAACAAATGAAGGCATCAAAGGGAACATTATTCATTCCTTTCTCTCAATTTCCTCCAAAGAAAGTGCGCAAAGATTGCTTTTACTACTCCACTCCCGCAATGTCCATTCCAAAGCATCTCGAAAATCTAGACTCTTGTGAGGTTAGAAATATTAATTCTTAATAGATTTTATTAGACCTATAATCAAATTCTTAAAGAAGAAGAAGAAGAAGAAGATTTTATGACCAAAAAAATCATTGAATTATTGTCAAACTATCAAAAAAATAAATTATTGTCAAACTATCAAAAAAATATCCATATTATTTTTTTTATACCAAACTATTGAACTTTCAAACAGTTGTCCAATGCCTAAAATTTGACTATATGAGCGAGCTTGTACATATGATTTGGTCAATTTTTAGGCATTTTCGACAATTTTTTAAAAGTTTAGTGGTTTTGGTATAAAAAAAATAGTTAGTATGTATTTTTTATAGCTTGACGAGAGTTCAATGTTTTTCTCGATATTTAACAAAGAAAAAAATTATAAAATTTATGCATGTAATACATAGTTTTAATTGTGCGTAAATGTGTGACAGAATTGGTTACCAAGAAGGGTGATGAGTGCATGGCGCATAGCTGGGATACTGCATGCATTAGAGGGATGGGACGTGCATGAATGCGGCAACATGATGTTTAGTATTGACAAAATCTGGCAAGCTAGTCTTCAACATGGGTTTCGTCCACTGATGATGGCAATGGAATCAATAAAGAATTAATTAATATAAGACTTTATTAATTAGTAATTCCATTTGCTTTAAAAAGAATTTCAAATATTTATGTATCTTGAACTTGTTTACTTGGTTTGAAGGGATCTGCATGCATGTCACTTGAATGCACTTATTCCTTCTCTATATATGTGCGCGCGCGCTTTGTATTCGCTTGTGTATTTCTTAATATAGTTTCTTGTATTTCTCATCCCTTCAATGTTATACTCTCTTTTGATGTATGTTTATGCATTATTGTTGATATTTATCACTACACACACACACACTTGGTCATATTTTTTTCTAAAATTATGAGTCAAATTATCATGTGAGAGGGAATCGTGCTTATGAATATTAAAATGAAAACAATATTTTCTTAAACTTCTAAACAAATATACTAACAAAATATTATGCTTTTGTTTGTGGTTAACAAAGTTTAATATGCGTTTGAAGTCATGAAATAATACTCTAGATCCCAACATTCCCCACTTGTCTGATTATTCTTGAGCAATTTTTGGATATCAAACGGATCTCCCTAAAAGATAATTTTAATGTGGTCAATTTCCCCTCTATTACAATCAGTTTCGTTACAGCACCCGCTGCTCTAGCGTTTAGGAGATTTTTCCTTATTCTTGATAGATTTATGATGTTGTCAACCTCATTGAGAGGGGTTTGTTTTGTTAGCACAGCTACCCGCAACACGAAATATTATAATAATAGTTGCAATGTTCAAAAGCTTTAATTATTAATATGTATTAAGAACTTGCTTACACTAGTTTTCTTTGATCGATCGTTGATTAGGGTTTAGAAGAAGCCCAAAATATGCTAAGTTAATTAGTCCAAAATGCTAAAATGCAAAATACTTGTAGGAGTCAGAAATTGGATGTAAGAGCATATATCTAGTCCTCGAGAAAATATGTCTGATATATAATATATAGTGATGATTAAGGCCAACTCTTTTCACAACTAATTAACTTTGAGTTAAAAAGTTTGATTTTACATGACAGACATCCCATTTCATAAATAACATCGACCTAAAAATGTATTAATTGTGAAGTACTTCATTCTTCTCAACATGTCATTTACATGAGAAAACCCTATTCAGAAGCCAAACCAACTTTTGGCCCAAGTTGTTGAATATTTGGGCTTTTAAATTGGGCTTTAGACGATCCAGTTGCTCCATAAATAATCCTACCAACACATCTATGGTCATCATTTTTATTAATCTTCGTTATCTTCAAATTCTAAAACTCTATGAGGATTAAATTTATCATTATGACAATTAGAAAAAAATAATTTAAAAAAATGGCAGATTTCATGGCCAAATTATTTCAATTTTCAAAAAAGAATTCATGCAGCTCCAAATTAAACATGTAATAATCAATTACTTTTGGACTGTGCTTTCAAACAATTTACTCCATTTTTGCCAAAAAAAAGTCTCATTTATAAATTTTACAAATATTTAATTAGATTGTAATTTTATTGCATATATATTTACCTTTAAAAAAGTAGTTATTTTAGTACTAGTGGCATGATGAAACATAGTGCAAAATGAAAATAATGGAAAATGTTCTTAATTTTAAAAAAGTAATGGTGGCAGTTGTAGATATAGCGGCATTTAGGACTGTCGGTAGTGATATATAGAGCAACAGGCATTATAAATCGAATTATACCGACCATCAAAACAGTCGCAAGAGATCATGCAGCTAGTTGTTATGTATGTCTATAGCTACACTTTGTAATGTTCGTAGAACTTGATAAGGATAGTTACTATAATAACCTTTTTAGCGACAGTTGGGACCATGGCAATTTCTTTACACGGCCCATAGACTACAGTTTAAGACTTAGAGATGTAAAAAAGGGGAGAAACCGTCACAAACTTATGCAACGGTTATACGTTGACCGTTGCTAAAGGTATTTTCTAGTTCCATTTGACATTTTTTTTATAAAAAAAAAAAGTCTTAATTGAATTCAAACCCAGTTAATGTGTGAGATTCTAAAATTCAATCATGATTGTATTTTATTTTTTGAAAAAACAATTTTGTATATAGTAATAACTTTTAAATAGTTCACAATGGAGTATATGTAGGTACACAGCTGTGTACCTACACGGTAGGCTTTTGACGACGGTTTTAATTGCTATAGCGATATTTTTCTTGATAGTACTGTCGCCATAGTCATTCAAACCGTCGCTAAAGGCCTACCGTGTAGATACACAGTTGTATACCTACATTTTTACCTAACTATTATATTAATTAAAAAATCAAACAAATATACATTAGTTGAATATATTTTAAAATTTCTTAAATTAATTAAGAAAGAAATCAAATGAAGCAGTTGTTAAAGAAAAGCTATTTCATCTCCTCCTTAGTCCTAACCCTCTTCCCCCAAATATACATTAGTTGAATAGCAAGGTGCATTTTTTAAAATAATCGTAGTAAAGTGGCCTGGGAAAATTACTATAATAAATTTATTGACTTTGAAATTACCCAAGTATTACATCAGCTAAGATTGTGTTCGTCTATCTCTCAATAGCTCTACATTTGAATTGATAAAATTATTTATTAAAATTTTATTTATTTATTAATATCTCTTAATTGATAAAACATAAAATAAAGTCAAAATCATGTGACTGGCCGCCTAAGCATTCAGCTGCAAAATATTACCATTCGTTGGTGTAGGTAAAATTAGATGCATATATGCCCCATACTACAAAATATATCAGACTCATTTTAATGATTAAAAGTTATTGTTTTGGATATAAGACAGAGATGAGAGAAAGCACAAGAACGTACGAATATATAAAAGAAATTTACAGTTATACTAAAAAATTCTGACCAAATTTTTAGTTTTAATTAAATTTAAAATTAATGTAATTTATTTAATTTTTTAAAATAATAAATTTTATAACTTGTAGTACTTTAAAAAATATAAATTATAATTTTATAACTGTAACACCTAAAATTAACGAGTTAATTAGCAAAAAATAAAAAAATTAACGAGTTATATTAACTTTGAGATTTAGAATATCTTATATTTTGAAACACGTGTAGTGTTTCATCAAGTTGACATGCTGAGAAATATTTCTTTTTCTCTCAATTGTTTGAGTTGTATTTCATTTTCACACTCTCCAATACACAGACCACAAGTAGTGACATATGACTAATAATACTAAGTTGTACCTTTATTATGGGGTGAGATTCTTTATAATTATTATTTTTTATTTTTTTTGTGTTGATATTTATGATAACGATTTTTAAGATCTATAACGAAGATTTTTAGAGTCTTTGGCAACAGTATATACCATCGCAATTGCTCTATTTTTTTGTAAAAGTACGGCGACGGGACATACCGTCGTCATAGACCCTAAAAACTGTCGTCATAGATCTTGACACAGAAAGACAGAGAATTTTAATTACAGAAAATCTCATATCCTTTATTATTATTATTTTTATAAACTATTTACTCCAAAAAGCAAATTAATCTAAACAAAAAAGTAAGGAGCACCGCTCTTAACCAACTCAAAAAAAAAAAACCCAGGAAATAAAAAGCGAAGATTAACAATAACATGGCTATATATATATATATATATATATATATATATATATATATATTTGCCCAAGATACTCAAGAGAGTATCCAAGTTAGACAACCTAATTTTATCTAATAATTTTTTTTATACCTTTTAATAATAACTAATAGTGCGAATGAGAAGAACATGCAAAAATATGAGAAAATATAAATTTTTTATTAAATTTTGGGTCGTGAAACACTATTATTTTAACTGTATAAAATTAGTATATTTTTTGACGATTAATTTTTTTTAATCTTTCATTAATATAAAGTCATTGATATCCATCACCGAATAATCAGTAAATTTACATTCTAATCATATATTTTGTGTTCTTCGCATCATTAAGGTTGGTTTTATCTAAAAGCATCTAAAAAGGACAATTTTAACTTGTATAAATTAGATACTCGGGAGGGCAGAGGCGGATTAGTATGTGGATATATAGTGTAGGCAATTCCTTACACTGGCTTTTTGAAAAATAATTTTTTTGGTTTAAATTTAATATATATATATATATATATATATATATATATAATGGTTGGAATAGAATCTTTAAGTGATTTGATGATAAGAAAAACGAAGATTTTTTACACTATGTTTGTGTGATTTGGATAGAAAAGAAAAACATAAAAAACTTAAATTAAGAATATTTTAAAATTTTCTTTTGTATTATTTGTGAATTTAGAAGAAAAGAAGAAGAAAAGAATTCAACTTTTAAATATAAATTATCATTTATTTTAATATTAAATCTTATATAAAGGGTAATGTAAAGACTACAACATATTTAAAGTCTATCTCTTTCCTCCAAATATGTTCATTTTTATGACGAAAAAAAATTGACAATCAAAATGATAAAGTTTTGTGGCTATTTCTTTTTGTTTTAGTCCCTAAAAAAGTTGACAAACAAGAAAGACCGATATTAATACTTAAGTTTTCATTCATTAATTTCCTCTCTTTTTTTCCCCCGGCTATTTTAAAACTTAGAAACACAATCATTTCTAATATCACACCTCTTATACTAAATTCTTAGTTAATATCAGTGTTGCATTTAATAATAAAAAATTATTTTTTAAAGTTATTATTTTAAAAACATATCTCAAATTTTAGAACAGATCGGAGTATATTATATTTTCATTTTATTTACTTCACTCTAAAAAAATTTATTAAAATATTTTTTTTTCTATAAATAAAACAAAGTTATTTATAAAAATTAATTTTACCTGTACTCAAATTAAATCTTGGATCCGCCACCACCGGAGGGTACCTCCCTTCTTTTATATATATATATATATATATATATATATATATATTACACGAACACGAACAAACGAACAAGTCATGTTGGACAAAAAACTATTGATATACATTGACCCACTAAACTTTCTCTCTTATCTCACTCGCTCACGTGGGTAGTAAAACTAACCAACTCTCTCTCTTTCTCCTCTTTACTACGTGGATAGTAAAAAATTCAAATCAATTATTCTTCTCATTTGCACATTATTGTGTTAATTTGAACATTTTGGACTCATATTTTTATAATATTTATAAATATTTAATTAAATTATTCTTTAAATATAAATTATTTAAAAGGATAACGGGTTAATTTTATGAAAAAAAATTAATATAAGATATTTATATTATATTATTTTTAAATAAAAAAATATAATTGTAATTCTTAAATTTTAATAAATGTATAATTGTAATTCCTGATGTTAGATAAAGATAGAGATGTGCACTATCTCTAACACATTAAGGAATATCACTAACGCACTAAAATTATATAAAATAACAATTCAAATTAGTGATTGTGGTATGTTCTCTCGTCTCTTACTCACTCATGTGGGTAGAAAAAAATTCAAATTTCTCCCTCCTCTTTACCGCCCCAAGTTAATAATGAACCACTAACTCTATCTAACATCCCTCTTTATCACCTGGATAGGTTAACATAAAAAATTACCTTTTTGAATAAACCAACTCTTTGTTTCAATATTCTTCTCATTGGTTGAATGGACACGGGGCGATAAACTGACTGTGGTATGTTCCTTTTTTATATATTTTGTTCGTTGATTTATTTGATGAAAATGATTTTTTACTTTTTATTTTTTATATATTTCATTTTTAATTAAATTCATGCCTAAATTTAAAGATTGTTTGGGTTTGTTCTTCTTTCACCATTTCTAAGGCTTTTATTAATTTTTTTTTAAATATATTTTGAAATAATAGCTTCTTTTTTTTTAAACTTAGGACCTATAGACAAAAAAATTGAGTTGTTATTTAGTGTTAAAATTGAGAGTCCTCTGTTATGTTAAAAATAGGGCTTATGCTACAATTAGTATTTTTTTTTTATTGATTATTACAGCTAAATTGAAATGGAAGATATGAATTTAGAGTCAAAGAGTTGTGAGAATGATATAGTAGGGAGTTGTTCAAGTTTTCCCTTTGATAATGTAAGAAGGGATTAGGATGATATTGAAGAGTCGGATCACATTTACTATCCTCAAGTAAGAGAATAATTAAAGCCAAGAAAAGACTAAGAATTTACAACAATAGAGGATGCTAAATTTTTTTACAACACATGCGAAAGAATTTGGATTTAGTATTCGAGCTAATTGTGAAAGGAAGAAGGATGGTGTAATAGCAAGGAAGGAATATGTTTATTATAAAGAAGGAAAGGGTTCGATAGTTCAAGAAAAGCCTAAACAAAGGCGTCGAGGGTCAATAAAAGAGTGTTGTCAAGCTAAAATTGCTTTTTTGATATCAAAAGTTGGGTTGTATGTTGTTAGTGTATTCGGTGAAGGGCATAGCCACCCATTGTCCACCCCAAGTAGAACATTTTTGTTAAGATCTCACCGTTTTCTTTCTAGTGCCCACAAATGTTTGTCTGAACAACTTAGCATGGTAAATATACATTCGCATCAGCAGTTCAATTTTCTTGGGGTCCAAGCGGGAGGGATAAAAAATATTAGTTGTACACAAAGAGATTTATATAACTACGAGAGGGATAGACATAAAGAGATAAGTGGTCACGATGGAGATTTATTGCTCGAGTATTTTAAAATTGAATAAGGCAAGAATCCTTCATTTACTTTTAAAATTCAGGCAGATGAGGTAAAACATATTGCTTGTTGTTTTTAGGCTGATGGAACATCTAGACGGGCTTATAACTTTTTTGGCGATATAGTGATATTTGATACCACATACAACACTAATCGTTATGAAATGATCTTTGCACCATTTATGGGGGTCAATAATCATGGCCAGACAATTGTATTCGCTTGTTTTTTTTTTCTGATGAGACAATAGATTCATTTGTTTGACTTTTCAAGCAATTTCTAGAAGCTAAGCCTGGTGATGCCCCAAAGATTATTATCACTGACCAAAATCCAACAATGACAAATGTTATATCTGTAATTTTTTCAAATACTTATCACAAGTACTAAAGTTGACATATTTTGACTAAGTTTTCAGAAAAGTTAGATTTGGTTAAGTATAGCCACTATTATTCATAGTTTTTCAGATTGCATATGGAAGTTAGAATTGAAGGAAGAGTTTGACTTAAATTGGTTGGAGCTTGTTAAGAGAAGTGGGTTGAGCGACAATAAATGGCTAAAGTCAATGTATGAGATTCACTCAAAATGGGAGCCTGTGTAATGACCCTAAAATTCGGCTCCAATAACCTCGGATCTGGTCCGTTAAAAGTAACCTCAATCCTGAGTTTAAACTAATTATATTTGACTTATAAATCACAAGCAAATACAATTATTACTATACACCAGGTATTAAACCTTAAATGGGTAAAATTTTCAATATCATTCTATTCCAGAATCGAAATATTTAAACATTTTTATTACACTTCTTAATCATATGAATAATGATTTAGCATACCAACCTGTCACCCTTATACATAAAGGACAACATCTGAAAATAATTTAAAATAATTTATATATGTTCTTTTAACATTTCGGTTTGCTAATCTATAGCACATTTAAGACATAAAAATCTTCACAAGTAATACCCACATAGATAATTTATTATATCGCAGGGTTTTACTATAAAAGCACATACGCTTCGATCTTGATGATTTGTTAGTCAATCTTCCTCTTCGCTTCTACCAGAGTAATCAGCTTCCTCAAGCTTTTCTGTAATGTTTTATTTTAAGCAAGAGTGAGCACGACGGCTCAGTAAGTCTAACAGTTTCACATAACATATAAACATATTTCATCATGCCTTATGCTTTGCAATGACTACATATTTCATGCATATCATGCTTTGTATTTACTCTATGATTCATGTTATTCATGCATGTCATTTACAATTGTATACAGTTTAATATGTATAGAGCAATCAACTTAATCATCTACTGCATATCAACAGTTTATTTCAACTTGTATCACAAAAGCACATTACCACATTATTGCACATAATAACATATGCACACATAATAATTTTATAATATTCTAAATTAGGCACATAATACAACACGTTCTGAAAAAAACTTGTCTGAACTTGTATAACCAACTTACGCTAATCTTTCACGTTCCTTGCATCACCTATACAGTATGTGAGATCAACGGTGCACAATATCAATCACAGTTTGACTCAATACTAAATCTTTATTGAACCAGTGACGTCATAAATACATAAAAAAAATATATTATTAATAATTAATAAAATTTTAAAATATCTAATTTTTTATAAGTTAAAATATAGTAAAATAATGTTATAATATTATTAAAAATATTTTTGTAAAAAAAAATACTTGAAAACCGGGTCACCGGTTCAACTACCGGTTTTACCGGTTGAACCGGTGGTCAACCGGTTTTTGACCGGGTCGTTGAATTTCTAGTTTTTTTACTGGACCGGACCGAAAAGTCGACCGGTTCCGGTCGAACCGCGGTCTGATCCGATTTTCTCAACATTGTAATATTTAACTGTAAGGTTTCTCTCCCAAATATCCCTATGCATCATTCATTTTTCATACTAGTTCTTATAATCTTATACTTATACCCCGTCGTATATGTATGTATACACACACACTCAGCACCCCAAAGTGTGTGTCATTGTTAAAATTTGCACATTAATATTTAAAACGTATCTAAGTCTATCATAATTTTTTTTACTAAACAAAATGTAGCTTCCGTACATTGAACCGATCAAAAGTGACTGAATATTCTTTTAAATCCATTTTCTAAAGGGCAAAATGGATAATTCTTGTTTAAGAAAATTAAAAACATTAATAAAATAAATAAATAAACTACACCACCAAATATAACTCAAATCCCAACCCTAATCTCCAAATCATTTGTTCATCATCTTTAATTTCCAAATTCTAACTATCAACACCCAACCCCAAATGTAATCATTCATCATCTTCATCTCCTACTCCACTGTAGCAACAATCTAAAACCAAAATCACAAAAATAAAACACATTTTTCCCATATATATATAATTTGTGTATGTGTGTGTATACATTTTTTTTTCATATATGACTATATGTATATATATAGTAGTGCACAGTCGGCTATGACAATGATTTTTTTGAGCTACGGCGACGGTTCAGCCGTAGACCAGAAATATCTATGGCGACGGTTAAACTGTCGTCGAAGTCCAAAAAAAACCGTCGCTATAAGCGACTGTACACTCCATTCATTTTCCCCACATATATATAGCATTCTCTCTCTTAAAAAAAAGCAATCAGGGTACCAAATCAAATATAATAGGAAGTGAATTCTTGCAGCTATGTTCCCGTGCATCAACCCGGTGGCGAACTAGGGTGAGTTGGAGGTGATCTTTGCAAAAATTGAACCCTTTATTTCTTTCAGCAGATTAGCTTTTCTTATCATTTTCTTCAAAAAAACATTCTTTCTGTCAATGTTCTTGATAAAATTTTCTTTTGATATGATGCAGGGGATGGTTATTAATCTGGGTGATGTTAAAGGTTGAAATTATTGTGTAAATAGATTTAATAGTGATGGTAATGATGATGATGATTCGTGCGGGTGATGATGATGATGTTTCATGCTAGTGGTGGAGGTGATGTCTTGCAAACGATGGTAATGTTGCCTTGCTAGTGATGGTTAATAATGGTCTGAAATTAATTTGGTGATAAGGTTTGGGTGTAGGTTTAGCGGAGAAGATGAATATTTAGAATCGACCATTTTTGGCTGGTTAAATGTATGAAATGTGCATTTTATTTAGCGAAAAAAAATTTTAAAATGTATTTAAATACGTTTTAAATATTAGAGTGTAAACCTCAACAATGTTATAAATTTGGGTTGTAAAGTGTAGTTTAGTATATATATATATATATATATATATATATATATATATATATAGTTTTTAATGTTTCAGATTAAAAATTATAATATGTCGTCTTTTTACACTAATAGTGGCAGATGTCGTTAGTAATAGCAGCAGATGACACAATTACTTTAATGCGCCTAATTTCAACAAATTATTGAAACCTTCTGATGCCCATCCACCGGGATTAATAATGAATGAACTGAAACAAAATCAACTCAAACCTTCTGATTTCCAATCTTTGGTATTAGTAGCGGAAGCACTATGAATCTTCTGTTGTCTACTTACTACTATATTACCAACGGATGATATATTTTCTGTATTACAATGTTGCCAATATCACATGTTGCTAATATCAGGGGTAGTAGAGTAATTATGCCATCCACTACTATAACTAGCGGCATATGCTAGTAATAGTAGCGGGTCGTTGGTTAAAATGGCAGATGACAGGTTGTTCTTTAATTTAATGCGAATGTTCTAGATTTCTATAAACGGTTATAAATCTGTTTACTCAAGAATAGGCCATTATAACTAAGGAAAATCATATACATGTAGATGAATTTTATAACAAAATTAGATTGCGATTAATATATAATTTTAAAAATTAAGATAGAATAGTAGTATTTGAATCTCTCTTTAATTCTTACTTATCTCATGTCGTATTCATATATGTCAATATTTTTTATTGACATAAATTTATCGTCATGTGTATAACAGGATTTTAACAATTAATGGATCACTTTCTATACCTGAGGTCTATATAATTAATGATAAATTAGGTAAAAGGTAGTCGTTGGGAACCCTTTCATTAAAATCATGTACATAGGCAATTTTGAATCCGATTATCATGAAATTATTTTTGATCAATTGACCAATACAATGTCGACACGCAGGTCGAGAGATGTTGTCTCTCTGTGTGTCAACACTATATTGATCAATTGACTAAAGTTAATTTTATGATAACCGGATCAAGCAAATTTATAGGCATAAGGCTGTTGGGTCAACCACAAAAAAATATGGCGCACAACTTTGTTATTAACGGTGATATTGTATGTTTTTCTGTTTTCGGTTTTCGTTTATGAATTTGACAAAAAGTATAAATTTTAGCTTAAATATTATTTGAAAATCCGAAAGTTTAATTATCATTACTTCTAAAAAACCTAGTATCATGAACAAAGTTAGCATATTATATTTGATGTTTAAGGAAATTTCAATAAATTTTTGGATTTATAATTATTTTCCTTTCTTTTATTTTGCACACACTAGTGTCACAATTTTAAAGCATACCCTGAATGAATGACTGGGGAGCTGGAAGGATTTGAGTTCATATATGTACTTCACAAAATGGGGCAAACTTGACATACTATAATGTTGTAGTATTAATCATGAATAATATAAAGTATGGTTTATGCTATGTCTTGCTGCTTCAAAATTAAACAACTTCATGCATACTAATGTTTCAGGAGAGTTTTTTTTTGCTGATTTTAGGAGTATGTAACATTATTTTATTTATTTGCAAAAGTAGTATCTAATATATATCATGAACCTATCCCGTCTCAAAATGAGAACTTCGCTGTGTATTATATATGGACCGTCATATTTAGACAATTTCTATAAAATAAATTTTATAGAAATTAACAAAATTTAATTATACGGTTCAAAATAAATAAATAAAATATTGATAATTTTATCTTTTATTTTACATACAAGTATTTTGATACCAAACCCTAAAACCTTAATATGCGTTAACAAATTAAGTTAAAATCGATCATTTGAGGGTGAAGATATTTATAAATACCACCAGTATATTAGTTGTGCTAGGTGCCACATAACTAATGAACTTATGGATCGAGTCATTCGATTCCAAGTCGATACGAGTGCTGTCAACACAATTAATATCAGAATGTGACATGACAACATTAAAGAGATCAAAACAGTTGTTTGTTGTGAATTCACCTAAATAATTTTGGTTTCGAGAAAGAAAAATTTAATAATTTTAGTCCTAATAAGTGGATCAGTAGCTGTCCCCTAAATTTATGATACTTCTCGAATTCTATTAAAAAAAAATTATTAGGAGTGCCGACGATCCTACATAGTACAACTTGACAATCTTAGTGGGGTGTTGTGAATCTGCATATGCGTACGGCTTTCTTTTAATGTATGCTAAGAAGCGCAAATTGACCCACTTGACTTTCTTCATTTTATGTGGGGATAGAGTTTTTATGGCAGTTCCATTGTTGACCCGACGGACCACGCCAATTTGTCGTAAAAAAGGGGGTTCCGCTTAACCAGCCAATAAATACGTCCATCAGCAGCTATATAAGAACGATCCAGTGTAGTCCAAACCACAGACAGATCAATAGTCGTTCATCCATGGCAATGGCACAATATCTCAATCTCAATCTCCCAAACCATCATCACCGCAGAGCCCAAACCACCACCACACATCCTTCAAAGATCCAGAGCAACCACCAACCCCAGACCACAACAGATCCACAAATTAGAACTGAGAACCCAATCCAAGCAGGATAATCGGTGAAGGAAGCGTCGGTAGGTCAACAGTCCATGTATACCAACGAATTGAGTGGAACCACGGAATAGAAACCATCGAGCACTGCAATAAGAACCATGTATTTCGTCCAATAAACAAAAAGGCACTCGGGTTACATAGAGGAGCCACCTACAAACAGAGGCGGATCTAGTTTCAAAGTTCAGTGGGTTCAATTTTTTTTTAAAAAAAAATTCAGAATAAAAAATTAATAAAATAAAATACAAAATTAAATAATTATCAAATATTATTTATAATAATACAAGATTTCATTCATTAAAATTATTATATGATAGCCTCATTTTTAATTTAATTTAATTAATTCTAAAGTCAATCAAGTAATTTTTTAAATTTATCATCCATGTAGATTGTACGCAAAGGATAATCAATAATTATATATAACAAGATATTATAAGATCTTATCTAATAATTTTATAAATCTGACAATTATTTTTCTAAATAGCAATAAAAAAAATTAAAAAAATAAAAAAATAAAACTACACTACTATTTTTTTTAAATAGAGATGCGAAGTATCAAAAAAACACAAAAATAAAATCTTTATCTTTTGACATATTTGATCCGCTTTGATAATCTTGAAAAGTAAAAAAAAAAATATTAGAGTTAAAAACTAATTTGAATAAATAAAAATTAAGGAATGGAAAAAATAATTCTAATTCCCGTTAACGGCGCCAAAAAACTTGATATGATAAAAATGAGTAGCTGTAAGTGACTTAGTAAAAAACAATATCAATTTTTAAATATATCCTTAATTTATATTTCAAACAAATTAGAAATAGATAGAACGTAGATAATTAACTAACTAAAATATGCAAATTAATAAATAATAACAAAAATTATTAATGAGAAAAACTACTTAGGAATTCGAATACACTAAATACTAACATAATAAATATTTCTTATTTTTTGAATTAATTCCTAACTTTATTCTCCCTCCCCTTTTAAAAAAATAATGATTTCTATAATTAATACGGGCAATTATAGATTATGAAAAATTTATAAATCAACTATAATTTATCAAAATCTCTTAATTAATATAAGAATCACATAAATTTTACACGAAGGTAAATATGAAAGAAAAAATAATTAGGCACTAATATCAAAATGAAAAAAAATTAATTAGCATGAAATACTTAGTATCATCATCCAAGGTATAAAAATTTAGTTAGTCATGCAAATTAAAATAAAAACAAATAAAATTACTACTACTATTAACTACATAAAATAAAACAAGACTATTTTTATGAGTATTAAATAAAACGGAAAAAATTATTAAACTATCGGCTACTAATATAGTAATATGTAAAGATTAAATTATTAAATAAATATGCAACTACTAACTTTGAATATGCAGTAAAGTGATGGCGAAAAAGTATCATAGATGAAATAAGAAATAAAAATTAAAATATGAAAATAATTTTTCAAATCAAGTACTGCCGCAACTTAATATTGTAACAATTTAAAAACTCAGTGGGGTCAATTGACCCCACTGCCCCTTAATAGATCCGCCGCTGCCTACAAATCCAAATTGGAACAATATCTCCAATGACACACTAGCAAAGAGCCCAGAATCCAAAGACACCCATACTAGTTTTGAAATCCAATCATGAAAGCACATACAAAATTAGAATGGGAAAATCATAAGAGAGGCCAACATACATGGGAAAGCCACCCCTCCCCCACAAACCCAGATCAAAGAAGGTAAAGGGTCATACATAAACAATAACCCAGAATCCGACTAGAAAGTAAATCAAGAAAAATCAAATATTAATATGAATAAGGCATGCACGATTTCTATCGAATATTTTCAAATACGGGAGAAATTGAAATAAGTTTATATTCGGGGGATACTTTTGTAATTAATCTTTTTAGTTTTTACTTAAATTAAGGTACTTTTGTACCATCTTAATTTTATAATATTTTAAGTTGTTAGGTGTTAAAATTTGGAAAAAAGACTATTTATACTCACTGTTAATTATAATAAATTTTTTTGGAGTTCGACCTGTGATTTTTACCTCTTAGTTTTTAGAGGGTTTTTCAGGTAAAATTTGATATTTTGTGTTTGATTTATTTTCGTACTATTATTTTTTGTGGTTTTTATTTATTTGGTGAAATTATATTATTTATTTAACATGTTTTGTTATTTAATTTATCAAAAACGGTTCTAATTAGAGTAATTTTTCCATCAAGAAATGCATTGTACTTCTACTTTTTGTTTTACCATGATGCTAAAAAAGGGTAAATTTTGTTTTAATTAGAAGATAAAACGAGAGCCTAATATTAAATCAACATTATTTTTAGAGGCTAAAGATAACAAAAGAATAATATTTCTTTTATTCTAAATTATAAGATTAATATTGACTTTTGAAAAATTAATTTTAAATATTTTAAAACTTAAAATTGAGATTAATTTATTTAATTTATCACAATATAATTATAAATACTATAAACAAGTTAAAAAGTATTACTAGTTATAAGATTTATTATTTTAAGAATTTAAATAAATTATGTTAATTTTAAATTTAACAATATTTTAAATTAATTTTTAAGAAGTTAATAATAATTTTATAATTCAAAATAGATGGAGTAGTTAATAATTGTCAACATACATCTTTTATGCAAATTTATTAATTCTCACGTCGAAAATTTCTCTCTTATATAAATGTAGTCGTCTTGTTTACTATTTATGTTAGTCAAAATCCCCAGACAAAAAAACATTTAATATTTACAAATTGCAAGTATGCTTGAGTAAGACAAGTGATCCCCCATCATATACGCGTAGGTGCGATTGGGCTTAGAAGTTAATGAAAACTAATCAATTTGGCATAAATATGCAAATAGTGACGTGTTAATTTTTGGCAAAACGTCCTTTAATTTTATTTTAATTATTTCATAATTTTTATTTGATAATTATCCTTGTACTATTTTGCATGGGGACAATATCGTCTTTCGTAGGTATAAGAGGTAATGACATGACATTAAAGAGAAAAACTAAATTCTAACATAAAATTTTGAGTTACTTTTATTATTTTTTTTCTTTTATTCCTTCTTATCAGTAGCATAATTCAAAATAAAATTTTTACAATTAATTTCATCTAATCCAATCTTTAAGTACAAAATTTTAGCAAATCACATTAAAAATTTATAATTACTTTGTACATAATTAAATTCTAATAAAAGAATAAAATTAAATTCAGTGTTTAATGATTCAAAATACTGTTCTTCTATTATTATTATTATTATTATTATTATTATTATTATTATTATTATTATTATTATTATTATTATTGAATTCACTTGAAATAAGTAAGTACTTCAAAAATTAAAGATTGGATTTAATTAATATTTTTTAATTTATTTTCATTTTTATGTAGAAATTAATTATAAAAATTTGTATTTTTAAGTTTTAGTTTTGATTTGTCAAATTTTATTTTTATATATATATATAATTACTAAAAATTTGTACATAAAAATTGGAAGAGATTAATTATGTAAGATTTATTTTGAGTTATACTATTGGTAAAAAGGAATATAAGTAAAAATACTACAAAAAATTATAATTTCACATTAGCATTTAGTTTTTCTTTTTAATATCATGTTATTACATCTCAGACCTAGGTTAAAATACTATAAAAAAATTAAAATTTCTTTTTAGTTTAAGTATGACATTAAAACTGACATATAGGTTAAAAGGACAAAAGCATTTTTCAGTCTTTCGGTTGTTTTATTTCCATCTAATTAATGAAAAGTCTATGGACTGATTTTTGGGTTCAAAAGTTGTGAAAAAATTTAATAATTTAGATGTATATAAATAATAATTTATATTAAATTTTATAAAAAAAATTATCAAAATAAATATTATAAATATTTTAAAAGACAAAAAATAAAATAAAAAAATAGGACCTATTGCTAAACTCGATCACTAAGATTGGTCCTTAGAATTACTCTTTAATTAATGACTAAGTAGCGTTTTTCAACCCATAAGTACGATGAACAGGAAGTAAACCAATGGCCATTGGTCCTTGTACTTTGTTATTTGGCTGGCAGCTCAAATCTTATAAATGCCGAAAAAATCAACGCTACCTAATGTTTAGAATTTTGTTATATATAATGATAAATTTTTGTAAATAATAATATGATATTGATAAAAAAGAATATGAGTAAAAATACTACAAAAATTTAAAATTAAAATTTCATATTAACATTTAGTATTTCTTTTTTTATATCATATTATTACATCTCACACCTAGGTTAAAATATTATAAAAAAACTAAAATTTCTTTTTAGTTTAGGTATGACATTAAAACTGACATATAGGTTAAAAGGACAAAAGCATTTTTCAGTCTTTCTATTGCTTTATTTCCATCTAAGTAATGAAAAGTCTAGGAGGATCGGTTTTTAGAATTGAAAGTTATGATAAAATTTAGTGATTTAAATATAATTTGGATGCATATAAATAATAGCGTACATTAAATTTTGTAAATTTTTTTATCAAAATAAATATTTTAAAAGACAAAAAAAATAAAAAAATAAGACCGGTCGTTAAAACTGATCATCAAGACGGATTCTCCTAGAATTACTCTTTAATTAATGATTAAGTAGCGTTTTTCAACCCAAAAGTACGAGGAACAGGAAGTAAACCAATGGCCATTATGGCCATTGGTCCTTGTACGTTGTTACTTGGTTTGGCAGCTCAAATTTTATAAATGCCGAAAAAATTAATGCCAATTAATATTTAGAATTTTGTTATATATAATGATTTTTGTAAATAATAATATGTAAATTTTTTATATACTTATTTTTTTACCTCATATATTTAAATATTTTGATACTTAATATTAATATAAATTTGTCACGATATGTAACTAGCTAAATACTAAAATATTATAATCAAGAAAGAGTATTGTGAAACAAAAATTGATGACAAAAAACGAAATGAGTAAGAGCTTATCATAAAGTATACTCCCTCCGTTTTATAAAAGAGTTTTATTTGCAAAAAATTATACATAATAAGAATATATTTTGATTTCATATATTTTTTAAAAAAATAAAAAAATTGTGAGTTTAATTAATAACTTCACAATGCAATTATGATTAAAAAGTTTGAGTATATTCTGTTTTTTTTTTTACTACGATCAATAAAATTGAAATTTATTTCAGAAAATAACATTTATTTTAGACCAGAGAGTAAAGAAAAAGAGTCATGGTATAGAGTACGTAGTTTTAAGATCAAAAGAACACACAACATATCATTCAAAGGAAATGAATTGTAAAATGATATGTATATTTCTAGCGTAACTTTTTCTTTTTCATCTCAAATATTATCTTCACCAACTACCACGTGTATCAGGCATTGTATAAAAAAAATTATGTCAAAAATATTTGGGGAGAATCTGGGAAGCTCGCGCACCGCATGTGGGTACACAAAACACTATTACATATGTTTAGAATTCAACTTGTTCTAAAAATTTAAGTCATTAGGTCTTAGATACATTTATGTATATTAATCCATTACTCTTTTCATTATTTACCCAATGTGAGATTCTAATTCACTTGTGATAGCCTTACGATCTCCCTCTCACATGTGAGTTCATCACATCAAGAGCTCCTCCTCATTTGAACACATTTTTTTCGATCACCGCACATCAATTCTTGCCTTACTATTCTGGATCATTTTTTCTCTATCGAGAGTCAACTTCCATTAAGAAATGAATATATTCTCTTCAATCACCAATTCTCGGAACCAATTTTCGGTTAAATTTATCGAGAATTCAACATCACCATTGAGAGCAATGTAAGGGAAGAAGCACCAATTCTTCATCGAGAATTTACCACCATCACGTGTCTTTTGAAGAGGCTGTCCGGGATTAATTTTCGAATTACCATATATTCTTTTGAAGAGACTTATCAGCCTGGGGTTAATCTTCTGTAGCTCTGATACTAGTTTTTGGAGGAGAATTAGAGAGCTCACGCACCACGTGTGCGTACACAAGACACTAATACACATATTTAAAACTTAACTTGACTCAAAAATTTAAGCCATTAAATATTAAATCTATTTATATATATTTATTCTTCACTTGTTTTATTAGGTAAGTGATATAAAATTTTAAATCACTTATGATATCTTAACAGAAAATATCAGCACGCTTTAATTGAAGAGAGAGAGAGAGGGAAATGTAGTCGTGATGATGACAAATTTTGCTGCAATAGTTTGCCTAAAATAAACACACATAAAGAAGGGATGATTTTTTATGTGGCACATTATATATAAATTAAGTTGCAAACTTTTAATAGTAGTACTAGTTCAATTCAATGACCTTATTGGCCGGTGAGACTAATAAATGCCAAAATTTCCCAAAGAGTGAAAATAGAACCGCTAGGGTTGGACTATACAAAACCTTAGCTTTAGCGTATTTAAATACTTTTCTCAGTTCTTGTAATCATATTCATGGAGATGGTTGTGAAGGTGATGGCCCTGAGGGGGGAGGGAGAGACACGTGTCAGTAGGGTGTCGGTAGACACGTGTTGTGAGCATCACACTGTATTCATGGCAAATATGAGTTGGCTAGCTATAAATTCAGCTACTTGTATATGTATTTATATGTGTATGCATCTATATATATGTATCTATATTTATAATGCTTTCTTAAAAAAATAGTACTTTGGAGAGAAAACAAAGGAGAGAAAAACTCGTAAGTTTGGGTCATACAAGGAAGAATTAAAGAGAGAAAGAATGGCTACCAAACCAGGGATCCTTACTGACTGGCCATGGACACCCCTTGGAAGTTTTAAGGTACATTATTTACTCCAAACGAAAATGGTAGAAGAATGATATATATATATATATATATATATATATATATATATATATATATATATATATCTGTCTATCTATATTATAAAATGAGAGGAAAAAGTAACCATTTTAGTATTAACAATCTAATGATTTTTGTGTGTGTTTTCTTCTTATCATTTTCATGTTTTTAATTCTCTTCATTCCAACTTTCTCTCTTCCACTCTCTGATCCCTTCTACTCTCCCACGATATGATCTTATCTTTTTACATTAAATCACCGCATGCATTTACTAGTATATATAACTAGGGTTAGCAATATATGGCATGAAAATATTTTCACCAAGAGAAGGTGGAAAAAAACACATAAAGGGAATGACACATGCATCTATACATTAATAAAGGCACAAAAGTTCTAGAAAGAATGGTAGTTAGCTTTCTTATAATATTTCAAAAACAAATTAAAATGACAAAATTATTTAGTCTCATATATGGCATGCATTATCTTGAAAGTAGCATGGCTAAAATTTCATTTTCACATTGAAAAAAATTGCATATAATATTATATGAAATAAATCTTGTCCCTTTTTTTTTTTTATATGAAAGTTGTATCGGTGCTCCTATTCGTGCTTTTCACTCGGTGACCCTATTTTTATTATATAGCAATGAGAATCCTGCCAATATATATGAACCAAGCTCTTCATATATATAAGTTAGATCAATCTTTATGTTTGATCTAGCTGATGAGGTATTTGTCGTTGGAAGCTTGATGAATAAATATAAGCACTTTTGTACCCCTCTTTATTACACTATACTACATGTGTGCGAACAAATATCCTGCAAAGGTGCAACCTGCCACATTGAATTAAATGCTTTACAATACATATATAAATATGAACCATGAGTGTCTATCCATGGCAATCAGTTACTAGGATACTGTCTCGGCAACTAATACAGAAGATATTTTTATTGTGGATTGATTCTGTTGCTCATCTCTCTTGCGACAAGGCAAAAATTGGCCCTACCTTTCATCCTTCTTGCGGCAGGCAATTAACGCGTAATTTTGGCCATGCCTAATTGGTCCTGTCGCTCATCTTTCTTACGACAGACCAATTTTGACTATTCCCAATAACTGATTGTTATGAATGCTTTTCCATTAACTATATATAAAGAAACAAATAAATAATTTTCTAAAGTCTTTTTTAGTTATGAAAATACTCTTTAACTTTTAAGATAAATTTAATTTTGTCTTTTTTTATATTATTTTTTTAATATTTTATTTAGGCCTTCAAATTATATAAAAGTCCTATTTATTTCACTTAATTTACACACGCATCATATATATCACTGATTACAAATAATAGTAAAAAGATGAGCGATGCAAATAAGATGAAATAACATAAATTTCTCCAATAAATTTTAAAAATCAATAAAGGTTTATATCTTTTCTTTTTGTTTTGTTTTGAAGAATGATATATAGTGCAAATGTTTGCGATATTCTTTCGTTGAGATAAATGTTAGAGAGAGATGTAATATGTAGGTTACTCTCATAATGCTATCAAAACACATGTATTGATATATTTAGTAATTGTAATTCAGTATTAAATTATTGCAATATATAATAAGACATTTTTTTTCTTTTGAAATTAAAGATTTATATCTCATAAATACTTGTAACTAAAATTATTTTTGGCTCTTAATTTGTAGTACGTGGTTATGGCTCCTTGGGTGGTTCACAGCATTTACTCATACGTGACAAAGGATGAAAATGAAAGGGATTTTTCCAACTTTCTGATATTTCCCTTTCTCTTATCAAGAATGCTTCACAACCAAATTTGGATTTCACTTTCTCGCTACCGAACTGCCAAAGGCAACAACAGAATAATTGACAAGGCTATTGAGTTTGAGCAAGTTGACAGAGAAAGAAATTGGTAATATTGATTATTACTTCCTCGTAATTTGTCTTATATACAATATAGTTTTGACTGCCTATTTTATTTTTTTAATATTATATTTTAAGATCGAGTAACATTTGTTATTATGAAAAATAGAGAGTTGATATTAATTGGACATAAATTATGAACACGGAGTTATTATTTTTGTTTAGACAAATACAATTAACTTTGGTTATGTAATTGGGACGCCATACTGTTTAAATGACGCGGGGGGGGGGGGGGGGGGGGGGGGGGGGGGGGGGGGGGGGGGGCTGGTTTATAGTAAATAGTGACTATAGGGGTTTAACTGGCTATCAAATCTTACATTGTTTACTGCAAAATTTGACAATCAGGATTTTAAAAAAGAAAAAGAAAAGAAAAGTGGGACCTTTGCAATACTGTGTTATAGATAGGGGTGTCCATCGGGTAAAAAATTGAACCGGTACCCAAAAAATCGAACTGGTACCGAATCAAAATTACCGTTAAAATAAGAACCGAAAATTGAACCGAATTACCGGTTCGGTACAAATTCGGTTCGATTTTTAGTTTTTACCAATTAGCAATATATATAAGAATATATATAATAATTATTGATTATATAATAATTAATATAAATTTATTATTATATTATGTAATTCGGTTCTTTCGGTATACCGAATCGAACCGAAATTCAAAAATACTCATACTGCTACCGGTACCGAAAAATATAAAAAATCGAAAAAATCGGTACCGAAAAAAACCTGTACCGAAAAAATCGATACTGATCAGTTCGGTAAAAAATCAAAAAAACTGAAAAGTTTGAATACCCCTAGTTATAGAGGGGAATTGAAGTTTGTCTTGCTTTTAATTTAAAATTAATAATTTTTCCTTTCGGCAATACTATTTCATAGAGTTAAATTGATCTACAACATATATAGTGTTTCGAACACTATAAGAAAAACAATTAATTATGACGGAATTTATTCTCTTGAAAATAAATTCTGTCAAAAATAAGTTATTTTTAACGAAAAATGTAATTACGACGGAATTCCGTCATAAACATGTTACATTGACAAGAAAAATAAGTTATTTCTAACAAAATAAGCTTATTTCTGACGGACTTATTTCCGACTTGCTTATTTACAACCGAATTTCTAACAGAATTTTCTGTCAGAAATAAGCCTATAAGCTATTTCTAACGGAATAAGCTTATTTCTGACAAAAAATTCCATGAAAAATAAGTTTGTTTTTTGTAGGGGAAAGACCTCATCTTTTATTTATTTATTTTTTTAAATCTAGTCTGTCAGATCATGTAACAATCTTGCAATTGACATAGCAAGATCTGGTGACACTTGAACCTTACAACAATCTTGCAATTGACATTGCAAGATCCGGTGATAGAGTTAAATTGTTCTGCAACATATATAGTGCTCGAAAGACCTCGTATTTTTTTTTTTTTTTAAATCTAGTCTGTCAGATCTTACAACAATCTTGCAATGGACGTTGCAAGATCCGGTGACACTTTGAACTTTTTCCCTATAAATATGAACTCCAAAAAATACTTGAAAAAAAGGTTAAACGAGGGTGTAAATATTGGCTGCAGGGATGATCAAATATTGTTTAATGGGATCCTGTTCTATTTGGCAAATTTGACTCTGAAGGGAGCGTCACATTTGCCATTCTGGAGGACTGATGGTGTTATTATCACAATTTTGCTTCACGCTGGTCCTGTGGAGCTCCTATACTATTGGTTTCATAGAGCTTTGCACCACCACTACCTCTACTCTCGCTACCATTCTCATCACCATTCCTCTATTGTCACTGAGCCTATTACTTGTAAGTTCAATTCCTCTCATTTTCTCTAATCATTATTATTCATTTAAAATAAATGATAAATATATAGTTCATGTTTTTCTTAACTCTATAATTATTGTTTTTCGGAATGTTAATTTGCCCTCTTCTCTCTTTTTAGTTTCCTTTAAAAATTCTTTTTGGTACCTTTTACACCTACAATATATTAACAGATCGAGACTTGCAAATTTATAATTTTAAGCATTTAATTACCAAACATTAAAAAGGACCACATATTTTGTCAGAACCTAAAGATCGATATGAGTGTAACCTTCCTTTATTGTACGTCACACCAAGCTATCTAATTATGTAACCATATTCAAATGGAGCCATTTTTATGAAGTGGACTGCATGCAAAACTAAAAGATCATAACTTAAAAGTACTTTTGATAATAACTTGGGATGATATACACGTATCAAATAATCTTATATATGTCGATATGAATTAATCATGATGGCATGTATTATTGATAGTAACTTAAAATTTTATATACATATCACACTTGTAAACATGTTTTGACATAGAACTTGAATATTGCTATTGATGGATGTATGCAACATAGGAAATTAGAACTATGCCTCGTGTGTAAACGCAGAGGGCAAACGGATGGGATGCAACACCCCAATCTCATATTAAAATACTTAAATTAAACTAATGTGTATAAGCCTTCAATTATATTGCTAAGAATATAAAAAGTAATACAATCAGGTTATTATTATTATTATTCTTTTTAAAAAATAAAATTATGTACTTGTATACTTGGGTGGTGGCAATAACCAGCAAGTAAATATTTTACTATGCAGTTGATAATATAATTGAATAGAGTAATTATATTTGATCAAGTGATGTAATGGTTAGACGTATTAATTGGTTGTGCATGTGTTTGGGATGCATTCAGCTGTGGTTCATCCATTTGCAGAACACATAGCATACTTCATACTGTTCTCAATACCAATGTTGACGGTAACGGTGACGGGGATTGGCTCAATTGTTTCATTTGCTGGTTACGTCACATATATTGATTTCATGAACAACTTGGGCCACTGCAACTTTGAGCTTATTCCAAATAAGCTCTTCTCCATCTTTCCTCCACTCAAGTACCTCATGTATACCCCCTCGTATGTTTCCTAATCTCTTAATTCTCTCTTTAAATTATTTTTTATTTTCCCCAAAAATGTGTATTTAATTTAAAAGGAATAAGCTTTTTTAGAAACGTGATGACGAAATTACTTAAAAGTGCATTAAAGTATTGTATGGTACAACATTTTAATGCAGTTGTTGGCAATTCGTACATCACATTTTCGGGCATTAAAGATTTATTGATCAAAAAAAGTTGCCCAATTTCTGTTTGAACCACCTAATTTGATTTTATATTTTAATATTGATATTAGATGAAAGCTAAGTTTAACTACATTTTAGTCCGACCAACTTTGGTACAACATGTCATTTTCTTATATTAAACTCTTCTATAAAATAGATTATTGTTTTAAGAAGTAAAATATAAAACTTTTATTTTAAGACTGAAAAAGTATATATATATATATATATATACACACACACACACACACACACACACACAGTCGTGTAGTGTACAATCGGCTATTACGACGTTTTTTTTTGAATTACGGTAACGGTTCAACCATTGCCATAGTTATTTCTGATCTATGGACGGTCGCCGTAGTCCAAAAAAGCCGTCGCCGTAGTTCAAAAAAATCGTCGCCATAACCGACTGTACACTACACAATTGTACATATATATTCTTCTATATATATATATATATATATATATATATATATATATATATATATATATGTCTGCATCCTTTATAACTTTATGCACATATACGTGCATATAATATTGTAGATTAGTAAATGCCCGTGCCTGAAGGCACAATGTAACAAAAAATTATATTAAAATTCGAAAAATACTATATTACTTAAAGACGTTTTACAACCTAAAATAACTTACAATCACACATAATAATTATCATAATTCACCACACCACCATAATAATTAATTTTTCTTTAAAAATAGATATCCAGAAAAATTTAAACATGTCTACAAAACTTACAATCATCACCACACCACCACAATAATAATAATAATAATTATTATTATTATTATTATTGTTGTTGTTGTTGTTGTTGTTGTTGTTGTTGTTGTTGTTGTTGTTGTTATTATTATTATTATTATTATCAACAAATCATGATTCGTATGTGTTGGAGCATGATTCGTATGTGTTTTATAATAATAATAATAATTATTATTATTATTATCGGTATTATTATTACTATTTATGGATATTATTATTATTATTATTATTATTATTATTATTATTATTATTATTATTATTATTACTACTACTATTAATAATAATTATTATTATTATCATTATTACTATCGATATTACTACTACTACTACTACTACTATTATTATTATTATTATTATTATTATGGATGTTATTATTTTGGCATGGGAAATTGGAAAAGCAACAAAGACTTTTGAGAGTGAGTTTTGGGGGGAAAATTAGTGAAAAGCAACAAAGACTTTTGAGAGTGAGTTTTGGAGGGAAAATTAGTAGGTAAAAATTAATTTGGGCCATTAATTTTGAGAAATGAAATCTGAATCGTTCTTGTGCTTTCTCAAATTTAAGATTCAAAAATGGTCCTGTTTTATTATATAGATTATTATTACTATTTATGGATATTATTATTATTACTATTATTATTATTATTATTATTATTATTATTATTATTATTATTATTATTATTATTATTATTATTATTATTATTATTATTAATATATTATCGATATTATTACTATTGATATTACTACTACTACTACTACTATTATTATTATTATTATTACTATTATTGTAATTACTATTACTATTATTATTATTATTATTATTATGGATGTTATTATTTTGGCATGGGAAATTGGAAAAGCAACAAAGACTTTTGAGAGTGAGTTTTGGGGGGAAAATTAGTAGGTAAGAATTAATTTGGGCCATTAATTTTGAGAGATGAAATTTGAAGCGTTCTTGTGCTTTCTCAAATTTAAGATTCAAAAATGGTCCTGTTTTATTATATAGATGTTTGTAAAGAAAAATGGATGCATTCATGTTTTTATTAAAAAAATGTTTTAGAACAACAGTTCAAGGTATTTCACTAACTGACAACAGACAAATCATGATTGTGGACATCAAATTATTCGTAGTAAGACTTTTGAATTATTAGAGTTCATAAAGGTGGCCATCCAACATAATGATGATATAATATTTTGACCTAAGATGTATATATTCTACTGAATTTGCTCAACTGCACCATGTTGCAAATTAGGTGATTAATTAAAGTCGGCACTATTATTGATCTGTTGAGGTTCTACGTCCCATAACCATGGTTTCAGTTTGTTGTTGAACCACAGACAAATTATATTGTGCATTAAAACTTAATATGTTGGGCATGTGATTTTCAAATACTTTTATAACACCTTTTCTTCAAAAGAAATATTTATCTTATTTTTTTATTCGTCATTTTTTTCTGTAAAAAAAAAATTTATTCATAGAAAGATGCATTATGTTTTAGGGGAAAAAAAATAAGGGGCTATTAAATTTAAATTTATCAACAAAAAAAAAAGAGAAATAAAAGTATAATAAAATTTCACTAGAGATAACTTTGATATATGTAAGAACATATTTTTTATTACTAAAGTTCAAGGTAGTTGGTATATTAATGTACGGAGGTATATTTCATTCAAGTCTCTCTATACATTAGATATAGAACAGTGCTACCTAGTATGATATATCATATGCTTTCATCATTCCATGTATGACCAGTCACTTTTCCTTAGACATATATATCGTGTACTCACTGATGGTGTCTAAAATTAATGCTGACCCCTTGTCAACTCTCTTTCTCCTAAGCCATGCCCGTAGCACGTGTTTGTAATGAATTAATTAGGTTGTTTTTTGGTAGTTGAGGGTTGAAACATTAACAAAAATTAGTACATTTTGTTTAGAAATTAATCACTGAATCAGGGGCCGCCGCACACTGTGGGCAGTAGGGGCCCGCCCTAGGGATATTTTTGAAAAATTTCCGTACACAGGGCTGCTAATTAGAAGTTCAGTAATTAACTGTGCAAAATGATTTTGTACCTAATTAACATATTTGTTTTATTGAACAGGTTTCATTCTCTCCATCACACACAATTCCGATCAAATTACTCACTTTTCATGCCATTCTATGACTACGTATATGGTACCATGGATAAATCTTCAGACACATTATATGAAACTTCACTCAAAAGAGAGGAGGAATCACCAAATGTGGTGCATTTGACACACCTTACAACACCGGAATCCATCTACCATCTACGGCTCGGATTTGCCTCCTTAGCCTCTAAACCCGAAACTTCAACTTCCAGGTGGTACATTTGGCTAATGTGGCCTGTCACACTTTGGTCCATGATGGTTACATGGATTTATGGTCGAACGTTTGTTGTCGAGAGAAATATTTTCAAACGTCTCAAATTACAAACATGGGCGATTCCGAAATATAGCATACAAGTAATTAATTAAGATTTAATTTTATTTATATAATATGTTTTTATTTTTATTTACTTTTTGTTACGAGTTTTATGTTTATATTAGGGTTTATAATTTTTTGATATGCTTATTTGCAGTTCAATATGAAATGGCAAAGGGAGATCATCAATAGCTTGATTGAGGAAGCTATACTAGAAGCTGAGGAAAAAGGCACTAAGGTGTTAACTTTAGGTCTACTTAATCAGGCAAGTTCTTTCTAGCTATCTCCGACTGTTTAAAAATGAGAATCAATATTTAATTAGGTATGCAACAAAAAAATTTCTTTTCAAAACTACATCATTTCTTAAGACGAAATTTTGTTATTTGGAAAAAGTTATTAAAAAATTATGTTGAAATGTGTCATCTTGATGTACATAAGTAACGTGAAGTCAAACAGAACTTTCATTTTCAACAAATATACATATATGAATATACATACATAAAAAGGAATTTTGGTGAATATTTTGCAGGGAGAGGAGCTAAATAGAAATGGTGAGCATTATATAAGAAGGCACCCTCAGCTAAAAGTGAAATTAGTGGATGGGAGTAGCCTAGCTGTTGCTGTTGTGTTGAATAGCATTCCCCAAGGAACAAAACAAGTGGTTCTTAGAGGAAACTTATCCAAGGTCTCTTATTCCATTGCCATTGCTTTGTGCCAAAGGGGCATTCAGGTGAATGACATTCATTGTAGGACAAAATGTTTAATATATATATTTATGATAAATTTGGGAATGGTATTCAAAGTTTCTTTATTTTCTAATACTATTTAAAACTACAATAGGTATCCATTTCACGCGAGGATGAGTATATAAGGCTTACAGGAAAATGGAACACTGAGGCTCGGAGTAATTTAATCCTTTCAAATGGTTATTCTCAAAAGGTATAATCATAAATCTTTTATTTTTCAAGTTTGTTTTGTGTTATGACTTTTTATTTCCTTAATTAATTAATATATGACTCCAGAGTTTCTTAAGATTGTCGCATGACCACCTCTAGAGGATATTTTTTTTGCTCTAATATATTGAGATTTCAATTTTTTGAAAGATATGGTTAGTAGGAGATGGATTGAGTGAACAAGAACAAATGAAGGCATCAAAGGGAACATTATTCATTCCTTTCTCTCAATTTCCTCCAAAGAAAGTGCGCAAAGATTGCTTTTACTACTCCACTCCCGCAATGTCCATTCCAAAGCATCTCGAAAATCTAGACTCTTGTGAGGTTAGAAATATTAATTCTTAATAGATTTTATTAGACCTATAATCAAATTCTTAAAGAAGAAGAAGATTTTATGACCGAAAAAATCATTGAATTATTGTCAAACTATCAAAAAAATATCCTTTTTTTTTTACCAAACTATTAAACTTTCAAACAGTTGTCCAATGCCTAAAATTTGACTATATGAGCGAGATTGTACATATGATTTGGTCAATTTTTAGGCATTTTCGACAATGTTTAAAAGTTTAGTGGTTTTGGTACCAAAAAAAAACAGTTTGTATGTATTTTTTATAGCTCGACGAGAGTTCAATGTTTTTCTTGATATTTAACAAAGAAAAAAATTATGAAATTTATGCATGTAATACACAGTTTTAATTGTGCGTAAATGTGTGACAGAATTGGTTACCAAGAAGGGTGATGAGTGCATGGCGCATAGCTGGGATACTGCATGCATTAGAGGGATGGAACGTGCATGAATGCGGCAACATGATGTTTAGTATTGACAAAATCTGGCAAGCTAGTCTTCAACATGGGTTTCGTCCACTGATGATGGCAATGGAATCAATAAAGAATTAATTAATATAAGACTTTATTAATTAGTAATTCCATTTGCTTTAAAAAGAATTTCAAATATTTATGTATCTTGAACTTGTTTACTTGGTTTGAAGGGATCTGCATGCACGTCACTTGAATGCACTTATTCCTTCTCTATATATGTGTGCGCGCACTTTGTATTCCCTTGTGTACTTCTTAATATAGTTTCTTGTATTTCTTATCCCTTCAATGTGATACTCTCTTTTGATGTATGTTTATGCATTATTGTTGATATTTATCACTACACACACACACACATTTGGTCATATTTTTTTCTAAAATTATGAATCAAATCATCATGTGAGAGAGGATCGTGCTTGTGAATATTTAAATGAAAACAATATTTTCTTAAACTTCTAAACAAATATACTAAAAAAATATTATGCTTTTGTTTGTGGTTGACAAAGTTTAATATGCGTTTGAAGTCATGAAATAATACTCTAGATCTCAACATTCCCACTTGTCTGACCGTTGCTGAGCAGTTTTTGGATATCAAACGGACCTCTTCAAAAGATAATTTTAATGTGGCAAATTTTCCCTCTTTTACAATCAGGTTCGCTACAGCACCCGCTGCTCTAGCGTTTAAGAGATTTTTCCTTATTCTTGATAGATTTCTTATGTTGTCAACCTCATTGAGAGGGTTTTGTTTTGTTATCACAACTGATGCTAGACAAAATACCCGCAACACGAAATATTGTAATAATAGTTGCAATGTTCAAAAGCTTTAATTATTAATATGTATTAAGAACTTGCTTACACTAGTTTCCTTTGATCGATCGTTGATTAGGGTTTAGAAGAAGCCCAAAATATGCTAAATTAATTAGTCCAAAATACTAAAATGCAAAATACTTGTAGGAGTCAGAAATTAGATGTTAGAGCATATATCTAGTCCTTGAGAAAATATGTCTGATATATAATATATAGTGATGACTAGGGCCAACTCTTTTCACAACTAATTAATTTTGAGTTAAAAAGTTTGATTTTACATGACAGACATCCCATTTCATAAATAACATCGGCCTAAAAATGTATTAATTGTGAAGTACTTCATTCTTGTCAACATGTCATTTACATGAGAAAACACTATTCAGAGACCAAACCAACTTTTGGCCCAAGTTGTTGAATATTTGGGCTTTTAAATTGGGCTTTAGACGATCCAATTGCTCCATAAATAATCCTACCAACACATCTATGGTCATCATTTTTATTAATCTTCGTTATCTTCAAATTCTAATACTCTATGAGGATGAAATTTATCATTATGACAATGACAAAAAAATAATTAAAAAAATGGCAGATTTCATGGCCAAATTATTTCAATTTTCAAAAAAGAATTCACGCAGCTCCAAATTAAACATGTAATAATCAATTACTTTTGGATTGTGCTTTCAAACAATTTACTCCATTTTTGCCAAAAAAAGTCTCATTTATAAATTTTACAAATATTTAATTAGATTGTAATTTTATTGCATATATATTTACCTTTAAAAAAGTAGTTATTTTAGTATTAGTGGCATGATGAAACATAGTGCAAAATGAAAATAATGAAAAATGTTCTTAATTTTAAAAAAGTAATGGTGGCAATTGTAGATATAGCGGCATTTAGGACTGTCGGTTGTGATATATAGAGCAACAGGCATTATAAATCGAATTATACCGACCATCAAAACAGTCGCACGAGATCATGCAGCTAGTTGTTATGCATGTCTATAGCTACACTTTGTAATGTTCGTAGAACTTGATAAGGATAGTTACTATAATAACCTTTTTAGCGACAGTTGGGACCATGGCAATTTCTTTACACGGCCCATAGACTACAGTTTAAGACTTAGAGATGCAAAAAAGGGGAGAAACCGTCACAAACTTATGCAACGGTTATACATTGACCGTTGCTAAAGGTATTTTCTAGTTCCATTTGACATTTTTTTTTATAAAAAAAAGTCTTATTTGAATTCAAACCCAGTTAATGTGTGAGATTCTAAAATTCAATCATGATTGTATTTTATTTTTTGAAAAAACAATTTTGTATATAGTAATAACTTTTAAATAGTTCACAATGGAGTATATATAGGTACACAGCTGTGTACCTACACGGTAGGCTTTTGACGATGGTTTTAATTGCTATGGCGATATTTTTTTTGATAATACTATCGCCATAGCCATTCAAACCGTCGCTAAAAGTCTACCGTGTACTAAAGACCTACCGTGTAGATACACAACTGTGTACCTACATTTTTACCTAACTATTATATTAATTAAAAAATCAAACAAATATACATTAGTTGAATATATTTTAAAATTTCTTAAATTAATTAAGAAAGAAATCAAATGAAGCAGTTGTTAAAGAAAAGCTATTTCATCTCCTCCTTAGTCCTTACCCTCTTCCCCCAAATATACATTAGTTGAATAGCAAGGTGCATTTTTTAAAATAATCGTAGTAAAGTGGCCTAGGAAAATTACTATAATAAATTTATTGACTTTGAAATTACCTAAGTATTATATCAGCTAAGATTGTGTTCGTCTATCTCTCAATAGCTCAATCGATAAAAAGATAAAATTATTTATTAAAATTTTATTTACTTATTAATATCTCTTAATTAATAAAACATAAAATAAAGTCCAAATCATGTGACTGGCCGCCTAAGCATTCAGCTGCAAAATATTACCATTCGTTAGTGTAGGTAAAATTAGACGCATATATGCCCCATACTACAAAATATATCAGACTCATTTTAATGATTAAAAGTTATTGTTTTGGATATAAGACAGAGATGAGAGAAAGCACAAGAACGTACGAATATATAAAAGAAATTTACAGTTACACTAAAAAATTCTGACCAAATTTTTAGTTTTAATTAAATTTAAAATTAATGTAATTTATTTAATTTTTAAAAATAATAAATTTTATAACTTATAGTACTTTAAAAAATATAAATTATAATTTTATAACTGTAACACCTAAAATTAACGAGTTAATTAGCAAAAAAATAAAAAAAATTAACGAGTTATATTAACTTTGAGATTTAGAATATCTTATATTTTGAAACACGTGTAGTGTTTCATCAAGTTGACGTGCTGAGAAATATTTCTTTTTCTCTCAATTGTTTGAGTTGTATTTCATTTTGACACTCTCCAATACACAGACCACAAGTACTGACATGTGACTAATAATACTAAGTTGTACCTTTATTATGGGGTGAGATTCTTTATAATTATTTTTTATTACTTTTTTTTGTGTTGATATTTATGATAACGATTTTTAAGATCTATAACGAAGATTTTTAGAGTCTTTAACAACAGTATATACCATCGCAATGGCTCTATTTTTTTGTAAAAGTACGGCGACGGGACATACCGTCGTCATAGACCCTAAAAACTGTCGTCATAGATCTTGACACAGAAAGATAGAGAATTTTAATTACAGAAAATCTCATGTCCTTTATTATTATTATTTTTATAAACTATTTACTCCAAAAAGCAAATTAATCTAAACAAAAAAGTAAGGAGCACCGCTCTTAACCAACTCAAATAAAAAAAAAACCCAGGAAATAAAAAGCGAAGATTAACAATAACATGGCTATATATATACATATATATTTGCCCAAGATACTCAAGAGAGTATCTAAGTTAGACAACCTAATTTTATATAATAATTTTTTTTATACCTTTTGATAATAACTAATCATGCGAATGAGAAGAACATGCAAAAATATGAGAAAATATAATTTTTTTAATAAATTTTGGATCGTGAAACACTATTATTTTAACTATATAAAATTAGTATATTTTTTGACGATTCATTTTTTTTAATCTTTCGTTAATATAAAGTCATTGATATCCATCACCGAATAATCAGTAAATTTACATTCTAATAATATATTTTGTGTTCTTCGCATCATTAAGGTTGGTTTTATCTAAAAGCATCTAAAAAGGACAATTTTAACTTGTATAAATTAGATACTCTGGAGGGCAGAGGCGGATTAGTATGTGGATATATAGTGTAGGCAATTCCTTACACTGGTTTTTTTGAAAAATAATTTTTTTGGTATAATATATATATATATATATATATATATATATATATATATATATATATATAATGCTCGGAATAGAATCTTTAAGTGATTTGATGATAAGAAAAAAAGAAGACTTTTTACACTATGTTTGTCTGATTTGAATAGAAAAGAAAAACATAAAAAACTTAAATTAAAAATATTTTAAAATTTTCTTTTGTATTGTTTGTAAATTTAGGAAAAAAGAAGAAGAAAAGAATTCAACTTTTAAATATAAATTATCATTTATTCTAATATTAAATCTTCTTATATTTGTATATAAAGGATAATGTAAAGACTACAACATATTTAAAGTCTATCTCTTTCCTCCAAATATGTTCATTTTTATGAAGAAAAAAAATTGACAATCAAAATGATAAAGTTTTGTGGCTATTTCTTTTTGTTTTAGTCCCTAAAAAAGTTGACAAACAAGAAAGACCGATATTAATACTTAAGTTTTCATTCATTAATTTCCTCTTCTTCTTTTTTTTTTTCCGGCTATTTTAAAACTTAGAAACACAATCATTTCTAATATCACACCTCTTATACTAAATTCTTAGTTAATATCAGTGTTGCATTTAATAATAAAAAATTATTTTTTAAAGTTATTATTTTAAAAACATATCTCAAATTTTAGAACAGATTGGAGTATATTATATTTTCATTTTATTTACTTCACTCTAAAAAATTTTATTAAAATATTTTTTTTTCTATAAATAAAACAAAGTTATTTATAAAAATTAATTTTACTTGCACTCAAATTAAATCTTGGATCCGCCACCAACGGAGGGTACCTCCCTTCTTATATATATATATATATATATATATATATATTACACGAACACGAACAAACGAACAAGTCATGTTGGACAAAAAGCTATTGATATACATTGACCCACTAAACTTTCTCTCTTCTCTCACTCACTCACGTGGGTAGTAAAACTAACCAACTCTCTCTCTCTCTCCTCTTTACTACGTGGATAGTAAAAAATTCAAATCAATTATTCTTCTCATTTGCACATTATTGTGTTAATTTGAACATTTTGGACTCATATTTTTATAATATTTATAAATATGTAATTAAATTATTCTTTAAATATAAATTATTTAAAAGGATAACGGGTTAATTTTATGAAAAGAAATTAATATAAGATATTTATATTATATTATTTTTAAATAAAAAAATATAATTGTAATTTTTAAATTTTAATAAATGTATAATTGTAATTCCTGATGTTAGATAAAGATAGAGATGTGCACTATCTCTAACACATTAAGGAATATCACTAACGCACTAAAATTACATAAAATAACAATTCAAATTAGTGATTGCGGTATGTTCTCTCTTCTCTTACTCACTCATGTGGGTAGAAAAAAAAATTCAAATTTCTCCCTCCTCTTTACCACCCCAAGTTAATAATGAACCACTAACTCTATCTAACATCCCTCTTTATCACCTGGATAGGTTAACATAAAAAATTACCTTTTTGAATAAACCAACTCTTTGTTTCATTATTCTTCTCATTAGTTGAATGGACACGGGCGATAAACTAAGTGTGGTATGTTTCTTTTTTATATATTTTGTTCGTTGATTTATTTGATGAAAACGATTTTTCACTTTTCACTTTTTATATATTTCATTTTTAATTAAATTCATGCCTAAATTTAAAGATTGTTTGGGTTTGTTCTTCTTTCACCATTTCTAAGGCTTTTATTAATTTTTTTATAAATATATTTTGAAATAATAGCTATTTTTAATAAAACTTAGGACCTTTAGACAAAAAAATTGAGTTGTTATTTAGTGTTAAAATTGAGAGTCCTCTTGTGACGCCCCCAAATCTGGGCCCACACAGCCCAAACTTGAGTCGTCAAAAGACTATAACAAAATTATTACAACAAAGCACAACGTACTACAATACAGTGTATAATAATACACAACTAAGTCTTCACTATTATTGCCACACTATTTTACAAAACGTGAAGACTATGATAACTATTCCTCGGACCCTCACTCCATTCCCCGGCTAGACCCTGTTATGTTTTCATCTCCTGTTGAAAGACAATGGAACAAAAGAAAGGGTGAGCTCAAATAGCCCAGTAAAGAATAACATGACTAAGATAATGACGAATAAATTATCATTAGTCTTCAACAGTTGAGTTCTTGATAGAATACAATAGACTACAAGGTTTATATCAAAAACTGCAGTTAAATTCTTAAACAACGTTCAGATCAATATTAGCAGCGGAATGAGTAATCTATTAGAAGAATAATGCAGACTATAATGTCCACTCGGTTCTCTTTTTAGGAAAAACATCATCAACTTTTATCATCTGAAATATCATTAGTCAAGATAATACAAATTCACAGTTCCTGATCATAATCATGCACATCAACAGTTCATCTTTGTACTACGGGCCAAAGATATTCAATATAGCACCAACGGTCATGATTATACCAGATTCAGCCTTTGGTCATAATCATACCAAACAACAGTTCATCTTTGCACTACGGGCCAAAGAGAACATTCACCACGTGCCATAAAAGACACCGAACAGATGTATCGCCTTTAACCTATTATATCGCCTTTAACCTATCATCTGTTCAACAAATATATCACATCTGTGCCCCCGGCCACAGATATTCACAACAGCTTGATTTTTGGATGATTAGAATGATATAAATGATGAACAGAAGAAATAGGATAACAATAAGTATCGGAAGTTTACTTTGTACAGATTCAAATAATGTCCAAATTGTCAACATGATGTGGAGTGAAATTCAAGATCCACAGTTCAGAATAACGGTTACAATTCAATAGAAAGGTTCACGTAAATAGGAAGGTTCAGTTGAAATAATGAAGTTCAACTATTATGGAACATATAATATTTTCAGGAATTATAGAAGCAATAGTTCCATAATAAATTTCGATTTAGGAGTATGAAAGAAAATAATATCCCTTACCGTAGCAGGTTTGATTAACAAAAGGTGAAGGAAATTAATACAAAGGGTTATTCACCAACAGGCGGCAAACCGCTCCGTAAGGTTATTCCCACAATTTAATAGAATTTGAGTACAAAGAGTTATTCACCAAACAGGCGGCAATCCGCTCCGTAAGGTTATTCTCAGAGATTAATAATGAATGAATACGAAAGGTTATTCACCAACAGGCGGCAATCCGCTCCGTAAGGTTATTCCCACAATTTAATAGGATTTGAGTACAAAGAGTTATTCACCAAACAGGCGGCAATCCGCTCCGTAAGGTTATTCTCAGAGATTAATAATGAATGAATACGAAAGGTTATTCACCAACAGGCGGCAATCCGCTCCGTAAGGTTATTCCCACAATTTAATACATGGAAATAAAAGGCACGTCTTATGAGTAAGGAAGAAACAATATTATTATCGAGAATCAAATAATGATAATCCCTTACCATAGTATGTTTGAATAATGGAAGATGAAAAAGATGGTATCCCTTACCTCAACACGTGACTGGATATTGATTTAAATGAGGTTGATTAACTTGAACAGTACACGTATACTTATAGATCTTCACAAATACTCAAGATGACTTAAGCACACTTAGAGAGAACTTTCACAAGAAGTATTTAGAGAGAGAAAGAAAGAACAAGTAAGGAAGTTTATGAAAAATCCTTAAGTTAAGGCTTCTATTTATAGCCAAAAATCTTATCATTCATTTAATCTAAACCATTCATTTAAAGATCATCTTTTAATCTACACCATCCATTTCAAATATTATATTATCTTTAATCTACACCATTCATTTCATATCACCTAATAATCACCTAACTTTATATTATAAACAAATCAATTTAATTATTCAACAATAATTCACACTTTAATCTTCACCATTCATTTCATATCACCTAATAATCACCTAACTTTATATTATAAACAAATCAATTTAATTGTTCAACAATAATTCACACTTTAATCTACACCATTCATTTCATATCACCTAATAATCACCTAACTTTATATTATAAATAAATCAATTCAATTATTATGACTAATTGTTATAAATACAGTATAGTTAGCTCCTAGATATCAAGTCAATAAATTAATGAAATACAACTGTTTAAATAACATCATAATAGAGATAACAATAATGTAAAATAAAGCATACGTTACTGTGTAATGACAATTATTGATTCAATAATGTGAATTACTGTGCATATGTTACTGTGACAATTATTAGGTTCAATAATTTTAAAAACAGTGCAACAACAATTATTGACTCAAAAATACAGTGTAATGACAATTATTAAATCAATAATGCAAAATACTGTGTAACAACAATTATTGAATTGATAATATAAAATATTATGCAGTGACAATTATCGATGAAATGATGCGTAACAGTTACGGTGTCAATTATCAGACCAAAAATATGAGACACTATGCAATACCGTGTGTTACTGTAGAGTACCGAGTGCTACAGAAAATACCAATAACTATCGTATGCTACTATTTTTTTATCACCGGTATTTTAACAGTTCCGTAAACTATTTTTATTTAAAAAGGTTATTTCTGTGGTTTTCTATATCCGACAAATATTCCGATGTGGGGTCCACCAATAATTTGTTATTTCGGCGCCGTCGGACCAAACGAATATTCCCCGACAAAGCGAATATTGTCCGACAAAATAAAATTTGCACATAACATCCTTAACTTTTAACTTTATTGATTTAACCACTTACTGTTTAAAAAAAATATCTATATGAAGAAAAATTAAATTTCGTATTTCATAAAATTCGGGGTCTTACAACCTCCCCTCCTTATGAAATTTCGTCCCCGAAATTGACGTACCTGACATATCGAAGAGGTAAGGATACTTAGATTTCATCTCAGATTCTAACTCCCAGGTCATTTCCTCAGTATCTTGGTTCCTCCATAAAACCTTAACTTGAGGTATAACCTTTGAGCGTAGGATCTGCTCCTTCTTATCCAGGATCTTAACAGGTACCTCCTCGTATGTTTAATCATCTGCTATAACGTCTGGTTCTAACTCAATGACGTGGTTTGGGTCCTTCACATATTTACGTAACATAGATATGTGAAAAACGTTATGGATGCGAGACATACTTGGTGGTAGGGCTAGTCTGTAGGCTACGGTTCCTATTCGATCGAGGATTTCAAATGGGCCAATAAATCGAGGGTTGAGCTTTTCTCTCTTTCCGAATCTCGTATCCCCTTTCCATGGAGAAACACGTAAGAATACATGATCTCCGACGTTGAAACTTTCGTCTCTCCGATGAAGATCAGCATAACTCTTTTGTCGTTCTTGTGCGGTCTGTATTCGTTGTCGGATCATTTGGATCTTTTCGGTCGTCAAGCGTACTAACTCGGGTCCCAACAATTTTGCTTCTCCTACCTCATTCCAACATATTGGAGAGCGACACTTCCTTCCATACAATGCCTCGAATGGAGCCATGCCTATGCTTGCTTGGTAACTGTTGTTGTAAGAAAATTCCACCAATGGCAAGTACTTATCCCAACTTCCTTTGAAGTCTAATACACAAAGTCTCAAAAGATCTTCGAGGGTCTGGATCGTCCTTTCCGATTGTCCGTCCGTTTGAGGATGATATGCAGAACTAAAACGTAGTTCAGTGCCCATAGCTTTTTGTAGACTGGTCCAAAAGCGTGAAGTGAATCTAGGATCTCGATCAGAAACTATGGAAACTGGCATGCCATGCAATCTCACGATCTCATTTATGTACATACCGGCAAGACGTTCAAGTGAAAAGTTTTCTCGTATAGGCAATAAATGAGCAGATTTGGTCAATCTATCTACGATCACCCAAATTGCATCTAAGCCTTGAGAAACTTTTGGAAGACCCGTCACGAAGTCCATATTGATGTGTTCCCACTTCCATTCGGGAACTTCAAGTGATTGTAATGGACCTTTAGGAACTTGATGTTCTGCCTTGACACGTTGACAAGTTAGGCACCTTGAGATAAACTCCGCAATCTCTCTTTTCATATTGTTCCACCAAAATGTATGTCGAAGATCTCGATACATCTTGGTACCTCCTGGGTGGATTGCAAACGGCGTGTTGTGTGCCTCCATCATGATTTTATGCTTTAATTCAGGATCGTTAGGAACACAGAGTCGAGAGTTGACTCGAAGTATTCCTTTCTCGTCGATTCTTGCTTCGGGAATGGCACCTTCTTGTACTTTCTTTATCATGTTTATCAGTTCCGGATCGGTAGCTTGAGCAGCTTTAATTTTATCGATTAAAGTTGGTTCTACTCGCACGTGAGCAATCTTCGAGTGGGTCCCTGGTGTCTTTAGCTCTATCTCCATCTTTTGCAAGTCGTACAAAATACACTTTTGTGTTGTCAGCAGTGCACTTGTACTTGCATAAGATTTTCTGCTCAAAGCGTCAGCTACAACGTTCGCCTTTCCCGGGTGATACTGGATTGTGTGGTCATAATCCTTCAACAGCTCAAGCCAACGTCGTTGTCGCATGTTGAGTTCCTTCTGGGTGAAGAAATACTTGAGACTTTTATGATCCGTATAGATATCCACTTTTTCTCCGTACAAGTAGTGTCTCCAGATCTTTAACGCGAAAACGACTGCTGCCAACTCTAGATCATGAGTAGGATAATTTTTCTCATAATCTTTGAGTTGTCGAGAGGCATAGGCTATAACCTTTCCATGTTGCATAAGGACACAGCCTAGACGTTTGCCAGAAGCATCGCTGTAGATAACAAATTCTCCTGATCCTGATGGTATGGTCAGAACAGGAGCTGAAACAAGTCTCATCTTGAGTTCTTGAAAACTCTTCTCGCATTCCTCGCTCGATATAAGTTTTGTACTAGAATGAATGATACCGATATCTAGTAATTAAACTTTCAACTCTTGGTGTTCTATGGGAGCCATTTGGTGTGGGACTTTAAAAATGGGCTTAGTGCCGGGTTCAAGATCGATACAGAATTCAATTTCACGGTTTGGGGTAAGCCAGAAAGTTCCTCAGAAAAAAAAACGTCAGGAAACTCATTAACAATGGGAATATCATTCAAGTTTGACGTGTTTTTGTTCAAATCAGTGACATGAGCTAAAAAGGCTTGACATCCGTTTTTCAATAAACGAATGGCTTTATGGCTAGAAATAACAGTTATAGATTTCAATGGTTTAGTTGCTTGAATTTGCATGACAGGTTGATTAGGAATATGAAAACTAATAATCTTATGAAAACAATCAATTTTAGCAAGATGGGTAGTCAACCAATCAATTCCTAAAATCACATCAAATTCATGCATCTCTAAAGAAATAAGGTCAACAGGTAATGTGAGGTTGTTGATTTGAACTTAGGCAAGATTTATAGATAGTAAATGTAATAGGTATTTCTCCCAATGAGGTTTCAACTGATAAGACAAGATTTAAGTTTTCAATAGTCAAATTTAAACGTTGAGTACATATAGGTGAGATAAAGGAGTGGATAGAGCCAGTATCTAATATGGCATAGACTTCACGAGAATTTATGAATAGCTTACCGGTTATCACCTCATTCGGTTTCTTGACTGTTATCGTCAAATCGAATCCCGAATACTTCATTCGGATCTTCACGTATTTCAACCATGGGAATACCACTGAATAATTTTCTAGCAAACTGTTTCTCGGGTTCATCAACTTCATCAGTAGTAAGGTACCAATGATTTCCATTAAAATAGTATTTTCGATAGACTGCAGTTTCCACGATAGTGACTAACTTAACCTGAATTCCTCTAAATTGTAACGCCCAAAAGTATAGAAACATCATTTTTAAATAATCTTGAAAATCATAGCTGGAACACCATAAATCCCAAAGACTAATATGAAAAGTCCATATATTCTGATCCTTTGTTATAGAGCATAACCAGGTGATATCACTCTCCCAATTAGTGAGTAAATTAAAGGCAATAATTTCCGCAAGTTCGTTACTTCCTTTAATTGCTTCTAAGAATGGATCTGGAACGACTGTAGCAGAGCTTTCACCTTCATCCTTACTGGATAGAACACGCATAATTTTTGCCTTAGGCAAATGATTCAACTCTGAGTTTGTAAGAAGATTATTCGTCGCCTCTTGTTTTGCAGCTACATTTGTTTCGGTAATTTCATAGTTAACCTCCTGATTTCCAGATGCCATAATTAACTGTGGTCACAAAATAAATGTTAGTTCAAATAAACTGACTCATCTCTTCATGTTCCTACATTCAAATCGACTCATTAGATAATAAAATCTATTTTAGGTAGGACACACTAGTGACTGATTCTATTCGTCTCTCCCCTCCTAGTTCTACCCCAGATCTCCATTAAATACCATATCCCTAAGCTCTGATGCCAACTGTGACGCCCCCAAATCTGGGCCCACACAGCCCAAACTTGAGTCGTCAAAAGACTATAACAAAATTATTACAACAAAGCACAACGTACTACAATACAGTGTATAATAATACACAACTAAGTCTTCACTATTATTGCCACACTATTTTACAAAACGTGAAGACTATGATAACTATTCCTCGGACCCTCACTCCATTCCCCGGCTAGACCCTGTTATGTTTTCATCTCCTGTTGAAAGACAATAGAACAAAAGAAAGGGTGAGCTCAAATAGCCCAGTAAAGAATAACATGACTAAGATAATGACGAATAAATTATCATTAGTCTTCAACAGTTGAGTTCTTGATAGAATACAATAGACTACAAGGTTTATATCAAAAACTGCAGTTAAATTCTTAAACAACGTTCAGATCAATATTAGCAGCGGAATGAGTAATCTATTAGAAGAATAATGCAGACTATAATGTCCACTCGGTTCTCTTTTTAGGAAAAACATCATCAACTTTTATCATCTGAAATATCATTAGTCAAGATAATACAAATTCACAGTTCCTGATCATAATCATGCACATCAACAGTTCATCTTTGTACTACGGGCCAAAGATATTCAATATAGCACCAACGGTCATGATTATACCAGATTCAGCCTTTGGTCATAATCATACCAAACAACAGTTCATCTTTGCACTACGGGCCAAAGAGAACATTCACCACGTGCCATAAAAGACACCGAACAGATGTATCGCCTTTAACCTATTATATCGCCTTTAACCTATCATCTGTTCAACAAATATATCACATCTGTGCCCCCGGCCACAGATATTCACAACAGCTTGATTTTTGGATGATTAGAATGATATAAATGATGAACAGAAGAAATAGGATAACAATAAGTATCGGAAGTTTACTTTGTACAGATTCAAATAATGTCCAAATTGTCAACATGATGTGGAGTGAAATTCAAGATCCACAGTTCAGAATAACGGTTACAATTCAATAGAAAGGTTCACGTAAATAGGAAGGTTCAGTTGAAATAATGAAGTTCAACTATTATGGAACATATAATATTTTCAGGAATTATAGAAGCAATAGTTCCATAATAAATTTCGATTTAGGAGTATGAAAGAAAATAATATCCCTTACCGTAGCAGGTTTGATTAACAAAAGGTGAAGGAAATTAATACAAAGGGTTATTCACCAACAGGCGGCAAACCGCTCCGTAAGGTTATTCCCACAATTTAATAGAATTTGAGTACAAAGAGTTATTCACCAAACAGGCGGCAATCCGCTCCGTAAGGTTATTCTCAGAGATTAATAATGAATGAATACGAAAGGTTATTCACCAACAGGCGGCAATCCGCTCCGTAAGGTTATTCCCACAATTTAATAGGATTTGAGTACAAAGAGTTATTCACCAAACAGGCGGCAATCCGCTCAGTAAGGTTATTCTCAGAGATTAATAATGAATGAATACGAAAGGTTATTCACCAACAGGCGGCAATCCGCTCCGTAAGGTTATTCCCACAATTTAATACATGGAAATAAAAGGCACGTCTTATGAGTAAGGAAGAAACAATATTATTATCGAGAATCAAATAATGATAATCCCTTACCATAGTATGTTTGAATAATGGAAGATGAAAAAGATGGTATCCCTTACCTCAACACGTGACTGGATATTGATTTAAATGAGGTTGATTAACTTGAACAGTACACGTATACTTATAGATCTTCACAAATACTCAAGATGACTTAAGCACACTTAGAGAGAACTTTCACAAGAAGTATTTAGAGAGAGAAAGAAAGAACAAGTAAGGAAGTTTATGAAAAATCCTTAAGTTAAGGCTTCTATTTATAGCCAAAAATCTTATCATTCATTTAATCTAAACCATTCATTTAAAGATCATCTTTTAATCTACACCATCCATTTCAAATATTATATTATCTTTAATCTACACCATTCATTTCATATCACCTAATAATCACCTAACTTTATATTATAAACAAATCAATTTAATTATTCAACAATAATTCACACTTTAATCTACACCATTCATTTCATATCACCTAATAATCACCTAACTTTATATTATAAACAAATCAATTTAATTGTTCAACAATAATTCACACTTTAATCTACACCATTCATTTCATATCACCTAATAATCACCTAACTTTATATTATAAATAAATCAATTCAATTATTATGACTAATTGTTATAAATACAGTATAGTTAGCTCCTAGATATCAAGTCAATAAATTAATGAAATACAACTGTTTAAATAACATCATAATAGAGATAACAATAATGTAAAATAAAGCATACGTTACTGTGTAATGACAATTATTGATTCAATAATGTGAATTACTGTGCATATGTTACTGTGACAATTATTAGGTTCAATAATTTTAAAAACAGTGCAACAACAATTATTGACTCAATGATATAAAATACAGTGTAATGACAATTATTAAATCAATAATGCAAAATACTGTGTAACAACAATTATTGAATTGATAATATAAAATATTATGCAGTGACAATTATCGATGAAATGATGCGTAACAGTTACGGTGTCAATTATCAGACCAAAAATATGAGACACTATGCAATACCGTGTGTTACTGTAGAGTACCGAGTGCTACAGAAAATACCAATAACTATCGTATGCTACTATTCTTTTATCACCGGTATTTTAACAGTTCCGTTGACTATTTTTATTTAAAAAGGTTATTTCTGTCGTTTTCTATATCCGACAAATATTCCGATGTGGGGTCCACCAATAATTTGTTATTTCGGCGCCGTCGGACCAAACGAATATTCCCCGACCAAACGAATATTCCCCGACAAAGCGAATATTGTCCGACAAAATAAAATTTGCACATAACATCCTTAACTTTTAACTTTATCGATTTAACCACTTACTGTTTAAAAAAAATATCTATATGAAGAAAAATTAAATTTCGTATTTCATAAAATTCGGGGTCTTACACCTCTGTTATGTTAAAAATAGGGTTTATGCTATAATTAGTATTTTTTTTATTGATTATTACAGCTAAATTGAAATGGAAGATATGAATTTGGAGTCAGAGAGTTGTGAGAATGATATAGTAGGGCGTTGTGCAAGTTTTCCCTTTGATAATGTAAGAAGGGATTAGGATGATATTGAAGAGTCGAATCACATTTACTATCCTCAAGTAAGAGAATAATTAAAGCCAAGAAAAGACCAAGAATTTACAACAATAGAGGATGCTAAAAAAATTTACAACACATGCGAAAGAATTTGGATTTAGTGTTCGAGCTAATTGTGAAAGGAAGAAGGATGGTGTAATAGCAAGGAAGGAATATGTTTATTATAAAGAAGGAAAGGGTTCGATAGTTCAAGAAGAGCCTAAACAAAGGCGTCGAGGGTCAATAAAAGAGTGTTGTCAAGCTAAAATTGCTTTTTTGATATCAAAAGTTGGGTTGTATGTTGTTAGTGTATTCGTTGAAGGGCATAGCCACCCATTGTCCACCCCAAGTAGAACATTTTTGTTAAGATCTCACCGTTTTCTTTCTAGTGCCCACAAATGTTTGTCTGAACAACTTAGCATGGTAAATATACATTCGCATCAGCAGTTCAATTTTCTTGGAGTCCAAGCGGGAGGGATAAAAAATATTGGTTGTACACAAAGAGATTTATAACTACGAGAGGGATAGACATAGAGAGATGAGTGGCCACGATGGAGATTTATTACTCGAGTATTTTAAAATTGAATAAGGCAAGAATCCTTCATTTACTTTTAAAATTCAGGCAGATGAGGTAAAACATATTGCTTGTTATTTTTTGGGCTGATGGAACATCTAGACGGGCTTATAACTTTTTTGGCGATATAGTGATATTTGATACCACATACAACACTAATCGTTATGGAATGATCTTTGCACCATTTGTGGGGGTCAATAATCATGGCCAGACAATTGTATTCGCTTGTGCTTTTTTATCTGATGAGACAATAGATTCATTTGTTTGACTTTTCAAGCAATTTCTATAAGCTATGCCTGGTGATGCCCCAAAGATTATTATCACTGACCAAGATCACTGACCAAAATCCAGCAATGACAAATGTTATATCTGTAATTTTTTCAAATACTTATCACAAGTACTATAGTTGACATATTTTGACTAAGTTTTCAGAAAAGTTAGATTTGGTTAAGTATAGCCACTATTATTCAGAGTTTTCAGATTGCATATGGAGGTCAGAATTGAAGGAAGAGTTTGACTTAAATTGGTTGGAGCTTGTTAAGTGAAGTGGGTTGAGCGACAATAAATGGCTAAAGTCAATGTATGAGATTCACTCAAAATGGGAGCCTGTGTAACGACCCCAAAATTCGGCTCCAATAATCTCGGATCTGGTCTGTTAAAAGTAACCTCAATCCTGAGTTTAAACTAATTATATTTGACTTATAAACCACAAACAAATACAATTATTACTATACACCAGGTATTAAACCTTAAATGGGTAAAATTTTCAATATCATTCGATTCCAGAATCGAAATCTTTAAACATTTTTATTACACTTCTTAATCATATGAATAATGATTTAGCATACCAACCTGTCACCCTTATACATAAAGGGCAACATCTGAAAATGATTTAAAATAATTTATCTATGTTCTTTTAACATTTCGATTTGCTAATCTATAGCACATTTAAGACATAAAAATCTTCACAAGTAATACCCACATAGATAATTTATTATATCGTAGGGTTTTACTATAAAAGCACATACGCTTCGATCTTGATGACTTGTTAGTCAATCTTCCTCTTCGCTTCTACAAGAGTAATCAGTTTCCTCAAGCTTTTCTGTAATGTTTTGTTTTAAGCAAGGGTGAGCACGACGGTTCAGCAAGTCTAATAGTTTCACATAACATATAAACATATTTCATCATGCCTCATGCTTTGCAATGACTACATATCTCATGCATATCATGCTTTGTATTTACTCTATGATTCATGTTATTCATGCATGTCATTTACAATTTCATACAGTTCAATATATATAGAGCAATCAACTTAATCATCTACTGCATATCAACAATTTATTTCAACTTGTATCACAAAAGCACATTACCACATTATTGCACATAATAACATATGCACACATAATAATTTTATAATATTCTAAATTAGGCACATAATGCAACACGATCTGAAAAAAACTTGTTTGGACTTGTATAACCAGCTTACGCTAATCTTTCACGTTCCTTGCATTACCTATACAGTATGTGAGATCAACGGTGCACAATATCAGTCACAGTTTGACTCAATACTAAATCTTTATTGAACTAGTGATGTCATAAATACATAAAAAAAATATATTATTAATAATTAATAAAATTTTAAAATATCTAATTTTTTATAAGCTAAAATATAGTAAAATAATGTTATAATATTATTAAAAATATTTTTGTAAAAAAAAAAATACTTGAAAACCGGGTCACCGGTTCAACTACCAGTTTTACCGGTTGAACTGGTGGTCAACCGATTTTTGACCGGGTCGTTGAATTTCTGGTTTTTTGACTGGACCGGACCGGAAAGTCGATCGGTTCCCGTCGAACCGCGGTCTGATCCGATTTTCTCAACATTTTAATATTCAACTGTAAGGTCTCTCTCCCAAATATCCCTATGCATCATTCATTTTTCATACTAGTTCTTATAATCTTATACTTATACTCCGTCGTATATGTATTTATACACACACACTCAGCACCCCAAAGTGTGTGTCATTGTTGAAATTTGCACATTAATATTTAAAACGTATATAAGTCTATCATAATTTTTTTTACTAAACAAAATGTAGCTTCTGTACATTGAACCGATCAAAATTGACTGAATATTCTTTTAAATCCATTTTCTAAAGGGCAAAATGGGTAATTCTTGTTTAAGAAAATTAAAAACATTAATAAAATAAATAAATAAACTACACCACCAAATATAACTCAAATCCCAACCTTAATCTCCAAATCATTTGTTCATCATCTTTAATTTCCAAATTCTAACTATCAACACCCAACCCCAAATGTAATCATTCATCATCTTCATCTCCTACTCCACTGTAACAACAATCTAAAACCAAAATCACAAAAATAAAACACAGTTTTCCCATATATATATATATATATATATATATATATATAATTTTTGTGTGTGGGTGTATACATTTTTTTCATATAGGACTATATGTATATATATAGTAGTGCACAGTCGGCTATGACAATGATTTTTTTGAGCTACGGCGACGGTTGAACCGTCGCCGTAAACCAGAAATATCTATGGCGACGGTTAAACCGTCGTCGAAGTCCAAAAAAAACCGTCGCTATAAGCGACTGTACACTCCATACATTTTCCCCATATATATATAGCGTTCTCTCTCTTAAAAAAAAGCAATTAGGGTACCAAATCAAATATAATAGGAAGTGAATTCTTGCAGCTATGTTCCCGTGCATCAACCCGGTGGCAAACTAGGGTGAGTTGGAGGTGATCTTTGCAAAAATTGAACCCTTTATTTCTTTCAGCAGATTAGCTTTTCTTATCATTTTTTTCAAAAAAATTTCTTTCTGTCAATGTTCTTGATAAAATTTTCTTTTGATATGATGCGGGGGATGGTTATTAATCTGGGTGATGTTAAAGGTTGAAATTATTGTGTAAATAGATCTAATAGTGATGGTAATGATGATGATGATTCGTGCGGGTGATGATAATGTTTCATGCTAGTGGTGGAGGTGATGTCTTGCAAACGATGGTAATGTTGCCTTGCTAGTGATGGTTAATAATGGTCTGAAATTAATTTGGTGATAAGGTTTGGGTGTAGGTTTAGTGGAGAAGATGAATATTTAGAATCGACCATTTTTGGCTGCTTAAATGTATGAAATGTGCATTTTATTTAGCGATTTTTTTTTTAAAATGTATTTAAATACCTTTTAAATATTAGAGTGTAAACCTCGACAATGTTATAAATTTGGGTTGTAAAGTGTAGTTTAGTGTATATATATATATATATATATATATATATATATATATATATATAGTTTTTAATGTTTCAGATTAAAAATTATAACCCGTCGTCTTTTTACACTAATAGTGGCAGATGTCGTTAGTAATAGTAGCAGATGACACAATTACTTTAATGCGCCTAATTTCAACGAATTATTGAAACCTTTTGATGCCCATCCATCGGGATTAATAATGAATGAACTGAAACAAAATCAACTCAAACCTTCTGATTTTCAATCATTGGTATTAGTAGCGGAAGCACTATGAATCTTCTGTTGTCTATTTACTACTATATTACCAGCGGATGATATATTTTCTGTATTACAATGTTGCAAATATCACATGTTGCTAATATCAGGGGTAGTAGAGTAATTATGCCATCCACTACTATAACTAGCGGCATAAGCTAGTAATAGTCGCTAGTTATAGTAGCGGGCCGTTGGTTAAAATGGCAGATGACAGGTTGTTCTTTAATTTAATGCGAATGTTCTAGATTTCTATAAACGGTTATAAATCTGTTTACTCAAGAACAATGTTCTCAGAACCGGTTCGTTCAGCGAACCGGAAAAGTTACCGGGTGGATGGGTCACTGGTTCAACCAGTGGTCGAACCGTTATTGAACCAGTGACGTCATAAATATATAAAAATATATATTATTAATAATTAATAAAATTTTAAAACATCTAATTTTTTGTAAGCTAAAATATAGTGAAATTATGTTATATTATTGATAAAAAAAATTGAAAAAAAAAATACTTCAAAATCGGTTCAACCGGGTCAATTAACCGGTTTTACCGGTTGAACCACCGGTTGAACCGGTGGTCAACCGGGTCAACCGGTTATTGACCAAAACTGGTTAACCGGTCCAAATCGGACCGAAAAAGGAACCGGTTCCCGGTTCAACTGGTCGAACCGCTGATTCCGAACTGGTTTTAATAACATTGCTCAAGAATAGGCCATTATAACTAAGGAAAATCATATACATGTAGATGAATTTTATAATAAAATTAGATTGCGATTAATATATAATTTTAAAAAATAAGATAGAATAATAGTATTTGAATCTCTCTTTAATTCTTACTTATCTCATGTCGTATTCATATATGTCAATATTTTTTATTGACATAAATTTATCGTCATGTGTATAACAGGATTTTAACAATTAATGGACCACTTTCTATACCTGAGGTCTATATAATTAATGATAAATTAGGTAAAAGGTAGTAGTTGGGAACCCTTTCATTAAAATTATGTACATAGGCAATTTTGAATCCGATTATCATGAAATTATTTTTGATCAATTGACCAATACAATGTCGACACGCAGGTCGAGAGATGTTCTTTCTGTGTGTGTCAACACTATATTGATCAATTGACTAAAGTTAATTTTATGATAACTGGATCAAGCAAATTTATAGGCATAAGGCTGTTGGGTCAACCACAAAAAAATATGGCGCACAACTTTGTTATTAACAATGATATTGTATGTTTTTCTGTTTTCGGTTTTCGTTTATGAATTTGACAAAAAGTATAAATTTTAGCTTAAATATTATTTGAAAATCCGAAAGTTTAATTATCATTACTTCTAAAAAACCTAGTATCATGAACAAAGTTAGCATATTATATTTGATGTTTAAGGAAATTTCAATAAATTTTTGGATTTATAATTATTTTCCTTTCTTTTATTTTGCACACACTAGTTCACAATTTTAAACCATACCCTGAATGAATGACTGGGGAGTTAGAAGGATTTGAGTTCATATATGTACTTCACAAAATGGGGCAAACTTGACATACTATAATGTTGTAGTATTAATCATGAATAATATAAAGTATGGTTTATGCTATGTCTTGCTGCTTCAAAATTAAACAACTTCATGCATACTAATGTTTCAGGAGAGTTTTTTTTTGCTGATTTTAGGACTATGTAACATTATTTTATTTATTTGCAAAAGTAGTATCTAATATATATCATGAACCTATCCTGTCTCAAAATGAGAACTTCGCTGTGTATTATATATGGGCCGTCATATTTAGACAATTTCTATAAAATAAATTTTATAGAAATTAACAAAATTTAATTATACAGTTCAAAATAAAAAAAAAAATATTGATAATTTTATCTTTTATTTTACATACAAGTATTTTGATACCAAACCCTAAAACCTTAATATGCATTAACAAATTAAGTTAAAATCGATCATTTGAGGGTGAAGATATTTATAAATACCACCATTATATTAGTTGTGCTAGGTGCCACATAACTAATGAACTTATGGATCGAGTCATTCGATTCCAACTTCCAAGTCGATACGAGTGTTGTCAACACAATTAATATCAGAATGTGACATGATAACATTAAAGAGATCAAAACAGTTGTTTGTTGTGAATTCACCTAAATAATGTTGGTTTCGAAAAAGAAAAACTTAATAATTTTAGTCATCAGTAGCTGTCCCGTAAATTTGTGGGATACTTGTCGAATTTTATTAAAAAAAATTATTAATTATAAAAACAAAAATATTTTTATTTTTAATAATATATTTATTATATATTAGAATCTTATTATAAGAAAAAAATCTTATTTTTGACAAAAATATTATTTTGAAAATATCCTATTTTAAATAGGAAAAGAAGGATTGTGGGTGATTTATAAATAAAGTATTATATTTAGTTGATAAAGTCTTTTTCTCTATAGCGACGGACGACGGACGACGGCCGTTGCTATAGGTCGATTTTCTAGTAGTGTGAGCAATGAGGTAATTTTAATCTGGGTTAATGACAAAAGTGTCATTTCAAATATGGATTTATTATAATTTTTTTCTTATTTGTTTAGGAATATTTAATCAATACCTTTATATTTAAAAAAAAATAAAAAATTTAGTCCCTTTTTGGTCTGCCCGGTCAATTTCTTGCCGAAAATACCATTTGACTATCTAAAACGTATATTAACCTTATTTAATTGTAGAAAATTCTAAAAAATACTTTAAATTTATTTTCTAAAGCTATTATTATGAGGGTAGAAAAGTCAATAGACATAAAATTCCCTACCAATATACATTAATACCCCTTATCGTTTCTGTTAAATAGCAACACAAGTCTCTCAATCGAAGCTTAATTGTCATTTCACAATCTTTTAAAAAAAGAAAAAGAAATTAAATAAATTAGTAAATAGCCATGATCAAGAGGGAGAGAGAGCGAGGTTTTTTTGTGTGGCAGGGTTGTGTGAAGTCCGATCTTTTACCTTCTTTGGTTCTAAGTCCCTTTTTGGCTGGTCTGATCAGTTTCTTGCCTGAGATTGCCTCGTGTCAAAATTTAAAGAACTGATTATGTCAATGCATGTATTGTTTTTCTTTTCAAATACATGTATTTTTATTATTAAAAAAATTTAAAACAAAATCAAATTTTCTCTCTCCTCGTCACTCATGTTTACGTCACTCTCACTCCACTCCCTCCTTTTTCTCTCCCGATCAATAGTCGTTCATCCATGGCAATGGCACAATATTTCAATCTCCCAAACCATCATCACCGCAGAGCCCAAACCAACACCACACATCCTTCAAAGATCCAGAGCAACCACCAACCCCAGACCACAACAGATCCACAAATTAGAACTACACTACTATTTTATAAATAGCAATAAAAAAAATTATTTTTCTAAGTAGCAATAAAAAAAATTAAAAATAAAAAAAAATGAAACTACACTACTATTTTTTTTAAATAGAGATATGAAGTATCAAAAAACACAGAAATAAAATCTTTATCTTTTGACACATTTGATCCGCTTTGATAATCTTGAAAAGTAAAAAAAAAAATATTAGAGTTAAAAACTAATTTGAATAAATAAAAATTAAGGAATGAAAAAAATAATTCTAATTCCCGTTAACGGCGTCAAAAAACTTAATATGATAAAAATGAGTAGCTGTAAGTGACTTAGTAAAAGACAAGATCAATTTTTAAATATATCCTTAATTTATATTTCAAACAAATTAGAAATAGATAGAGCGTAGATGATTAACTAACTAAAATATGTAAATTAATAAATAATAACAAAAATTATTAATGAGAAAAACTACTTAGGAATTCGAATACACTAAATACTAACATAATAAATATTTCTTATTTTTTGAATTAATTCCTAACTTTATTCTCCCTCCCCTTTTAAAAAAATAATGATTTCTATAATTAATACGGGCAATTATAGATTATGAAAAATTTACAAATCAACTATAATTTATCAAAATCTCTTAATTAATGTAAATATGAAAGAAAAAACAATTAGGCACTAATATCAAAATGAAAAAAAATTAATTAGTATGAAATACTTAGTATCATCATCCAAGGTATAAAAATTTAGTTAGTCATGCAAATTAAAATAAAAACAAATAAAATTACTACTACTATTAACTACATAAAATAAAACAAGACTATTTTTATGAGTATTAAATAAAATGGAAAAAATTATTAAACTATCGGCTACTAATATAGTAATATGTAAAGATTAAATTATTAAATAAATATGTAACTACTAACTTTGAATATGCAATAAAGTGATGGCGAAAAAGTATCATAGATGAAATAAAAAATTAAAATTAAAATATGAAAATAATTTTTCAAATCAAGTACTGCCGCAACTTAATATTGTAGCAATTTAAAAATTCAATAGGGTCAATTGACCCTACTACCCCTTAATAGATCCGCCGTTGCCTACAAATCCAAATTGGAACAATATCTCCAATGAAACACTAGCAAAGAGGCCAGAATCCAAAGACACCCATACTAGTTTTGAAATCCAATCATGAAAGCACATACAAAATTAGAATGGGAAAATCATAAGAGAGGCCAACATACATGGGAAAGCCACCCCTCCCCACAAACCCAGATCAAAGAAGGTAAAGGGTCATACATAAACAATAACCCAGAATCCGACTAGAAAGTAAATCAAGAAAAATCAAATATTAATATGAATAAGGCATGCACGATCTCTATCGAATATTTTCAAATACGGGAGAAATTGAAATAAGTTTATATTTGGGGGATACTTTTGTAATTAATCTTTTTAGTTTTTACTTAAATTAAGGTACTTTTGTACTATCTTAATTTTATAATATTTTAAGTTGTTAGGTGTTAAAAGTTGGAAAAAAGACTATTTATACTCACCGTTAATTATAATAAAAAATTTTGGAGTTCGACCTGTGATTTTTACCTCTTAGTTTTTAGAGGGTTTTTCAGGTAAAATTTGATATTTTGTGTTTGATTTATTTTCGTACTATTATTTTTTGTGATTTTTATTTATTTGGTGAAATTATATTATTTATTTAACATGTTTTGTTATTTAATTTATCAAAAATTGTTCTAATTAGAGTAATTTTTCCATCAAGAAATGCATTGTACTTCTACTTTTTGTTTCACCATGATGCTAAAAAAGGGTAAATTTTGTTTTAATTAGAAGATAAAACGAGAGCCTAATATTAAATCAACATTATTTTTAGAGGCTAAAGATAACAAAAGAATAATATTTTTTTTATTTTAAATTATAAGATTAATATTGACTTTTGAAAAATTAATTTTAAATATTTTAAAACTTAAAATTGAGATTAATTCATTTAATTTATCACAATATAATTATGAATACTATAAACAAGTTAAAAAGTATTACTAGTTATAAGATTTTTTATTTTAAGAATTTAAATAAATTATGTTAATTTTAAATTTAACAATATTTTAAATTATTTTTTAAGAAGTTAATAATAATTTTATAATTTAAAATAGATGGAGTAGTTAATAATTGTCAACATACATCTTTTATGCAAATTTACTAATTCTCACGTCGAAAATTTCTCTCTTATATAAATGTAGTCGTCTTGTTTACTATTTATGTTAGTCAAAATCCCCAGACAAAAAAACATTTAATATTTACAAATTGCAAGTATGCTTGAGTAAGACAAGTGATCCCCCATCATATACGCGTAGGTGCGATTGGGCTTAGAAGTTAATGAAAGCTAATCAATTTGGCATAAATATGCAAATAGTGATGTGTGATGCAAATTTCACATTAGCATTTAGTTTTTCTTTTTAATATCATGTTATTACATCTCAGACCTAGGTTTAAATACTATAAAAAAATTAAAATTTCTTTTTAGTTTAAGTATGACATTAAAACTGACATATAGGTTAAAAGGACAAAAACATTTTTCAGTCTTTCGGTTGTTTTATTTCCATCTAATTTATGGACTGATTTTTGGGTTCGAAAGTTGTGACAAAATTTAATAATTTAAATTTAATTTAGATGTATATAAATAATAATTTATATTAAATTTTATAAAAAAAATTATTAAAATAAATATTATAAATATTTTAAAAGACAAAAAAAAATAAAAAAAATAGGTCCTATTGTTAAACTCGATCACTAAGATTGGTCCTTAGAATTACTCTTTAATTAATGACTAAGTAGCGTTTTTCAACCCATAAGTACGAGGAACAGGAAGTAAACCAATGGCCATTGGTCCTTGTACTTTGTTATTTGGCTGGCAGCTCAAATCTTATAAATGCCGAAAAAATCAACGCTACCTAATGTTTAGAATTTTGTTATATATAATGATAAATTTTTGTAAATAATAATATGATATTGGTAAAAAAGAATATGAGTAAAAATATTACAAAAATTTAAAATTAAAATTTCATATTAGCATTTAGATTTTATTTTTCTTTTCTTATATCATGTTATTACATCTCACACCTAGGTTAAAATACTATAAAAAAAAAACTAAAATTTCTTTTTAGTTTAAGTATGACATTAAAACTGACATATAGGTTAAAAGGACAAAAGCATTTTTCAGTCTTTCTGTTGCTTTATTTCCATCTAAGTAATGAAAAGTATAGGAGGATCGGTTTTTAGAATTGAAAGTTGTGATAAAATTCAGTGATTTATGTGTAATTTAGATGTATATAAATAACAGTGTACACTAAATTCTGTAAAAAAATTTATCAAAATAAATATTTTAAAAGACAAAAAAAAATAAAAAAATAAGACCGGTCGTTAAAACTGATCATCAAGACTGATTCTCCTAGAATTACTCTTTAATTAATGATTAAGTAGCGTTTTTCAATACTTAATATTAATATAAATTTGTCACAATATGTAACTAGCTAATTACTAAAATATTATAATCAAGAAAGAGTTATGTGAAACAAAAATTGATGACAAAGAACGAAATAAATAAGAGCTTATAATAAAGTATACTCCATTCGTTTTATAAAAGAGTTTCATTTGCAAAAATTTATATATAATAAGAATATATTTTGGTTTCATATTTTTTTAAAAAAAATTGTGAGTTTAATTAATACTTCATAATGCAATTATGATTAAAAAGTTTGAGTATATTCTGTTTTTTTTTTGTTGTTGTTGCTACGATCAATAAAATTGAAATTTATTTCAGAAAATAACATTTATTTTAGATCAGAGAGTAAAGAAAAAGAGTCATGGTATAGAGTACGTAGTTTTAAGATCAAAAGAACACACAACATATCATTCAAAGGAAATGAATTGTAAAATGATATGTATATTTCTAGCGTAACTTTTTCCTTTTCATCTCAAATATTATCTTCACCAACTACCACGTGTATCAGGCATTGTATAAAAAAATTATGTCAAAAATATTTGTGGAGAATCTGGAAGCTCGCGCACCGCATGTGAGTACACAAAACACTAACATATATGTTTAGAATTCAACTTGATCTAAAAATTTAAGTCATCAGGTCTTAGACACATTTATGTATATTAATCCATTACTCTTTTCATTATTTACCCGATGTGAGATTTCAATTCGCTTGTGATAGCCTTACGATCTCCCTCTCACATGTGAGTTCATCATATCAAGAGCTCCTCCTCATTTGAACACATTTTTTTCGATCACCGCACACCAATTCTTGCCTTACTATTCTAGATTATTTTTTCTCTATCGAGAGTCAACTTCCACTAAGAAATGAATATATTCTCTTCAATCACCAATTTTCGGTTAAATTTATCGAGAATTCAACATCACAATTGAGAGCAATGTAAGGGAAGAAGCACCAATTCTTCATCGAGAATTTACCACCATCACGTGTCTTTTGAAGAGATTGTTCGGGATTAATTTTCGAATCACCATATATTCTTTTGAAGAGACTTATCAACCTAGGGTTAATCTTCTGTAGCTCTGATACTAGTTTTTGGAGGAGAACTAGAGAGCTCACGCTCCATGTGCGCGTACACAAGACACTAATACACATATTTAAAACTTAACTTAACTCAAAAATTTAAGTCATTAAATATTAAATTTATTTATATATATTAATTCTTCACTTGTTTTATTAGGTATGTGATATAAAATTTTAAATCACTTAAGATATCTTAACAGAAAATATCAGCACGCTTTAATTGAAGAGAGAGAGAGAGAGGGAAATGTAGTTGTGATGATGACAAATTTTGCTGCAATAGTTTGCCTAAAATAAACACACATAAAGAAGGGATGATTTTTTATGTGGCACATTATATATAAATTAAGTTGCAAACTTTTAATAGTAGTACTAGTTCAATTCAATGACCTTATTGGCCGGTGAGACTAATAAATGCCAAAATTTCCCAAAGAGTGAAAATAGAACCGCTAGGGTTGGACCATACAAAACGTTAACTTTAGCGTATTTAAATACTTTTCTCAGTTCTTGTAATCATATTCATGGAGATGGTTGTGTAGGTGATGGCCCTGAGGGGGGAGGGAGAAACACGTGTCAGTAGGGTGTCGGTAGACTTGTGTTGTGAGCATCACACTGTATTCATGGCAAATATGAGTTGGCTAGCTATAAATTCAGCTACTTGTATATGTATTTATATGTGTATATGTGTATGCATCTATATATATGTATCTCTATTTATAATGCTTTCTTACAAAAATAGTACTTTGGAGAGAAAACAAAGGAGAGAAAAACTCGCAAGTTTGGGTCATACAAGGAAGAATTAAAGAGAGAAAGAATGGCTACCAAACCAGGGATCCTTACTGACTGGCCATGGACACCCCTTGGAAGTTTTAAGGTACATTATTTACTCCAAACGAAAATGGTAGAAGAATGATATATATATATATATATATATATATATATATATATATATATATATATATATATATATATATATATATATATATATTATAAAATGAGAGGAAAAAGTAACCATTTTAGTATTAACAATCTTATGATTTTTGTGTGTGTTTTCTTCGTATCATTTTCATGTTTTTAATTCTCTTCATTCCAACTTTCTCTCTTCCACTCTCTGATCCCTTCTACTCTCCCACGATATGATCTCTTTTTACATTAAATCACCGCATGCATTTACTAGTATATATAACTAGGGTTAGCAATATATGGCATGAAAATATTTTCACCAAGAGAAGGTGGAAAAAAACACATAAAGGGAATGACACATGCATCTATACATTAATTAAGGCACAAAAGTTCTAGAAAGAATGGTAGTTAGCTTTCTTATAATATTTCAAAAACAAATTAAAATGACAAAATTATTTATTGTCTCATATATGGCATGCATTATCTTGAAAGTAGCATGGCTAAAATTTCATTTTCACATTGAAAAAAATTGCATATAATATTATACGAAAATAAATCTTGTCCCTTTTTTTTTATATGAAAGTTGTATCGGTGCTCCTATTCGTGCTTTTCACTCGGTGACCCTATTTTTATTATATAGCAATGAGAATCCTGCCAATATATATGTTAGATCAATCTTTATGTTTGATCTAGCTGATGAGGTATGTGTCGTTGGAAGCTTGATGAATAAATATAAGCACTTTTGTATCCCTCTCTTTATTACACTATACTACACGTGTGCGAACAAATACCCTGCAAAGGTGCAACCTGCCACATTGAATTAAATGCTTTACAATACATATATAAATATTAACCATCAGAAAACATTTTTATTGTGGATTGATTATGTTGCTCATCTTTCTTGCTGGCAGACTAAAAATTGGCCCTACCTCTCATCCTTCTTGCGGCAGGCAATTAACGCGTAATTTTGGCCATGCCTAATTGGTCCTGTCGCTCATCTTTCTTACGGCAGACCAATTTTGATTATTCCCAATAACTGATTGTTATGAATGTTTTTTCATTAACTATATATAAAGAAACAAATAAATAATTTTCTAAAGTCTTTTTGAGTTATGAAAATACTCTTTAACTTTTAAGATAAATTTAATTTTGTCTTTTTTATATTATTTTTTTAATCTTTTATTTAGGCCTTCAAATTATATAAAAGTCCTATTTATTTCACTTAATTTACACACGCATCATGTATATCACTGATTGCAAATAATAGTAAAAAGATGAGCGATGCAAATAAGATGAAATAACATAAATTTCTCCAATAAATTTTAAAAATTAATAAAGGTTTATATCTTTTCTTTTTATTTTGAAGAATGATATATAGTGCAAATGTTTGCGATATTCTTTCGTTGAGATAAATGTTAGAGAGAGATGTAATAAGTAGGTCACTCTCATAATGCTATCAAAACACATGTATTGATATATTTAGTAATTGTAATTCAGTATTAAATTATTGCAATATATAATAAGACTTTTTTTTTCTTTTTAAATTAAAGATTTATATCTCATAAATACTTGTAACTAAAATTATTTTTGGCTCTTAATTTGTAGTACGTGGTTATGGCTCCTTGGGTGGTTCACAGCATATACTCATACGTGACAAAGGATGAAAATGAAAGGGATTTTTCCAACTTTCTGATATTTCCCTTTCTCTTATCAAGAATGCTTCACAACCAAATTTGGATTTCACTTTCTCGCTACCGAACTGCCAAAGGCAACAACAGAATAATTGACAAGGCTATTGAGTTTGAGCAAGTTGACAGAGAAAGAAATTGGTAATATTGATTATTACTTCCTCGTAATTTGTCTTATATACAATATAGTTTTGACTGCCTATTTTATTTTTTTTAATATTAAATTTTAAGATCGAGTAACATTTGTTATTATGAAAAATAGAGAGTTGATATTAATTGGACATAAATTATGAACACGGAATTATTATTTTTGTTTAGACAAATCTGTCCTTGACAATTAACTTTGGTTATGGTAATTGGGACGCCATACTATTTAAATGACAAGGGTGTGTGCACACACATACGTATATATATTGGATTGATTTATAGTAAATAGTGACTATAGGGGTTTAATTGGCTATCAAATCTTACATTTTTTACTGCAAAATTTGACAGTCAGGATTTTAAAAAAGAAAAAGAAAAGAAAAATGGGATCTTTGCAATACTGTGTTATAGATAGGGGTGTCCATCGGTAAAAAATCGAACCGGTATCGAAAAAACCGAACCGGTACCGAATCCAAATTACCGCTAAAATAAGAACCGAAAACCGAACCGAATTACCGGTTTCGGTACCGGTTCGATACAAATTCGGTTCGTTTTTTTTGGTTCAGTTTTCGGTTTTTACTGATTAGCAATATATATAATTATTATTAATTATGTAATTCGGTTCTTTCGGTATACCGGATCGAACCGAAATTCAAAAATGCCCATACCGCTACCGGTACCGAAAAATATAAAAAATCGAAAAAATTGGTGCTAACATAAACCTGTACCGAAAAAACCGATACCGATCGGTTCGGTAAAAAACCAAAAAAACCAAAAAGTTTGAACACCCCTAGTTATAAAGGGGAATTGAAGTTTGTCTTGCTATTAATTTAAAATTAATAATTTTTCCTTTCGGCAATACTATGTCATAGAGTTAAATTGATCTACAACATGTATAGTGTTCTGAACACTATAAGAAAAACAATTAATTACGACGGAATTTATTATCTTGAAAATAAATTCTGTCAAAAATAAGTTATTTTTAGCGAAAAGTGTAATTACGATGGAATTCCGTCATAAACGTGCTACATTGACAAGAAAAATAAGTTATTTCTAACAAAATAAGCTTATTTCTGACGGACTTATTTCCGACTTGCTTATTTACGACCAAATTTCTAACGGAATTTTCTGTCAGAAATAAGCCTATAAGCTATTTCTAACGGAATAAGCTTATTTCTGGGAAAATTCCATGAGAAATAAGTTTGTTTTTTGTAGTGGAAAGACCTCATCTTTTTTTTTTTTTTTTTTTTTTTAAATCTAGTCTGTCAGATCCTGTAGCAATCTTGCGATTGATATTGCAAGATCTGGTGACACTTGTACCTTACAACAATCTTGCAATTGACATTGCAAGATCCGGTGATAGAGTTAAATTGTTCTGCAACATATATAGTGATCGAAAGACCTCGTATTTTTTTATTTTATTTTAAATCTAGTCTGTCAGATCTTACAACAATCTTGCAATGGACATTGCAAGATCCGGTGACACTTTGAACTTTTGCCCTATAAATATGAACTCCAAAAAATACTTGAAAAAAAGGTTAAACGAGGGTGTAAATATTGGCTGCAGGGATGATCAAATATTGTTTAATGGGATCCTGTTCTATTTGGCAAATTTGACTCTGAAGGGAGCGTCACATTTGCCATTCTGGAGGACTGATGGTGTTATTATCACAATTTTGCTTCACGCTGGTCCTGTGGAGCTCCTATACTATTGGTTTCATAGAGCTTTGCACCACCACTACCTCTACTCTCGCTACCATTCTCATCACCATTCCTCTATTGTCACTGAGCCTATTACTTGTAAGTTCAATTCCTCTCATTTTCTCTAATCATTATTATTCATTTAAAATAAATGATAAATATATAGTTCATATTTTTCTTAACTCTATAATTATTGTTTTTCGGAATGTTAATTTGCCCTCTTCTCTCTTTTTAGTTTCCTTTAAAAATTCTTTTTGGTACCTTTTACACCTACAATATATTAACAGATTTCGAGTTGCAAATTTATAATTTTAAGCATTTAATTACCAAACATTAAAAAGGACCACATATTTTGTCAGAACCTAAAGATCGATACAAGTGTAATCTTCCTTTATTGTACTTCACACCAAGCTATCTAATTATGTAACCATAATGAAATGGAGCCATTTTTATGAAGTGGAGCCTTATGGTCTGAACGCAAATTTTTTTTTTAACAATTTGATCAAATTTTAGAGAATTATTCAAAAGATCGTGATCGCATACGAAACTAAAAGATTATATTGATAATAAATTGGGATGATATATACGTATCAAATAATCCTATATATTTCTATACGAACTAATCATGACTGCATGTGTTATTGATATTGATAGTAGCTTCCAACTTTATATACATATCAAACTAATAAGCATGTTTTGACATAGAACTTAAATATTGCTATAGATGGGTGTATGTAACGTAGGAAATTAGAACTATATATGCCTCGTGTGTAAACGCAGAGGACAAATGGATGGGATGCAGCGCCCTAACCTCACATTAACATACTTAAATTATACTAATGTGTATAAGCCTTCAATTATATTGTTAAGAGTACAAATAATTTATTATATCTTTTGAGTGAATTATCGCGGGTTATAATGAACTAACACGTACTCATAAAAGGATAAATTTATACACACAATAATTAAATATTATATCAAATACTATATTTATTTACACTATTAAAAATTAAGATATAAGATAAATTTTAATATCATATTTCGGTTTTTAATAATATAAATAAATATAATATTTAATTATTTAATTATTGTATATTTATATTTATTCTATAAGATTCTAATTCATATATGACCAGGGCGTTACGTGGGGGACCAAAAAACGCTACCCTCCCCTTAATAATAATATAAAAAGTAATATAATCAGGTTATTATTCTTCTTCTTAAAAAATAAAATAACGTGCTTGTGTACTTGGGTGGCGGCTATAATAACCAGCAATTAAATATCGTACCATGTAGTTGATAATTTAGGTGAATAGCTAGAATAAGTATATACGATGTGATGTAATGCTAGAGACATTAATTGGTTGTGCATACGTTTGGGATGCATCCAGCTGTGATTCATCCATTTGCAGAACACATCGCATATTTCATACTGTTCTCAATACCAATGTTGACGGTAACGGTGATGGGGATGGGCTCAATTGTTTCATTTGCTGGTTACGTCATATATATTGATGTCATGAACAACTTGGGCCACTGCAACTTTGAGCTTATTCCAAATAAGCTCTTCTCCATCTTTCCTCCACTCAAGTACCTCATGTATAACCCCTCGTATGTTTCCTATCTCTTAATTCTCTTTTTAAATTATTTTTTATTTTCCCCAAAAATGTGTATTTAATTAAAAGGAATAAGCTTTTTTAGAAACGTGATGACGAAATTACTTAAAAGTGCATTAAAGTATTGTATGGTACAACATTTTAATGCAGTTGTTGGCAATTCGTACATCACATGTTTGGGAATTAAAGATTTATTGATCAAAAAAAGTTGCCCAATTTCTGTTTGAACCACATAATTTGATTTTATATTTTAATATTGATATTAGATGAAAGCTAAGTTTAACTACATTTTAGTCCGACCAACTTTGGCACAACATGTCATTTTCTTATATTAAACTCTTCTATAAAATAGATTATTGTTTTAAGAAGTAAAATATAAAACTTTTATTTTAAGACTGAAAAAAGTGTATATATATATGGGTTATATGTATATATACGGTCGTGTAGACAGTCGGTTATGACGACGATTTTTTTGGACTGCGGCAACGGTTCAACCGTTGTCATAGTTATTTCTGGTCTATGGACCGTCATCGTAATCCAAAAAAATCATCGTCATAACCGACTGTGTATTACACAACTGTACATATATATTTTCTTATATATATATATGTCTGCATCCTTTACAACTTTAAGCACATACATGCACATAATATTGTAGATGTTTGTAAAGAAAAATGGATGCATTCATGTTTTTATTAAAAAAATGTTTTAGAACAACAGCTTAAGGTATTTCACTAATTGACAACAGACAAATCATGATTGTGGAAGTCAAATTATTCGTAGCAAGACTTTTGAATTATTAGAGTTCATAAAGGTGGCCATCCAACATAATGCTGATATAATATTTTGACCTAAGACGTATATATTCTACTGAATTTGCTCAACTGCACCATGTTGCAAATTAGGTGATTAATTAAAGTCGGCACTATTATTGATCTGTTGAGGTTCTACGTCCCATAACCATGGTTTCAGTTTGTTGTTGAACCATAGACAAATTATATTGTGCATTAAAACTTAATATGTTGGGCATGTGATTTCCAAATACTTTTATAACACCTTTTCTTCAAAAGAAATATTTATCTTATTTTTTTATTCGTCATTTTTTTCTGTTAAAAAAAAAATTATTCATAGAAAGATGCATTATGTTTTAGGGGAAAAAAATAAGGGGCTATTAAATTTAAATTTATCAACAAAAAAAAAGAGAAATAAAAGTATAATAAAATTTCACTAGAGATAACTTTGATATATGTAAGAACATATTTTTTATTACTAAAGTTCAAGGTAGTTGGTATATTAATGTACGGAGGTATATTTCATTCAAGTCTCTCTATACATTAGATATAGAACAGTGCTACCTAGTATGATATATCATATGCTTTCATCATTCCATGTATGACCAGTCACTTTTCCTTAGACATATATATCGTGTACTCACTGATGGTGTCTAAAATTAATGCTGACCCCTTGTCAACTCTCTTTCTCCTAAGCCATGCCCGTAGCACGTGTTTGTAATGAATTAATTAGGTTGTTTTTTGGTAGTTGAGGGTTGAAACATTAACAAAAATTAGTACATTTTGTTTAGAAATTAATCACTGAATCAGGGGCCGCCGCACACTGTGGGCAGTAGGGGCCCGCCCTAGGGATATTTTTGAAAAATTTCCGTACACAGGGCTGCTAATTAGAAGTTCAGTAATTAACTGTGCAAAATGATTTTGTACCTAATTAACATATTTGTTTTATTGAACAGGTTTCATTCTCTCCATCACACACAATTCCGATCAAATTACTCACTTTTCATGCCATTCTATGACTACGTATATGGTACCATGGATAAATCTTCAGACACATTATATGAAACTTCACTCAAAAGAGAGGAGGAATCACCAAATGTGGTGCATTTGACACACCTTACAACACCGGAATCCATCTACCATCTACGGCTCGGATTTGCCTCCTTAGCCTCTAAACCCGAAACTTCAACTTCCAGGTGGTACATTTGGCTAATGTGGCCTGTCACACTTTGGTCCATGATGGTTACATGGATTTATGGTCGAACGTTTGTTGTCGAGAGAAATATTTTCAAACGTCTCAAATTACAAACATGGGCGATTCCGAAATATAGCATACAAGTAATTAATTAAGATTTAATTTTATTTATATAATATGTTTTTATTTTTATTTACTTTTTGTTACGAGTTTTATGTTTATATTAGGGTTTATAATTTTTTGATATGCTTATTTGCAGTTCAATATGAAATGGCAAAGGGAGATCATCAATAGCTTGATTGAGGAAGCTATACTAGAAGCTGAGGAAAAAGGCACTAAGGTGTTAACTTTAGGTCTACTTAATCAGGCAAGTTCTTTCTAGCTATCTCCGACTGTTTAAAAATGAGAATCAATATTTAATTAGGTATGCAACAAAAAAATTTCTTTTCAAAACTACATCATTTCTTAAGACGAAATTTTGTTATTTGGAAAAAGTTATTAAAAAATTATGTTGAAATGTGTCATCTTGATGTACATAAGTAACGTGAAGTCAAACAGAACTTTCATTTTCAACAAATATACATATATGAATATACATACATAAAAAGGAATTTTGGTGAATATTTTGCAGGGAGAGGAGCTAAATAGAAATGGTGAGCATTATATAAGAAGGCACCCTCAGCTAAAAGTGAAATTAGTGGATGGGAGTAGCCTAGCTGTTGCTGTTGTGTTGAATAGCATTCCCCAAGGAACAAAACAAGTGGTTCTTAGAGGAAACTTATCCAAGGTCTCTTATTCCATTGCCATTGCTTTGTGCCAAAGGGGCATTCAGGTGAATGACATTCATTGTAGGACAAAATGTTTAATATATATATTTATGATAAATTTGGGAATGGTATTCAAAGTTTCTTTATTTTCTAATACTATTTAAAACTACAATAGGTATCCATTTCACGCGAGGATGAGTATATAAGGTTTACAGGAAAATGGAACACTGAGGCTCGGAGTAATTTAATCCTTTCAAATGGTTATTCTCAAAAGGTATAATCATAAATCTTTTATTTTTCAAGTTTGTTTTGTGTTATGACTTTTTATTTCCTTAATTAATTAATATATGACTCCAGAGTTTCTTAAGATTGTCGCATGACCACCTCTAGAGGATATTTTTTTTGCTCTAATATATTGAGATTTCAATTTTTTGAAAGATATGGTTAGTAGGAGATGGATTGAGTGAACAAGAACAAATGAAGGCATCAAAGGGAACATTATTCATTCCTTTCTCTCAATTTCCTCCAAAGAAAGTGCGCAAAGATTGCTTTTACTACTCCACTCCCGCAATGTCCATTCCAAAGCATCTCGAAAATCTAGACTCTTGTGAGGTTAGAAATATTAATTCTTAATAGATTTTATTAGACCTATAATCAAATTCTTAAAGAAGAAGAAGAAGAAGAAGAAGAAGAAGATTTTATGACCAAAAAAATCATTGAATTATTGTCAAACTATCAAAAAAATAAATTATTGTCAAACTATCAAAAAAATATCCATATTATTTTTTTTATACCAAACTATTGAACTTTCAAACAGTTGTCCAATGCCTAAAATTTGACTATATGAGCGAGCTTGTACATATGATTTGGTCAATTTTTAGGCATTTTCGACAATTTTTTAAAAGTTTAGTGGTTTTGGTATAAAAAAAATAGTTAGTATGTATTTTTTATAGCTTGACGAGAGTTCAATGTTTTTCTCGATATTTAACAAAGAAAAAAATTATAAAATTTATGCATGTAATACATAGTTTTAATTGTGCGTAAATGTGTGACAGAATTGGTTACCAAGAAGGGTGATGAGTGCATGGCGCATAGCTGGGATACTGCATGCATTAGAGGGATGGGACGTGCATGAATGCGGCAACATGATGTTTAGTATTGACAAAATCTGGCAAGCTAGTCTTCAACATGGGTTTCGTCCACTGATGATGGCAATGGAATCAATAAAGAATTAATTAATATAAGACTTTATTAATTAGTAATTCCATTTGCTTTAAAAAGAATTTCAAATATTTATGTATCTTGAACTTGTTTACTTGGTTTGAAGGGATCTGCATGCATGTCACTTGAATGCACTTATTCCTTCTCTATATATGTGTGCGCGCGCTTTGTATTCGCTTGTGTACTTCTTAATATAGTTTCTTGTATTTCTCATCCCTTCAATGTTATACTCTCTTTTGATGTATGTTTATGCATTATTGTTGATATTTATCACTACACACACACACACTTGGTCATATTTTTTTCTAAAATTATGAGTCAAATTATCATGTGAGAGGGAATCGTGCTTATGAATATTAAAATGAAAACAATATTTTCTTAAACTTCTAAACAAATATACTAACAAAATATTATGCTTTTGTTTGTGGTTAACAAAGTTTAATATGCGTTTGAAGTCATGAAATAATACTCTAGATCCCAACATTCCCCACTTGTCTGATTATTGTTGAGCAATTTTTGGATATCAAACGGACCTCCCTAAAAGATAATTTTAATGTGGTCAATTTCCCCTCTATTACAATCAGTTTCGTTACAGCACCCGCTGCTCTAGCGTTTAGGAGATTTTTCCTTATTCTTGATAGATTTATGATGTTGTCAACCTCATTGAGAGGGGTTTGTTTTGTTAGCACAGCTACCCGCAACACGAAATATTATAATAATAGTTGCAATGTTCAAAAGCTTTAATTATTAATATGTATTAAGAACTTGCTTACACTAGTTTTCTTTGATCGATCGTTGATTAGGGTTTAGAGAAAGCCCAAAATAAGCTAAATTAATTAGTCCAAAATGCTAAAATGCAAAATACTTGTAGGAGTCAGAAATTGGATGTAAGAGCATATATCTAGTCCTCGAGAAAATATGTCTGATATATAATATATAGTGATGACTAGGGCCAACTCTTTTCACAACTAATTAACTTTGAGTTAAAAAGTTTGATTTTACATGACAGACATCCCATTTCATAAATAACATCGGCCTAAAAATGTATTAATTGTGAAGTACTTCATTCTTCTCAACATGTCATTTACATGAGAAAACACTATTCAGACCAACTTTTGGCCCAAGTTGTTGAATATTTGGGCTTTTAAATTGGGCTTTAGACGATCCAGTTGCTCCATAAATAATCCTACCAACACATCTATGGTCATCATTTTTATTAATCTTCGTTATCTTCAAATTCTAAAACTCTATGAAATTTATCATTATGACAATGACAAAAAATTGTAAAACTCTATTTTAAAATTTCTTAAATTAATTAAGAAAGAAATCAAATGAAGCAGCTAAGATTGTGTTCGTCTATCTCTCAATAGCTCTACATTTGAATTGATAAAATTATTTATTAAAATTTTATTTATTTATTAATATCTCTTAATTGATAATGGAAAATGTTCTTAATTTTAAAAAAGTAATGGTGGCAGTTGTAGATATAGCAGCATTTAGGACTGTCGGTAGTGATATATAGAGCAACAGGCATTATAAATCGAATTATACCGACCATCAAAACAGTCGCAAGAGATCATGCAGCTAGTTGTTATGTATGTCTATAGCTACACTTTGTAATGTTCGTAGAACTTGATAAGGATAGTTACTATAATAACCTTTTTAGCGACAGTTGGGACCATGGCAATTTCTTTACACTGGCCCATAGACTACAGTTTAAGACTTAGAGATGTAAAAAAGGGGAGAAACCGTCACAAACTTATGCAACGGTTATACATTGACCGTTGCTAAAGGTATTTTCTAGTTCCATTTGACATTTTTTTTATAAAAAAAAAAGTCTCATTTGAATTCAAACCCAGTTAATGTGTGAGATTCTAAAATTCAATCATGATTGTATTTTATTTTTTGAAAAAACAATTTTGTATATAGTAATAACTTTTAAATAGTTCACAATGGAGTATATGTAGGTACACAGCTGTACCTACACGGTAGGCTTTTGACGACGGTTTTAATTGCTATAGCGATATTTTTCTTGATAGTATTGTCGCCATAGTCATTCAAACCGTCGCTAAAGGCCTACCGTGTAGATACACAGCTGTATACCTACATTTTTACCTAACTATTATATTAATTAAAAAATCAAACAAATATACATTAGTTGAATATATTTTAAAATTTCTTAAATTAATTAAGAAAGAAATCAAATGAAGCAGTTGTTAAAGAAAAGCTATTTCATCTCCTCCTTAGTCCTTACCCTCTTCCCCCAAATATACATTAGTTGAATAGCAAGGTGCATTTTTTAAAATAATCGTAGTAAAGTGGCCTGGGAAAATTACTATAATAAATTTATTGACTTTGAAATTACCTAGGTATTATATCAGCTAAGATTGTGTTCGTCTATCTCTCAATAGCTCTACATTTAAATTGATAAAATTATTTATTAAAATTTTATTTACTTATTAATATCTCTTAATTGATAAAACATAAAATAAAGTCCAAATCATGTGACTGGCCGCCTAAGCATTCAGCTGCAAAATATTACCATTCGTTAGTGTAGGTAAAATTAGATGCATATATGCCCCATACTACAAAATATATCAGACTCATTTTAATGATTAAAAGTTATTGTTTTGGATATAAGACAGAGATGAGAGAAAGCACAAGAACGTACGAATATATAAAAGAAATTTACAGTTATACTAAAAAATTCTGACCAAATTTTTAGTTTTAATTAAATTTAAAATTAATGTAATTTATTTAATTTTTTAAAATAATAAATTTTATAACTTGTAGTACTTTAAAAAATATAAATTATAATTTTATAACTGTAACACCTAAAATTAACGAGTTAATTAGCAAAAAAATAAAAAAATTAACGAGTTATATTAACTTTGAGATTTAGAATATCTTATATTTTGAAACACGTGTAGTGTTTCATCAAGTTGACATGCTGAGAAATATTTCTTTTTCTCTCAATTGTTTGAGTTGTATTTCATTTTGACACTCTCCAATACACAGACCACAAGTAGTGACATATGACTAATAATACTAAGTTGTACCTTTATTATGGGGGTGAGATTCTTTATAATTATTATTTTTTATTTTTTTTGTGTTGATATTTATGGTAACGATTTTTAAGATCTATAACGAAGATTTTTAGAGTCTTTGGCAACAGTATATACCATCGCAATTGCTCTATTTTTTTGTAAAAGTACGGCGACGGGACATACCGTCGTCATAGACCCTAAAAACTGTCGTCATAGATCTTGACACAGAAAGACAGAGAATTTTAATTACAGAAAATCTCATATCCTTTATTATTATTATTTTTATAAACTATTTACTCCAAAAAGCAAATTAATCTAAACAAAAAAGTAAGGAGCACCGCTCTTAACCAACTCAAAAAAAAAAAACCCAGGAAATAAAAAGCGAAGATTAACAATAACATGGCTATATATATATATATATATATATATATATATATATATATATATATATATATATATATATTTATATTTGCCCAAGATAGTCAAGAGAGTATCCAAGTTAGACAACCTAATTTTATCTAATAATTTTTTTTATACCTTTTAATAATAACTAATCGTGCGAATGAGAAGAACATGCAAAAATATGAGAAAATATAAATTTTTTATTAAATTTTGGGTCGTGAAACACTATTATTTTAACTATATAAAATTAGTATATTTTTTGACGATTAATTTTTTTTAATCTTTCCTTAATATAAAGTCATTGATATCCATCACCGAATAATCAGTAAATTTACATTCTAATCATATATTTTGTGTTCTTCGCATCATTAAGGTTGGTTTTATCTAAAAGCATCTAAAAAGGACAATTTTAACTTGTATAAATTAGATACTCGGGAGGGCAGAGGCGGATTAGTATGTGGATATATAGTGTAGGCAATTCCTTACACTGGCTTTTTGAAAAATAATTTTTTTGGTTTAAATTTAATATATATATATATATATATATATATATATATATATATATATATATATATATATATATAATGGTTGGAATAGAATCTTTAAGTGATTTGATGATAAGAAAAACGAAGATTTTTTACACTATGTTTGTGTGATTTGGATAGAAAAGAAAAACATAAAAAACTTAAATTAAGAATATTTTAAAATTTTCTTTTGTATTATTTGTGAATTTAGAAGAAAAGAAGAAGAAAAGAATTCAACTTTTAAATATAAATTATCATTTATTTTAATATTAAATCTTATATAAAGGGTAATGTAAAGACTACAACATATTTAAAGTCTATCTCTTTCCTCCAAATATGTTCATTTTTATGACGAAAAAAAATTGACAATCAAAATGATAAAGTTTTGTGGCTATTTCTTTTTGTTTTAGTCCCTAAAAAAGTTGACAAACAAGAAAGACCGATATTTATACTTAAGTTTTCATTCATTAATTTCCTCTCTTTTTTTTCCCCGGCTATTTTAAAACTTAGAAACACAATCATTTCTAATATCACACCTCTTATACTAAATTCTTAGTTAATATCAGTGTTGCATTTAATAATAAAAAATTATTTTTTAAAGTTATTATTTTAAAAATATATCTCAAATTTTAGAACAGATCGGAGTATATTATATTTTCATTTTATTTACTTCACTCTAAAAAAATTTATTAAAATATTTTTTTTTCTATAAATAAAACAAAGTTATTTATAAAAATTAATTTTACCTGTACTCAAATTAAATCTTGGATCCGCCACCACCGGAGGGTACCTCCCTTCTTTTATATATATATATATATATATATATATATATATTACACGAACACGAACAAACGAACGAGTCATGTTGGACAAAAAACTATTGATATACATTGACCCACTAAACTTTCTCTCTTATCTCACTCGCTCACGTGGGTAGTAAAACTAACCAACTCTCTCTCTTTCTCCTCTTTACTACGTGGATAGTAAAAAATTCAAATCAATTATTCTTCTCATTTGCACATTATTGTGTTAATTTGAACATTTTGGACTCATATTTTTATAATATTTATAAATATTTAATTAAATTATTCTTTAAATATAAATTATTTAAAAGGATAACGGGTTAATTTTATGAAAAAAAATTAATATAAGATATTTATATTATATTATTTTTAAATAAAAAAATATAATTGTAATTCTTAAATTTTAATAAATGTATAATTGTAATTCCTGATGTTAGATAAAGATAGAGATGTGCACTATCTCTAACACATTAAGGAATATCACTAACGCACTAAAATTATATAAAATAACAATTCAAATTAGTGATTGTGGTATGTTCTCTCGTCTCTTACTCACTCATGTGGGTAGAAAAAAATTCAAATTTCTCCCTCCTCTTTACCGCCCCAAGTTAATAATGAACCACTAACTCTATCTAACATCCCTCTTTATCACCTGGATAGGTTAACATAAAAAATTACCTTTTTGAATAAACCAACTCTTTGTTTCATTATTCTTCTCATTGGTTGAATGGACACGGGGCGATAAACTGACTGTGGTATGTTCCTTTTTTATATATTTTGTTCGTTGATTTATTTGATGAAAATGATTTTTTACTTTTTATTTTTTATATATTTCATTTTTAATTAAATTCATGCCTAAATTTAAAGATTGTTTGGGTTTGTTCTTCTTTCACCATTTCTAAGGCTTTTATTAATTTTTTTTTAAATATATTTTGAAATAATAGCTTCTTTTTTTTTAAACTTAGGACCTATAGACAAAAAAATTGAGTTGTTATTTAGTGTTAAAATTGAGAGTCCTCTGTTATGTTAAAAATAGGGCTTATGCTACAATTAGTATTTTTTTTTTATTGATTATTACAGCTAAATTGAAATGGAAGATATGAATTTAGAGTCAAAGAGTTGTGAGAATGATATAGTAGGGAGTTGTTCAAGTTTTCCCTTTGATAATGTAAGAAGGGATTAGGATGATATTGAAGAGTCGGATCACATTTACTATCCTCAAGTAAGAGAATAATTAAAGCCAAGAAAAGACTAAGAATTTACAACAATAGAGGATGCTAAATTTTTTTACAACACATGCGAAAGAATTTGGATTTAGTATTCGAGCTAATTGTGAAAGGAAGAAGGATGGTGTAATAGCAAGGAAGGAATATGTTTATTATAAAGAAGGAAAGGGTTCGATAGTTCAAGAAAAGCCTAAACAAAGGCGTCGAGGGTCAATAAAAGAGTGTTGTCAAGCTAAAATTGCTTTTTTGATATCAAAAGTTGGGTTGTATGTTGTTAGTGTATTCGGTGAAGGGCATAGCCACCCATTGTCCACCCCAAGTAGAACATTTTTGTTAAGAGCTCACCGTTTTCTTTCTAGTGCCCACAAATGTTTGTCTTAACAACTTAGCATGGTAAATATACATTCGCATCAGCAGTTCAATTTTCTTGGAGTCCAAGCGGGAGGGATAAAAAATATTGGTTGTACACAAAGAGATTTATATAACTACGAGAGGGATAGACATAAAGAGATAAGTGGTCACGATGGAGATTTATTGCTCGAGTATTTTAAAATTGAATAAGGCAAGAATCTTTCATTTACTTTTAAAATTCAGGCAGATGAGGTAAAACATATTGCTTGTTGTTTTTAGGCTGATGGAACATCTAGACGGGCTTATAACTTTTTTGGCGATATAGTGATATTTGATACCACATACAACACTAATCGTTATGAAATGATCTTTGCACCATTTATGGGGGTCAATAATCATGGCCAGACAATTGTATTCGCTTGTTTTTTTTATCTGATGAGACAATAGATTCATTTGTTTGACTTTTCAAGCAATTTCTAGAAGCTAAGCCTGGTGATGCCCCAAAGATTATTATCACTGACCAAAATCCAACAATGACAAATGTTATATCTGTAATTTTTTCAAATACTTATCACAAGTACTAAAGTTGACATATTTTGACTAAGTTTTCAGAAAAGTTAGATTTGGTTAAGTATAGCCACTATTATTCATAGTTTTTCAGATTGCATATGGAAGTTAGAATTGAAGGAAGAGTTTGACTTAAATTGGTTGGAGCTTGTTAAGAGAAGTGGGTTGAGCGACAATAAATGGCTAAAGTCAATGTATGAGATTCACTCAAAATGGGAGCCTGTGTAATGACCCTAAAATTCGGCTCCAATAACCTCGGATCTGGTCCGTTAAAAGTAACCTCAATCCTGAGTTTAAACTAATTATATTTGACTTATAAATCACAAGCAAATACAATTATTACTATACACCAGGTATTAAACCTTAAATGGGTAAAATTTTCAATATCATTCTATTCCAGAATCGAAATATTTAAACATTTTTATTACACTTCTTAATCATATGAATAATGATTTAGCATACCAACCTGTCACCCTTATACATAAAGGACAACATCTGAAAATAATTTAAAATAATTTATATATGTTCTTTTAACATTTCGGTTTGCTAATTTATAGCACATTTAAGACATAAAAATCTTCACAAGTAATACCCACATAGATAATTTATTATATCGCAGGGTTTTACTATAAAAGCACATACGCTTCGATCTTGATGATTTGTTAGTCAATCTTCCTCTTCGCTTCTACCAGAGTAATCAGCTTCCTCAAGCTTTTCTGTAATGTTTTATTTTAAGCAAGAGTGAGCACGACGGCTCAGTAAGTCTAACAGTTTCACATAACATATAAACATATTTCATCATGCCTTATGCTTTGCAATGACTACATATTTCATGCATATCATGCTTTGTATTTACTCTATGATTCATGTTATTCATGCATGTCATTTACAATTGTATACAGTTTAATATGTATAGAGCAATCAACTTAATCATCTACTGCATATCAACAGTTTATTTCAACTTGTATCACAAAAGCACATTACCACATTATTGCACATAATAACATATGCACACATAATAATTTTATAATATTCTAAATTAGGCACATAATGCAACACGTTCTGAAAAAAACTTGTCTGAACTTGTATAACCAACTTACGCTAATCTTTCACGTTCCTTGCATCACCTATACAGTATGTGAGATCAACGGTGCACAATATCAATCACAGTTTGACTCAATACTAAATCTTTATTGAACCAGTGACGTCATAAATACATAAAAAAAATATATTATTAATAATTAATAAAATTTTAAAATATCTAATTTTTTATAAGTTAAAATATAGTAAAATAATGTTATAATATTATTAAAAATATTTTTGTAAAAAAAAATACTTGAAAACCGGGTCACCGGTTCAACTACCGGTTTTACCGGTTGAACCGGTGGTCAACCGGTTTTTGACCGGGTCGTTGAATTTCTAGTTTTTTTACTGGACCGGACCGAAAAGTCGACCGGTTCCGGTCGAATCGCGGTCTGATCCGATTTTCTCAACATTGTAATATTCAACTGTAAGGTTTCTCTCCCAAATATCCCTATGCATCATTCATTTTTCATACTAGTTCTTATAATCTTATACTTATACCCCGTCGTATATGTATGTATACACACACACTCAGCACCCCAAAGTGTGTGTCATTGTTAAAATTTGCACATTAATATTTAAAACGTATCTAAGTCTATCATAATTTTTTTTACTAAACAAAATGTAGCTTCCGTACATTGAACCGATCAAAAGTGACTGAATATTCTTTTAAATCCATTTTCTAAAGGGCAAAATGGATAATTCTTGTTTAAGAAAATTAAAAACATTAATAAAATAAATAAATAAACTACACCACCAAATATAACTCAAATCCCAACCCTAATCTCCAAATCATTTGTTCATCATCTTTAATTTCCAAATTCTAACTATCAACACCCAACCCCAAATGTAATCATTCATCATCTTCATCTCCTACTCCACTGTAGCAACAATCTAAAACCAAAATCACAAAAATAAAACACATTTTTCCCATATATATATAATTTGTGTATGTGTGTGTATACATTTTTTTTTTCATATATGACTATATGTATATATATAGTAGTGCACAGTCGGCTATGACAATGATTTTTTTGAGCTACGGCGACGGTTCAGCCGTAGACCAGAAATATCTATGGCGACGGTTAAACTGTCGTCGAAGTCCAAAAAAACCGTCGCTATAAGCGACTGTACACTCCATTCATTTTCCCCACATATATATAGCATTCTCTCTCTTAAAAAAAAGCAATCAGGGTACCAAATCAAATATAATAGGAAGTGAATTCTTGCAGCTATGTTCCCGTGCATCAACCCGGTGGCGAACTAGGGTGAGTTGGAGGTGATCTTTGCAAAAATTGAACCCTTTATTTCTTTCAGCAGATTAGCTTTTCTTATCATTTTCTTCAAAAAAACATTCTTTCTGTCAATGTTCTTGATAAAATTTTCTTTTGATATGATGCAGGGGATGGTTATTAATCTGGGTGATGTTAAAGGTTGAAATTATTGTGTAAATAGATTTAATAGTGATGGTAATGATGATGATGATTCGTGCGGGTGATGATGATGATGTTTCATGCTAGTGGTGGAGGTGATGTCTTGCAAACGATGGTAATGTTGCCTTGCTAGTGATGGTTAATAATGGTCTGAAATTAATTTGGTGATAAGGTTTGGGTGTAGGTTTAGCGGAGAAGATGAATATTTAGAATCGACCATTTTCGGCTGGTTAAATGTATGAAATGTGCATTTTATTTAGCGAATTTTTTTTTTAAAATGTATTTAAATACGTTTTAAATATTAGAGTGTAAACCTCAACAATGTTATAAATTTGGGTTGTAAAGTGTAGTTTAGTATATATATATATATATATATATATATATATATATATAGTTTTTAATGTTTCAGATTAAAAATTATAATATGTCGTCTTTTTACACTAATAGTGGCTGATGTCGTTAGTAATAGCAGCAGATGACACAATTACTTTAATGCGCCTAATTTCAACAAATTATTGAAACCTTCTGATGCCCATCCACCGGGATTAATAATGAATGAACTGAAACAAAATCAACTCAAACCTTCTGATTTCCAATCTTTGGTATTAGTAGCGGAAGCACTATGAATCTTCTGTTGTCTACTTACTACTATATTACCAACGGATGATATATTTTCTGTATTACAATGTTGCCAATATCACATGTTGCTAATATCAGGGGTAGTAGAGTAATTATGCCATCCACTAATATAACTAGCGGCATATGCTAGTAATAGTAGCGGGTCGTTGGTTAAAATGGCAGATGACAGGTTGTTCTTTAATTTAATGCGAATGTTCTAGATTTCTATAAACGGTTATAAATCTGTTTACTCAAGAATAGACCATTATAACTAAGGAAAATCATATACATGTAGATGAATTTTATAACAAAATTAGATTGCGATTAATATATAATTTTAAAAATTAAGATAGAATAATAGTATTTGAATCTCTCTTTAATTCTTACTTATCTCATGTCGTATTCATATATGTCAATATTTTTTATTGACATAAATTTATCGTCATGTGTATAACAGGATTTTAACAATTAATGGATCACTTTCTATACCTGAGGTCTATATAATTAATGATAAATTAGGTAAAAGGTAGTCGTTGGGAACCCTTTCATTAAAATCATGTACATAGGCAATTTTGAATCCGATTATCATGAAATTATTTTTGATCAATTGACCAATACAATGTCGACACGCAGGTCGAGAGATGTTCTTTCTCTGTGTGTCAACACTATATTGATCAATTGACTAAAGTTAATTTTATGATAACCGGATCAAGCAAATTTATAGGCATAAGGCTGTTGGGTCAACCACAAAAAAATATGGCGCACAACTTTGTTATTAACGGTGATATTGTATGTTTTTCTGTTTTCGGTTTTCGTTTATGAATTTGACAAAAAGTATAAATTTTAGCTTAAATATTATTTGAAAATCCGAAAGTTTAATTATCATTACTTCTAAAAAACCTAGTATCATGAACAAAGTTAGCATATTATATTTGATGTTTAAGGAAATTTCAATAAATTTTTGTATTTATAATTATTTTCCTTTCTTTTATTTTGCACACACTAGTGTCACAATTTTAAAGCATACCCTGAATGAATGACTGGGGAGTTGAAGGATTTGAGTTCATATATGTACTTCACAAAATGGGGCAAACTTGACATACTATAATGTTGTAGTATTAATCATGAATAATATAAAGTATGGTTTATGCTATGTCTTGCTGCTTCAAAATTAAACAACTTCATGCATACTAATGTTTCAGGAGAGTTTTTTTTTGCTGATTTTAGGAGTATGTAACATTATTTTATTTATTTGCAAAAGTAGTATCTAATATATATCATGAACCTATCCCGTCTCAAAATGAGAACTTCGCTGTGTATTATATATGGGCCGTCATATTTAGACAATTTCTATAAAATAAATTTTATAGAAATTAACAAAATTTAATTATACGGTTCAAAATAAATAAATAAAATATTGATAATTTTATCTTTTATTTTACATACAAGTATTTTGATACCAAACCCTAAAACCTTAATATGCGTTAACAAATTAAGTTAAAATCGATCATTTGAGGGTGAAGATATTTATAAATACCACCAGTATATTAGTTGTGCTAGGTGCCACATAACTAATGAACTTATGGATCGAGTCATTCGATTCCAAGTCGATACGAGTGCTGTCAACACAATTAATATCAGAATGTGACATGACAACATTAAAGAGATCAAAACAGTTGTTTGTTGTGAATTCACCTAAATAATTTTGGTTTCGAGAAAGAAAAATTTAATAATTTTAGTCCTAATAAGTGGATCAGTAGCTGTCCCCTAAATTTATGATACTTCTCGAATTCTATTAAAAAAAAATTATTAGGAGTGCCGACGATCCTACAGAGTACAACTTGACAATCTTAGTGGGGTGTTGTGAATCTGCATATGCGTACGGCTTTCTTTTAATGTATGCTAAGAAGCGCAAATTGACCCACTTGACTTTCTTCATTTTATGTGGGGATAGAGTTTTTATGGCAGTTCCATTGTTGACCCGACGGACCACGCCAATTTGTCGTAAAAAAGGGGGTTCCGCTTAACCAGCCAATAAATACGTCCATCAGCAGCTATATAAGAACGATCCAGTGTAGTCCAAACCACAGACAGATCAATAGTCGTTCATCCATGGCAATGGCACAATATCTCAATCTCAATCTCCCAAACCATCATCACCGCAGAGCCCAAACCACCACCACACATCCTTCAAAGATCCAGAGCAACCACCAACCCCAGACCACAACAGATCCACATATTAGAACTGAGAACCCAATCCAAGCAGGATAATCGGTGAAGGAAGCGTCGGTAGGTCAACAGTCCATGTATACCAACGAATTGAGTGGAACCACGGAATAGAAACCATCGAGCACTGCAATAAGAACCATGTATTTCGTCCAATAAACAAAAAGGCACTCGGGTTACATAGAGGAGCCACCTACAAACAGAGGCGGATCTAGTTTCAAAGTTCAGTGGGTTCAAATTTTTTTTAAAAAAAAATTCAGAATAAAAAATTAATAAAATGAAATACAAAATTAAATAATTATCAAATATTATTTATAATAATACAAGATTTCATTCATTAAAATTATTATATGATAGCCTCATTTTTAATTTAATTTAATTAATTCTAAAGTCAATCAAGTAATTTTTTAAATTTATCATCCATGTAGATTGTACGCAAAGGATAATCAATAATTATATATAACAAGATATTAAGAGATCTTATCTAATAATTTTATAAATCTGACAATTATTTTTCTAAATAGAAATAAAAAAAATTAAAAAAATTAAAAAATAAAAAAATAAAACTACACTACTATTTTTTTTTAAATAGAGATGCGAAGTATCAAAAAAACACAAAAATAAAATCTTTATCTTTTGACACATTTGATCCGCTTTGATAATCTTGAAAAGTAAAAAAAAAAATATTAGAGTTAAAAACTAATTTGAATAAATAAAAATTAAGGAATGAAAAAAATAATTCTAATTTCCGTTAACGGCGCCAAAAAACTTGATATGATAAAAATGAGTAGCTGTAAGTGACTTAGTAAAAAACAATATCAATTTTTAAATATATCCTTAATTTATATTTCAAACAAATTAGAAATAGATAGAACGTAGATGATTAACTAACTAAAATATGCAAATTAATAAATAATAACAAAAATTATTAATGAGAAAAACTACTTAGGAATTCGAATACACTAAATACTAACATAATAAATATTTCTTATTTTTTGAATTAATTCCTAACTTTATTCTCCCTCCCCTTTTAAAAAAATAATGATTTCTATAATTAATACGGGCAATTATAGATTATGAAAAATTTATAAATCAACTATAATTTATCAAAATCTCTTAATTAATATAAGAATCACATAAATTTTACACGAAGGTAAATATGAAAGAAAAAACAATTAGGCACTAATATCAAAATGAAAAAAAATTAATTAGTATGAAATACTTAGTATCATCATCCAAGGTATAAAAATTTAGTTAGTCATGCAAATTAAAATAAAAACAAATAAAATTACTACTACTATTAACTACATAAAATAAAACAAGACTATTTTTATGAGTATTAAATAAAACGGAAAAAATTATTAAACTATCGGCTACTAATATAGTAATATGTAAAGATTAAATTATTAAATAAATATGCAACTACTAACTTTGAATATGCAATAAAGTGATGGCGAAAAAGTATCATAGATGAAATAAGAAATAAAAATTAAAATATGAAAATAATTTTTCAAATCAAGTACTGCCGCAACTTAATATTGTAACAATTTAAAAACTCAGTGGGGTCAATTGACCCCACTGCCCCTTAATAGATCCGCCGCTGCCTACAAATCCAAATTGGAACAATATCTCCAATGAAACACTAGCAAAGAGCCCAGAATCCAAAGACACCCATACTAGTTTTGAAATCCAATCATGAAAGCACATACAAAATTAGAATGGGAAAATCATAAGAGAGGCCAACATACATGGGAAAGCCACCCCTCCCCCACAAACCCAGATCAAAGAAGGTAAAGGGTCATACATAAACAATAACCCAGAATCCGACTAGAAAGTAAATCAAGAAAAATCAAATATTAATATGAATAAGGCATGCACGATTTCTATCGAATATTTTCAAATACGGGAGAAATTGAAATAAGTTTATATTCGGGGGATACTTTTGTAATTAATCTTTTTAGTTTTTACTTAAATTAAGGTACTTTTGTACCATCTTAATTTTATAATATTTTAAGTTGTTAGGTGTTAAAATTTGGAAAAAAGACTATTTATACTCACTGTTAATTATAATAAATTTTTTTGGAGTTCGACCTGTGATTTTTACCTCTTAATTTTTAGAGGGTTTTTCAGGTAAAATTTGATATTTTGTGTTTGATTTATTTTCGTACTATTATTTTTTGTGGTTTTTATTTATTTGGTGAAATTATATTATTTATTTAACATGTTTTGTTATTTAATTTATCAAAAACGGTTCTAATTAGAGTAATTTTTCCATCAAGAAATGCATTGTACTTCTACTTTTTGTTTTACCATGATGCTTAAAAAGGGTAAATTTTGTTTTAATTAGAAGATAAAACGAGAGCCTAATATTAAATCAACATTATTTTTAGAGGCTAAAGATAACAAAAGAATAATATTTCTTTTATTCTAAATTATAAGATTAATATTGACTTTTGAAAAATTAATTTTAAATATTTTAAAACTTAAAATTGAGATTAATTTATTTAATTTATCACAATATAATTATAAATACTATAAACAAGTTAAAAAGTATTACTAGTTATAAGATTTATTATTTTAAGAATTTAAATAAATTATGTTAATTTTAAATTTAACAATATTTTAAATTAATTTTTAAGAAGTTAATAATAATTTTATAATTCAAAATAGATGGAGTAGTTAATAATTGTCAACATACATCTTTTATGCAAATTTATTAATTCTCACGTCGAAAATTTCTCTCTTATATAAATGTAGTCGTCTTGTTTACTATTTATGTTAGTCAAAATCCCCAGACAAAAAAACATTTAATATTTACAAATTGCAAGTATGCTTGAGTAAGACAAGTGATCCCCCATCATATACGCGTAGGTGCGATTGGGCTTAGAAGTTAATGAAAACTAATCAATTTGGCATAAATATGCAAATAGTGATGTGTTAATTTTTGGCAAAACGTCCTTTAATTTTATTTTAATTATTTCATAATTTTTATTTGATAATTATCCTTGTACTATTTTGCATGGGGACAATATCGTCTTTCGTAGGTATAAGAGGTAATGACATGACATTAAAGAGAAAAACTAAATTCTAACATAAAATTTTGAGTTGCTTTTATTATTATTTTTCTTTTATTCCTCCTTATCAGTAGCATAATTCAAAATAAAATTTTTACAATTAATTTCATCTAATCCAATCTTTAAGTACAAAATTTTAGCAAATCACATTAAAAATTTATAATTACTTTGTACATAATTAAATTCTAATAAAAGAATAAAATTAAATTCAGTGTTTAATGATTCAAAATACTGTTCTTCTATTATTATTATTATTATTATTATTATTATTATTATTATTATTATTGAATTCACTTGAAATAAGTAAGTACTTCAAAAATTAAAGATTGGATTTAATTAATATTTTTTAATTTATTTTCATTTTTATGTAGAAATTAATTATAAAAATTTGTATTTTTAAGTTTTAGTTTTGATTTGTCAAATTTTATTTTTATATATATATATAATTACTAAAAATTTGTACATAAAAATTGGAAGAGATTAATTATGTAAGATTTATTTTGAGTTATACTATTGGTAAAAAGGAATATAAGTAAAAATACTACAAAAAATTATAATTTCACATTAGCATTTAGTTTTTCTTTTTAATATCATGTTATTACATCTCAGACCTAGGTTAAAATACTATAAAAAAATTAAAATTTCTTTTTAGTTTAAGTATGACATTAAAACTGACATATAGGTTAAAAGGACAAAAGCATTTTTCAGTCTTTCGGTTGTTTTATTTCCATCTAATTAATGAAAAGTCTATGGACTGATTTTTGGGTTCAAAAGTTGTGAAAAAATTTAATAATTTAGATGTATATAAATAATAATTTATATTAAATTTTATAAAAAAAATTATCAAAATAAATATTATAAATATTTTAAAAGACAAAAAATAAAATAAAAAAATAGGACCTATTGTTAAACTCGATCACTAAGATTGGTCCCTTGGAATTACTCTTTAATTAATGACTAAGTAGCGTTTTTCAACCCATAAGTACGAGGAACAGGAAGTAAACCAATGGCCATTGGTCCTTGTACTTTGTTATTTGGCTGGCAGCTCAAATCTTATAAATGCCGAAAAAATCAACGCTACCTAATGTTTAGAATTTTGTTATATATAATGATAAATTTTTGTAAATAATAATATGATATTGATAAAAAAGAATATGAGTAAAAATACTACAAAAATTTAAAATTAAAATTTCATATTAACATTTAGTATTTCTTTTTTTATATCATATTATTACATCTCACACCTAGGTTAAAATATTATAAAAAAACTAAAATTTCTTTTTAGTTTAGGTATGACATTAAAACTGACATATAGGTTAAAAGGACAAAAGCATTTTTCAGTCTTTCCATTGCTTTATTTCCATCTAAGTAATGAAAAGTCTAGGAGGATCGGTTTTTAGAATTGAAAGTTATGATAAAATTTAGTGATTTAAATATAATTTGGATGCATATAAATAATAGCGTACATTAAATTTTGTAAATTTTTTTATCAAAATAAATATTTTAAAAGACAAAAAAAATAAAAAAATAAGACCGGTCGTTAAAACTGATCATCAAGACGGATTCTCCTATAATTACTCTTTAATTAATGATTAAGTAGCGTTTTTCAACCCAAAAGTACGAGGAACAGGAAGTAAACCAATGGCCATTATGGCCATTGGTCCTTGTACGTTGTTACTTGGTTTGGCAGCTCAAATTTTATAAATGCCGAAAAAATTAATGCCAATTAATATTTAGAATTTTGTTATATATAATGATTTTTGTAAATAATAATATGTAAATTTTTTATATACTTATTTTTTTACCTCATATATTTAAATATTTTGATACTTAATATTAATATAAATTTGTCACGATATGTAACTAGCTAAATACTAAAATATTATAATCAAGAAAGAGTATTGTGAAACAAAAATTGATGACAAAAAACGAAATGAATAAGAGCTTATCATAAAGTATACTCCCTCCGTTTTATAAAAGAGTTTTATTTGCAAAAAATTATACATAATAAGAATATATTTTGATTTCATATATTTTTTAAAAAAATAAAAAAATTGTGAGTTTAATTAATAACTTCACAATGCAATTATGATTAAAAAGTTTGAGTATATTCTGTTTTTTTTTACTACGATCAATAAAATTGAAATTTATTTCAGAAAATAACATTTATTTTAGACCAGAGAGTAAAGAAAAAGAGTCATGGTATAGAGTACGTAGTTTTAAGATCAAAAGAACACACAACATATCATTCAAAGGAAATGAATTGTAAAATGATATGTATATTTTAGCGTAACTTTTTCTTTTTCATCTCAAATATTATCTTCACCAACTACCACGTGTATCAGGCATTGTATAAAAAAAATTATGTCAAAAATATTTGGGGAGAATCTGGGAAGCTCGCGCACCGCATGTGGGTACACAAAACACTATTACATATGTTTAGAATTCAACTTGATCTAAAAATTTAAGTCATTAGGTCTTAGATACATTTATGTATATTAATCCATTACTCTTTTCATTATTTACCCGATGTGAGATTCTAATTCACTTGTGATAGCCTTACGATCTCCCTCTCACATGTGAGTTCATCACATCAAGAGCTCCTCCTTATTTGAACACATTTTTTTCGATCACCGCACATCAATTCTTGCCTTACTATTCTGGATCATTTTTTCTCTATCGAGAGTCAACTTCCATTAAGAAATGAATATATTCTCTTCAATCACCAATTCTCGGAACCAATTTTCGGTTAAATTTATCGAGAATTCAACATCACCATTGAGAGCAATGTAAGGGAAGAAGCACCAATTCTTCATCGAGAATTTACCACCATCACGTGTCTTTTGAAGAGGCTGTCCGGGATTAATTTTCGAATTACCATATATTCTTTTGAAGAGACTTATCAGCCTGGGGTTAATCTTCTGTAGCTCTGATACTAGTTTTTGGAGGAGAACTAGAGAGCTCACGCACCACGTGTGCGTACACAAGACACTAATACACATATTTAAAACTTAACTTGACTAAAAAATTTAAGCCATTAAATATCAAATCTATTTATATATATTTATTCTTCACTTGTTTTATTAGGTAAGTGATATAAAATTTTAAATCACTTATGATATCTTAACAGAAAATATCAGCACGCTTTAATTGAAGAGAGAGAGAGAGGGAAATGTAGTCGTGATGATGACAAATTTTGCTGCAATAGTTTGCCTAAAATAAACACACATAAAGAAGGGATGATTTTTTATGTGGCACATTATATATAAATTAAGTTGCAAACTTTTAATAGTAGTACTAGTTCAATTCAATGACCTTATTGGCCGGTGAGACTAATAAATGCCAAAATTTCCCAAAGAGTGAAAATAGAACCGCTAGGGTTGGACTATACAAAACCTTAGCTTTAGCGTATTTAAATACTTTTCTCAGTTCTTGTAATCATATTCATGGAGATGGTTGTGAAGGTGATGGCCCTGAGGGGGGAGGGAGAGACACGTGTCAGTAGGGTGTCGGTAGACACGTGTTGTGAGCATCACACTGTATTCATGGCAAATATGAGTTGGCTAGCTATAAATTCAGCTACTTGTATATGTATTTATATGTGTATGCATCTATATATATGTATCTATATTTATAATGCTTTCTTAAAAAAATAGTACTTTGGAGAGAAAACAAAGGAGAGAAAAACTCGTAAGTTTGGGTCATACAAGGAAGAATTAAAGAGAGAAAGAATGGCTACCAAACCAGGGATCCTTACTGACTGGCCATGGACACCCCTTGGAAGTTTTAAGGTACATTATTTACTCCAAACGAAAATGGTAGAAGAATGATATATATATATATATATATATATATATATATATATATATATATATATATATATATATATATATATATATATATCTGTCTATCTATATTATAAAATGAGAGGAAAAAGTAACCATTTTAGTATTAACAATCTAATGATTTTTGTGTGTGTTTTCTTCTTATCATTTTCATGTTTTTAATTCTCTTCATTCTCTTCATTCCAACTTTCTCTCTTCCACTCTCTGATCCCTTCTACTCTCCCACGATATGATCTTATCTTTTTACATTAAATCACCGCATGCATTTACTAGTATATATAACTAGGGTTAGCAATATATGGCATGAAAATATTTTCACCAAGAGAAGGTGGAAAAAAACACATAAAGGGAATGACACATGCATCTATACATTAATAAAGGCACAAAAGTTCTAGAAAGAATGGTAGTTAGCTTTCTTATAATATTTCAAAAACAAATTAAAATGACAAAATTATTTAGTCTCATATATGGCATGCATTATCTTGAAAGTAGCATGGCTAAAATTTCATTTTCACATTGAAAAAAATTGCATATAATATTATATGAAATAAATCTTGGCCCTTTTTTTTTTTATATGAAAGTTGTATCGGTGCTCCTATTCGTGCTTTTCACTCGGTGACCCTATTTTTATTATATAGCAATGAGAATCCTGCCAATATATATGAACCAAGCTCTTCATATATATAAGTTAGATCAATCTTTATGTTTGATCTAGCTGATGAGGTATTTGTCGTTGGAAGCTTGATGAATAAATATAAGCACTTTTGTACCCCTCTCTTTATTACACTATACTACATGTGTGCGAACAAATATCCTGCAAAGGTGCAACCTGCCACATTGAATTAAATGCTTTACAATACATATATAAATATTAACCATGAGTGTCTATCCATGGCAATCAGTTACTAGGATACTGTCTCGGCAACTAATACAGAAGATATTTTTATTGTGGATTGATTCTGTTGCTCATCTCTCTTGCGACAAGCCAAAAATTGGCCCTACCTTTCATCCTTCTTGCGGCAGGCAATTAACGCGTAATTTTGGCCATGCCTAATTGGTCCTGTCGCTCATCTTTCTTGCGACAGACCAATTTTGACTATTCCCAATAACTGATTGTTATGAATGCTTTTCCATTAACTATATATAAAGAAACAAATAAATAATTTTCTAAAGTCTTTTTTAGTTATGAAAATACTCTTTAACTTTTAAGATAAATTTAATTTTGTCTTTTTTTATATTATTTTTTTAATATTTTATTTAGGCCTTCAAATTATATAAAAGTCCTATTTATTTCACTTAATTTACACACGCATCAATATATCACTGATTACAAATAATAGTAAAAAGATGAGCGATGCAAATAAGATGAAATAACATAAATTTCTCCAATAAATTTTAAAAATCAATAAAGGTTTATATCTTTTCTTTTTGTTTTGTTTTGAAGAATGATATATAGTGCAAATGTTTGCGATATTCTTTCGTTGAGATAAATGTTAGAGAGAGATGTAATATGTAGGTCACTCTCATAATGCTATCAAAACACATGTATTGATATATTTAGTAATTGTAATTCAGTATTAAATTATTGCAATATATAATAAGACATTTTTTTTCTTTTGAAATTAAAGATTTATATCTCATAAATACTTGTAACTAAAATTATTTTTGGCTCTTAATTTGTAGTACGTGGTTATGGCTCCTTGGGTGGTTCACAGCATATACTCATACGTGACAAAGGATGAAAATGAAAGGGATTTTTCCAACTTTCTGATATTTCCCTTTCTCTTATCAAGAATGCTTCACAACCAAATTTGGATTTCACTTTCTCGCTACCGAACTGCCAAAGGCAACAACAGAATAATTGACAAGGCTATTGAGTTTGAGCAAGTTGACAGAGAAAGAAATTGGTAATATTGATTATTACTTCCTCGTAATTTGTCTTATATACAATATAGTTTTGACTGCCTATTTTATTTTTTTAATATTAAATTTTAAGATCGAGTAACATTTGTTATTATGAAAAATAGAGAGTTGATATTAATTGGACATAAATTATGAACACGGAGTTATTATTTTTGTTTAGACAAATACAATTAACTTTGGTTATGTAATTGGGACGCCATACCGTTTAAATGACCGCGGGGGGGGGGGGGGGGGGGGGGGGGGCTGATTTATAGTAAATAGTGACTATAGGGGTTTAACTGGCTATCAAATCTTACATTGTTTACTGCAAAATTTGACAATCAGGATTTTAAAAAAGAAAAAGAAAAGAAAAGTGGGACCTTTGCAATACTGTGTTATAGATAGGGGTGTCCATCGGGTAAAAAATTGAACCGGTACCCAAAAAATCGAACTGGTATTGAATCAAAATTACCGTTAAAATAAGAACCGAAAATTGAACCGAATTACCGGTTCGGTACAAATTCGGTTCGATTTTTAGTTTTTACCAATTAGCAATATATATAATAATATATATAATAATTATTAATTATATAATAATTAATATAAATTTATTATTATATTATGTAATTCGGTTCTTTCGGTATACCGAATCGAACCGAAATTCAAAAATACTCATACTGCTACCGGTACCGAAAAATATAAAAAATCAAAAAAATCGGTACCGAAAAAAACCTGTACCGAAAAAATCGATACTGATCAGTTCGGTAAAAAATCAAAAAAACTTAAAAGTTTGAATACCCCTAGTTATAGAGGGGAATTGAAGTTTGTCTTGCTTTTAATTTAAAATTAATAATTTTTCCTTTCGGCAATACTATTTCATAGAGTTAAATTGATCTACAACATATATAGTGTTTCGAACACTATAAGAAAAACAATTAATTATGACGGAATTTATTCTCTTGAAAATAAATTCTGTCAAAAATAAGTTATTTTTAACGAAAAATGTAATTACGACGGAATTCCGTCATAAACATGTTACATTGACAAGAAAAATAAGTTATTTCTAACAAAATAAGCTTATTTCTGACGGACTTATTTCCGACTTGCTTATTTACGACCGAATTTCTAACAGAATTTTCTGTCAGAAATAAGCCTATAAGCTATTTCTAACGGAATAAGCTTATTTCTGACAAAAAATTCCATGAAAAATAAGTTTGTTTTTTGTAGGGGAAAGACCTCATCTTTTATTTATTTATTTTTTTAAATCTAGTCTGTCAGATCATGTAACAATCTTGCAATTGACATAGCAAGATCTGGTGACACTTGAACCTTACAACAATCTTGCAATTGACATTGCAAGATCCCCTGATAGAGTTAAATTGTTCTGCAACATATATAGTGCTCGAAAGACCTCGTATTTTTTTATTTTTTTTAAATCTAGTCTGTCAGATCTTACAACAATCTTGCAATGGACGTTGCAAGATCCGGTGACACTTTGAACTTTTGCCCTATAAATATGAACTCCAAAAAATACTTGAAAAAAAGGTTAAACGAGGGTGTAAATATTGGCTGCAGGGATGATCAAATATTGTTTAATGGGATCCTGTTCTATTTGGCAAATTTGACTCTGAAGGGAGCGTCACATTTGCCATTCTGGAGGACTGATGGTGTTATTATCACAATTTTGCTTCACGCTGGTCCTGTGGAGCTCCTATACTATTGGTTTCATAGAGCTTTGCACCACCACTACCTCTACTCTCGCTACCATTCTCATCACCATTCCTCTATTGTCACTGAGCCTATTACTTGTAAGTTCAATTCCTCTCATTTTCTCTAATCATTATTATTCATTTAAAATAAATGATAAATATATAGTTCATATTTTTCTTAACTCTATAATTATTGTTTTTCGGAATGTTAATTTGCCCTCTTCTCTCTTTTTAGTTTCCTTTAAAAATTCTTTTTGGTACCTTTTACACCTACAATATATTAACAGATTTCGAGTTGCAAATTTATAATTTTAAGCATTTAATTACCAAACATTAAAAAGGACCACATATTTTGTCAGAACCTAAAGATCGATATGAGTGTAACCTT